>JAOQMS010000005.1:18745085-18770035 GCA_027563885.1 Erythroxylum longipes
TTTAGGAAGAAAATCCTATTTCACTGTTCCAACATATTCCACACTTTGATTTGATCAATAATTCTCAATTCAATTTAGAATGCTCCAAAAGTTTATGGAGGGATAGAACACTGTGTTAGGAATCTATTGGTTTAAGAATCAGTCATTTGGAGATCTAGAGAAAAAGTTATGGTCATATAAGTAAAAAGTAGACGAAGTAGAAAGTAGAATAAGCAGAAGATAGATTAAGCAGAAGATAGACTAAGCAGAAGATAGACGAAGCAGAAGATAGACCAAGCAGAAGCAGGAGATAGACGAAGCAGAAGCTAAACTAAGCAGAAGATAGACTAAGTAGAAGCAGAAGATAGACTAAAGATAGATCCAGAAGATAGACTAAACAGAGAATAGACCCAGAAGATAGACTAAGCAGAAGATAGACCCAAAAGATAGACCAAGAAGAAGATAGACCCAGAAGATAGACTAAGCAGATGATAGACCCAGAAGATAAACTAAGTAGAAGATAGACCCAGAAGATAGACTAAGCAGAAGACAGACCCAAAAGATAGACTAAGCCGAAGATAGACTAAGCAGAAGATAGACCCAGAAGATAAACTAAGCAGAAGATAAACGCAGAAGATAGACCCATAAGATAGACTAAGCCAAAAATAGACCCAAAAGATAGACTAAGAAGAAGATAGACCCAGAAGATAAACTAAGCAGAAGATAAACGCAGAAGATAGACTAAGCAGAAAATAGACCCAGAAGACAGACTAAGCAGAAAATAGAGAGTCAACTTAAGACGAAGCAAAGTCAACTTAAGACGATGCAACTCTTAAGATGATATGACGTCATCATAGACGATGTGACGTCATCACAGACGATATTATCTATACTCCTCAACTCAAAAACCTTTTTCTTGAACATCTCTAAGTATTCATCAACTCTCGTATAAAAATCTATATATTCATATATGCTCAGTGAAGAAACAGAGCATATCACCATTCTATATCTAACTCTCTACACTAATCCTATACATCATTGTATTTCTATTTCAACTCCAAGAACCATTTCATAACACCTAATCACTAGTAATCCATCAAAACCCAAATAACACCTTATCCCCAAATTTTCATCCCTTTATCACAGTGTTCAAAAATATAATGATATGTAAATGACATGCTCACGCAGATGATAGCAACTCATCAGATTTATTTCAAAATCTCCAATTCTAAAGAATTTATTCGCTACCTTCTTGTTGAAAAACTCCAAGATCTTCAACTATCCCCAAAGCCTTAATTTCACGCAAAAAAATCACATACTCTTTTGTAAACACTAACTCACTTCTGGTTTTTCTTAAGACAGAAGAAACACTTTAAGAGTAAAGGAAATGGTAAGGGATATGAAGAATCATTGATGGAAAACTCTGTGTATGGGAAGAAATTCGGAGAAGATGATAATAGGGAAAGACTTAGGAAAAGTACCAATCCCCCTTTTTAACTCTCGGATTTCTCAACTTTCTTCTGACACATAATAAAAGCAACTTTACACATGTTCCTTTCCTAAGGTCTAAGTTCTAACTTAGTTTCTTTTGAACCAACTCCATCTAACTCTCATCTTTACAATCCAACTACCTCCAAATCTTCATTTGATTTTCTTCTCTTCTTTTTTCCTATTTTCCATAATATTTTATAAATTACAAAAAAAATTCCTAAGTTCACCAAAATTTATAAATCTCTCAATTCTACTGACCAATAATATTTTCAATGCAGAAACATTCAAAATTCTCAAAAATTCACAATTCAATCCAATTATACCCGGAATTATCCATGAATGCATGTACACTTAAATTCATATGCAAAACCTTCACTATTCACGTGTATTTGTATGCCATATTATGCATGAGCATGAAAAATGCATTTTAAGCTCTCATTTATCACTCGTATTTACTATTCTAACCTCCCAAAAGTAACGGGATGTTACAGGATATGCAAACATACTAATGTATAATATTCAGTTTAGGTAGCATGTATTCCAAATTTATTATAACTTAAAGAATAATTTAATTTTGACCCCATATATTCAGTCACCAAGTTTAATATATTCACTCTATTAGACAACCCTACATTCCTACTAAGCAAGTGAAAATTATTTTTAAAATCCTAAAATGTCTAGGACTCATTCTATTAGATTATAGATCCCTCTCTAACACCCCCAAATTTTACCATCACTTTGTATCTTCTAACTTAGTAATTAGGATTGGCTATAAGAAAAGCTTTGGAGATGTTGATACCTAATTCTTGTCTACAATCATAGATATTAAGAATAAACCTTGAATTTTTCTTCTAATTTAATGGATCACTTCCAATCTATGAAACAATTGAATGCCCATATTCCTTATAACATGTTTCTAACTCCTACTCTCTAACATTTTTGTATCCAACATGATTGCTAAGCCTACAACATCTTTACCTTTTTCAATTTTCTTTCTTTGACCAATATGAGCATCAAATTGTTGAAAAAACTTTGTTTGAGATCTTATAAAGATCTTGGTACATCTAGAGGAGCTTGAGGCCAATGATGAGGAGTTTGATCATGATGATTACAGTGAAGAGACACCCACTACATAGGTGTCTAGCTCCTAAGAGCCTTTAGATACATGTTTGGATCAAATGGAGACATAGATTAGTCGTATTAATGATAATGCTATCACTCCCAAGACTACTTCAATGATTTTCAAAAGAACATCATTAAAGAGATAAATTACACCGAGGAAATTATTAGAGAATCAATTTCTTCTTCTACCACCACTATAGTGAAATTAATGATGCTAAAAAGTAGGAGAAGTATATATGTGGTAAGACAAAAGATAGAATATGAGAAATATGAGAAGATTTAAGATATATGTCGACGTATCAACATTTGATGACTTTTGATGAACATTTGATGACTTGATGTACTTATTTGAGATTTGACACTAATGTACTTACTTTAGATATTAACTCATTTTAGATATTTTAATGTATTAATTTTACATTTGGTGCTATCTTATAGAGATTAAATTTGAAATTCATGATTGATCATTTCATTTATATTATGAACAATTCATAAAAAACACTTTATCGACTATATATCTTAAATATTCTATTAGACACATTTTATTTATTATATATCTTAAACTTTTTCATAAAACACACTCATCCTACTCTAATATTTGATATATATGGATAAAAATTGGAATAATTCTTATATGACATACACACGCTTAGGGGAAACATTTTAGTCAACATATGTTTCTATCATATTGCATATCACATAGTTTTCTTGTCAAAAAAAGAGAAAAATTGTCAAATCAAGGAGGTTTGTGCCCTTTTATATAAAATAATATATATGTAAATAATATTTTCCTATGTGTGAAAAATAAACAAAATATTAAACGTATCAAAATTTTATTTAACCTCAAATTATCATTATCTCATATTAAAGAGAAGGTAGCTTAATGAAGATGATTAAAGTGTTCAATTTGAAGTTTCAAAAGCATTGAAGCATGTTTGGATGATAAACAAGGAAGTGTATTCAGTTAGGATACAAGATTAGAAAAGGAATGTGAAAATGTATAGAGTTTAGAGGAGTTGTCGGTTAATTAGGTGACTAAAACCAAAGGGAATAAACCACCCTTTCACAACTAAAGAGACAAGGAATAATTCTTGATATTGTTATTGGTTTAATTGTACCATATAAATGGCATTTCTTTTTAGTCTTGCATTTATTCATTTTATAATTTTTCTTAAACTTTTAAAAAATTTCAATCCATCCCATCTTAAGAGTTCTTTAGAACAACAATTCACATTTAGATTAAAAGGATATTATATTAGTGACATTATTTAAATTGTATAACCTTAAAATAAATATCATATTTGAATTCATATTATCTTAAATCTCAATAGATTCAAAAGTCATGAGTTGCATAACAAAGCAGAACACGTGTTTAAACATTAGGTGACTTCAAGATTATTATCAAGTGAAGGCTTAAAATGTGTATATCCTTTACTTCACATATGGTTCATATGAGATTAAAATCAAATCTATCAGTTAAATTATCAAAGTAAATCATCATAACAATAATATATTTTTTATAGTTAATAATGTCAATTGCTAATGTATTACTATAAATCAATCTGAATTAAATTGTTCTGCAATGAATATTCAAAGTAACTTGTAACCCCTTCATATCATATGGCATAGCTTTAATTTATGACTAAAACCACAAACATATTCATAAAATTCTATAAATATATATAGATTATAAATATTTATAATATTATATATTAAATGATTATTGAAATTTCAGTTAGTAATGGGTTGTTCTCTCTTTTACAAAATTATTACATAGAACTTCTTTGAGAAAAAAAAAATATCTTTAACATCTTAAACAGAAATTTTTCATTCTTTCAAGCGTAGTTTTGAGTTTACATATTTCATAATTACAAGAATAATGTAAATTAAATTGTAAATAGAGTAATCTCTTTATAGAATAAAATTTAGAATGGCAACCTTTATTACAGATTTTAAAATTCAAGAAATTGAGTTAAAGGTTTTAAATAGCAAAATAATGTTCTAAAATTAATTTAATTTAATATAATTTAAATATGAATTAAAAAAATAAAACTTAGGCTTTGGGGATCTTTTTATAAATTTTTTAAGAGTTGTGCAAAATATACTCTTATGTTTCAATACCCAAAGTCAACTTCCTAATCCATTCTTTTCTTTTTACTTGTATTATTAATATTATTGAAATAATATAAATTTATTAAAAATCAAAAGAAATTAAGTTTTTAAAACTCTGCAAAACTCAGAAAGTTATTACAATCCTTTATGAAATAAAACTGTAATAATATTTAATTCCTAACGAGCATATAAAATATATCAGTAAATTCTCTGCTATAGGAGAACAGATCATTTGCTCCACTCGTCCAATTGGATTGGAACTGGGTAAGTGAAATAGAGTATCTCATGTTCTGCAACAGTGGTGAGTAAAAGCGAATTGGACAGAATACGGTATCTTAAGGTCAGACTCCACGTTAATAACGGAACAGGATATGCCAAAGGAAAATAAAAATAATTGCAACAGCTTGTGCAATATTCACAAGCACCAATTCTGTACGCAAGGACACAAGGGAAAACGACGATAATTGTCAAAAACAATGACGACGACGGCAAACTCGACGATGAGAGGGATAAGTATTGTCCTCGGGTATTTAATTAACGTCAACAAACCGTAATGAACAGCAGCAAGTAGCAGTAGTATTAGGTTAGGGGACTCGAAGTGCTATCCAGCTGCGACTAAATTTATTTTGGAAGTGGAGAGAAACACACACTGTTGCCACTTGCCACTTACGTTACAGGTAAGAAACTCAAGTATTGAATTCGAGCTTGTTAGTTTCCATGTTTTATTTTCTGTCTAAGTTTCTTTGAACAAAGATAAGATTGATCGATGCCAAATTTTTTCCTCATCAGAACTATCTAAGTAATCTAGATGCGCCAGAGAGCCAGTAGCTAGTGGCCGGCCAAGGCCAACTGGCTAAGAGAGGAGGAGTCACGTCGTTAGACAGCCGTTCTGAATCGGAAATCACTAATGCAAGCAAAATTAGCAAATCTCCTTTCTGTGATCATCAAGAACTGTTAAAATAAAATTTAAAAGGAATAGATGTACGTAGCGTGCTTTGAATGTTGGTTGATTTTGCCTTTGGTGTTCGTGCATGAGCTCCCTTTTGAACATGACTAGATATCTCCGTAAGGATGTTAACTTAAAAAGAACTTTATATACTGAAAGTTAAAAGAAGCTTGATCACGAGATGTTTAGGTGTTGATATCAAATTTTGTGTTGCTTTTCTTAATTTCTTCTACTCTTCTCCACCTATTTTCTTTGAATACATACGCGCCAAGTATAACAGTGATGATGACTAGGAAAATATTTCAATACAAGTTAAATAAATATTAGCTTAAAACTCTTTAATTTTTTTTAAAATTATAAAATTGTTGATATTAAATTTACAATTGTGATTTATAAAATTTCAATTTACAGACTTGTTAGTAATAACATATTACAATATGAACCAAAATAATATTTGTTATGCGTTACCATATTTTAAAATTTTAATAAAAATTAGATTAAATCTCAAATTTCTGTGTCATACTGAAGATTAAAGAGAAAAAGTTCCTTTATTCTTTATATTTTACTAATTACGTCACCAGATTAGCAAAAGAAAAAAAGAATCATTATGTGACGTCATTGAAGTAATAAAAAATAATAGAAAATTAAATCAAGAAAGTAAAACAAAACAAAACAAAAAGAACGGGAAATTTCTTCCGAGTGATTTCGATGACAAATGAGTACAGAAAACGCAAGGAGAGAAAGACCAAGCATGGGTCGTAGATTGAGGTCCACCCAACTGTACATGTAAAGGGTGTACGTGCGAGAATCAGAATCTTTACTTCAAGGAACAGAATGGGCAAATACTGAAATTAAATAATAGAACCCCTACACCCTAAGCTCACCGGCCCCCATTCACATACACCTGATGTCTTTAACCAACTTTCATATTTAATTTATAAACTGCATCTTAAGTCGAAAAATAAAAAAAAGAAAGAGAGATTTGTGAAATTATTACTTAGTAGAAACGTCTATTTCAATATCTTGGAGTTTCCCTGTCGTTTCATCTTTTTACCCAAGAGATTTAAACCTACAAAGCCAAATCATTCCCTAGTACACCACAAAAAGACAACTACAATAAAGATAAGGTGGTTAATAACATTCCTTTTAGACTCTGAATGCCGTCACTATCCCACCACCATAATCGTTGTCCCCAACGATTATGATCCATATAATGTTTTATTCCAAGCAAGTTTGCATAATTGACATTCTTCTTTCACCAGCTAAATTCAGAACCATTCCTCTTAGTTACAAAGTAGCTTGCCGACCACACCATAATACAATTACCGTAATAGTTTTGTCAAAGTAGCTGGCGATTCATTCAAAATAGAATAATATGTTTCCAATTTTACACTTGTTTCAACAGATGTATTCACTATTTTTTGGATTCTTTTTTTAAATTGAACTGCAGGTTGGTTGGAAGTTGGAACTCTCAATCTCTAGGTTGTATGTGGTAGGCCCAACCTGTAGATTCTAGCAGCTTCTCTCTTCACGCTATGATATGTAAGAGGTATATCCACATATTAATTATATATTTTCATATATCAAAAGGAGCTATTAGACATTTGGAATTGAGTTTCCCATCAACCAAGTTTACGTGGAGCAACAATTTTAGGTGGGAAATTTATAAAATTTTTTTTAATAAACATTGATATTAATTATTTGCCATAAGGTATACTCTCTTATGTTAATTACCGCATTATTGATGGGATAAGTAAGCGATCGTCATTAAATAGTTACTGGTTTTTAGTAAAAAAGGTTCATATTTAATAAAAAGTAAAAATAATAATAATTTAAATTTGAGATCACTTGGTTTTTTCGTCTAATACGACTTTAATTCCTATGTAGTTGCTAACAATGAAACTGAGAAACTGGAGATAAGAAGATCGGTTGGTGTAAAAACCATTACAGCTTGAGTGCTTGGGAGAAAAGATGGAATATGGGGACATGATTACCTTTTGAGCTAGACAAATTCAGTGTAACCTTGATATAACGTTGAGATATAGATACTATGAAGAAGTAGAGGAGATGATATTTGAGTTATTATGGTCCTCAAAACTCAAGACACGCGAGGCCAAAATTTGGAAGCCCCACAATCTCTGTTGGATTTATTTTTTCTTTTAAGATCTTATCACAAAAGCATCAATCTGTCAATCAATCAATCAATCAATGCAGGTGTGCTACCTCCTCATTCCATTGTTGAGTTGATGAGGAAAGAGGGCACTATACTACTGATTTGACTGCATTTCTACAAGGACCACCTTACCTACCATTACACCCACAAATTAATTTCACGAAGCAAACTCGTTTCTTCTTAACTTCTTTTTGTATACTGACTTCTCTACACTCATCTACAATTTCTCTATCTTTTCTCACAGCATATCATCTGTAAATCTGTTTCTTGGAGTTGAATAGAATGACATTACTGAAGTTCTCACCTTATGGTTGGGAAAGCCAACGACAAAGAGGGACAGAAACTTCACAACATCCCGAGGAACCTGACGAGGCTTTGTCTCTATCTCGCCTGTCCAAGATCATTCTGCCACCTCTTGGTGTTTCGGACGACTACAACCAGAATTTTATCAACTCTAAAGGATGGATCATTTCTCCCCTGGATTCAAGATACAGGTTTTTGACTATTTCTATATATATTTGGAATACCATGTTTCAACTAGTGCTATTGCAACTTGGTAGGAACTAAAATGATTTATGAAAAGGTCTTTTATCTAGAGACCTTTTCCCTCTTTCCGTTATTTGGGGGTCCAAAAAAAAAAAAAACCGCTGATAGTCGATCATAAATCTGAAAGATCTCACATATATATACACACACACACACATATATATATATATATATAGCTTTTGTTTTGCTATATTCAAAAGTTGCTAGCAAATGATATTTAATCAAATTACATTGGGATGCCTAGAATAGAAGAGCTCACGGCAGTAGTTTATTCGACATTGACTTACATAAGTCCGAGTTAATGTTTAGGCAATGCCATAGTATATTGATCTATTAAATTGGTTGTCGGCGAGACATATTGGAGTTTATAAACAAAATATATTCTGTAAAATCAACGTAAAACGCGGGATGAAATGTGTTGTGCATAAATAATTGGTAATGCAATGCAGGTGGTGGGAGACATTAATGGTGCTTTTGGTCATCTACTCTGCGTGGGTTTATCCATTTGAGATGGCATTTCTTCATGGAAATGGGATTCTACAAAAATCAGGACTATATATCGCAGACAACGTGGTTGACCTATTTTTCGCCATTGATATAGTCTTAACCTTCTTTGTTGCGTACATTGACACGCGAACTCAGCTACTAGTTAGTGACAGAAAAAGGATTGCCACAAGGTTAGTTGATTGGGGTATTAAGATTTAATACAAAGCATAGGCCAAGTAAATTGACTTTTTAACTAATACAAAACAGGTATCTTTCCACGTGGTTCTTAATGGATGTGGCTTCCACTATCCCATTCGAGGCATTGGGCTACTTGTTCACTGGAAGGAAGACAATCGGCCTCTCCTACTCTCTCTTGGGCATGCTTAGATTTTGGCGTCTCCGCAGAGTTAAGCAGTTCTTCACTAGGTAGTGGAAATGGAATTGAGTCCATTGGGTTACTCACAATTTTAGTGTTTCAACTAACACCACCAATCTTATTTTGGCAGGCTTGAGAAGGATATCAGATTTAGCTATTTCTGGGTTCGCTGCGCTAGGCTGCTATGTGTGAGTCATTAAACAATACACACACACATATACACTCACATATGTGTATGTAATTAATTAAAATAAAAAATAATGTTTAATCTTGCAGGTGACACTATTTACAGTGCATTGTGCTGGATGCCTGTATTATTTGCTAGCCGACAGATTACCACATAAAGGAAAGACGTGGATAACAACAAAGTTCCCAAATGTAGAAGACACAAGCGTTTGGATCAGATACATTTCGGCTATGTACTGGTCAATCACCACCATGACTACCGTTGGATACGGTGACCTCCACGCCGAGAACACCATGGAAATGATCTTTATCATTTTCTACATGCTTTTTAACCTCGGGCTTACTGCTTATATTATTGGTAACATGACTAATCTGGTTGTTGAAGGAACTCGGCGCACCATGGATTTTGTAAGTACCAGTACCACCATTCTCACCTTTTCTTTTCTTCCTTTTTTTCTTTTTTTTTTTTGGTTTCCTTAGTTTTAGAAAATTTTCGTAAATTAAATAAAATTTTAATTTTTTCTTAAAGATTTGACATACATTTTCTTTTCTTTTTCTAATAGTTTTTGAATGAGTTAATTTTAAGATAATCCTAAAGTCAAGATCATTGCAATCTTGTTGATTGATTGTATAATTAGCGTCTCAACTGTTTAAATAAAATTATTGAATAAAACTAAAAGTAATTGAATAAAAATGGAACAATCTCATATTTTACGTATGACATGTACGCCTAATGAAATTCTAAATGCGGTAACAAAAAACACAGCTTGTGTTTGCTTTCCTGTGCAATAATTCTGAATAACCATCAGGCAAGGGGAACGTTCCTATACTATGAATCAAAGCTTAGAGTGTTTGTAGATGTCTAGCATTGCCTAATATGTTTATATTAATATAGACATGAGGAGTTTAATTGGAATTTGCATATATTTGCTAACGCCGGGCCGCAGAGGAATAGCATAGAAGCAGCATCAAGTTTTGTAAGTAGAAACCGGTTGCCTCCAAGACTTAAAGACCAGATATTGGCTTATATGTGCTTGAGATACAAGGCTGAGAGCTTGAACCAGAATCATCTGATCGAACAACTCCCAAAATCCATTTGCAAAAGTATCGGTCAGCATTTGTTCCTGCCAACTGTTGAAAGGGTCTATCTTTTTGACGGTCTCTCAAGGGACACACTGCTACTTCTGGTATCAAATGTGTACTTGATGTTACAAGAGATACTAGATTTGGATTCTAATACACAAAAAGTATGCATGCAGGTGACCAAGATGAAGGCCGAATACATTCCTCCAAGAGAAGATGTTGTTATGCTAAATGAAGCACCAGATGATGTTTACATAATTGTTTCAGGAGAAATCGAGATTACGGATCATGACATGGAAAAAGAGTTCGTTGTTGGAACACTCCAATCTGGAGACATGTTTGGAGAAGTTGGTGCAATTTGTTGCAGACCTCAAAGCTATACGTATCGAACTAGGACGCTATCACAACTCCTCAGCATTAAAACCAGTGCTCTCATGGAAGTTAAGGCCAAACATGAAGATTATGTTGCTCTCATTAAGAACTTCCTTCAGGTTGATTTCTAATTTTTTAATTGAGGGTATTTCCACGCTCTTTTCTCCCACATATATAAAAATATGTTGCAATAATTATACAGTATCACAGAAACATCAAGAATTTGAAAATTGGAGATTTTCTTTTTGAGGAGGATGGAGAAGAAAAAGATCCAAACATGTCAGTCAACTTGCTTAATGTAGCATGCACAGGAAATGCCTCTTTTCTTGAAGCCCTACTCAATGCAAAGTTGGATCCTGACATTGGTGACACCAATGGACGAACCCCTCTGGTATTTGAAACTTTTTGTCTGAACTACGCAAGACATTATCTTTGCCCAAATCTTTTTCAAGATTTGAATAGCTAAAACTCGATAGAATGTAATAAAGATGAGTTCTCTTTGATTTAATTGCGTCCTTCATCAGCACGTAGCAGCGTCCAAAGGGCATGAAGAGTGTGTAGCAGTTCTACTTAAGCATGGATGCAACATCCATTCAAGAGGTTGCAGAGTCGCAAATTTACGTCCATAATTTCCTTCTCTTACAGTTGTTTCTGGTCACTACTTAATTACTGTAGATATATATTCTTTTCAGATGTTAATGGTAACACAGCCTTATGGGAGGCCATGGCTTCAAATCACCATTCTGTTTTCAGGGTTCTTTATCAATTCGCCACCGCTTCTGACCCAAATGTTGCTGGTGATCTATTGTGTACGGCTGCGAAACGTAATGATTTAGTTATGATGGAGGAGCTCTTGAAACACGGTTTAAATGTGGATTCCAAGGATCGACATGGAAAAACAGCAATCCAAATATCAATGACAGAGAACTATGCAGACATGGTCAATTTACTGGTGATGAATGGCGCAGAAGTCAGTGATCAAACAAACACCTACGGGTTTTCTTCGACAGCATTAAATGAAATGTTGCAGAAGAGAGAAATTGGACATCGGATTACAATTCCTGGAGTCATGTCAGCTAACGAAATGCTGTCAGAACAAGAAGGTATCTCCATGGTTAAAACCAACAATCAAAGCTATCCCATACGAGTGAGCATATACAGAGGCCATCCTGAGGTTCGTAGACAGTCTTGTTGCATGGAGCCCGGAAGATTAATAAGGTTGCCTAGCTCGCTAGAAGAAGTAAAGATAACCGCAGGTATTTTTTGTGGGAATATATATACTTCTTGCATGGATTTGTATTTTTTTTTCAATTAACATTTTGGTGCTTTTCTAGGAGAAAAATTCGGGATGGATACAACAAACCTCATTGTAACAGATGAAGGAGGTGCAGAAATAGACTCTATAGAGGTGATTAGAGACAATGACAAGCTTTTCATGGTTGAATATCCAAATTCCTTATAGGAACCATTGGTTTAGTTCATGTGGGTTTGGAGCGCTTTACGAGAGTAAAATCCTTGATGCATGATGTCATACAGTAATATAAACTCCTTTCTGCTCAGGCTTAGAGAAGTGGCCAAAATTTTAGGGGTTACTTCCTTGTCTTTTTCTTTTTCCTCCTTCTGTAGTTGACCATTGTATGATCCAAAATAATATCATAAATAACGATTATATATTACGTGTGTTGAAAAATGTTAAAAAGGAAATACCAGTGACTTGTAATTCTGAAAGCACATCAAACGCGACTGGCATGCCGGCTTGGATTACCTTATCTTGGTTCAATTTTGCAAGTTTTACTACAAACACCTGCATAGCCATCGTATTTTAGTTTTTGGAACTATTCTCCAGTTAAAGTGGCTATCATGTTTACACTGTATGTCAGTATATCTGTCAGATAAGAGGAAGAAAAGCTATTATTCTTTTTCTTAAGAATGTAAGCTTTCTTTCTGAAAATTGAATGGATATATTGAGAGAGAAAACTTACCAAGGAAAGTATAAGGATTAAAGTTCTATCAGCAATACAGTTGATAGCAAACCTCTGGTTATCTCCATTAATCTTAATGTATCATGAGTGTACTTTGGATTATCATTCCACTAATAAATTCATTAGCCGTACTGTCGATAGCTCATTGAATTTTGGTTGTGTGCTAAAACGTGAAGTGCTGCTTTTTTCTTGGTGCACAACTTAAATAATATCGGTATTTGGCTCGAGGGTTCATGTGGGATCCGCTAAATTGTTAATCTCTGTGAGTTTATTATAGTCTCCTTTCTGAAAAATTATGCTCGTAGGCTTCCTTGTCATATGTTGATGACTTGAAGAGGGTTTATAGTGGTATATGTAATTAAGATCTCAGCTTCTGTTAGTGAGTTGTTTTCATTGAGTTTTAGAAAGAGAATAGTGTCATGGAGATCTTTCCCTAGTTTCATTTTAAAGCAAACTCTTGGATAGCTAATTCTCCTCATTTATTTGGTTGTTTCATCTAAACATAAAGGTGTACTAAGATAGCTTGCCAAGTGGCTCAATTTAAGGGAACCTTATGAGAGTTGGTCTAAATGAGGATGTACTTCATTTTTTATCTCCAAGTCGAAACCTGGTCTTCACTTTTATAAGAAAATAGGTTTGTTGTTTGTGTACCATGGGAATCATTCAATGATTTTTCGCATGCTGACGGAGGTATTGAATGTGAAGATAAAGAGATTCTCCTCATTGATAACAACTTGTTGAAATGCAAATTTTCTCCAGTTGGTTAGTACTTAGTGATTCAAAGTGGGTAGTGCTGGTTTTTGTCAATTCTAGTAGTGAGCATTAACTTTCAATAACTTTGAATAGTTCAACAATATCTTGGAATGTCATTAACACTACTGAATTCATTAGAAAGATGATAATCAAACCTCAGTGATTCCATAACTTTCTAGAATTGGTAAGAAACCTGTCAAAGGAGCTAGGAGGAAAAGTTCACGCTCAAAATGCTTAATAAAAGAAGTAACCACAATTTGAAATTGAAGCACAAAAGAGAGAGAGAGAGAGCATAAGAGAGCAAGTTAGCAAGAAACTCGACTATCAGTTTGCCACGGGTAAAAGGAACCAGGTGGAGTAATCAGATGTTAAGAGAATAACAAAAGATCAAAATAAAATCAAAGGGACCAAGAGATCAGAGATGATCAATCACTATATATATGCCTAGAGTAAGGTTTTGAGGGGGAAGATTGATTGAGGATATAGTTATCATCACCTTGCTAGCAAGTATAGTGATGCCAATCAAACCAGCAAATGATGTAGTTCTTAAATTGTTCTTGACCCCATAAGATGTTATCCTCAATCAATCTTCCTTACATAAAGCATTTTGTGACTCATTAATCAAAGTCCTAAGCGTAATTTTCAATTTGGAAGCCAACAACTTAGCAATGATCTTGTATAAGGTGTTACAACATAATGTAGGCATGTAATCTTGAAGGGGATGAGGATTATGAATTTTAGAAATAAGGCTTATAAAGACTTTATTAATCTATCTAAGCATTTCCTTCTTCTTAAAGAATTTCAAGACTACATCTATCACCAATTTTCTAATCAAAGGCTAAGAATTTTGAAAAAAAAAAATAGATCATTTAATCCATATGGCCCTAGAGATTTACCTAAATTAAGACCAAATATTGCCCTCTCTACTTATTCAGTGAAAAATTTACACAAATTCACAAATTCCTCATTAGTAAAATGTTTGTGATCAAAGATTAGAGGATCTACACAGAAGAGTCACAAATAGTTTAAGTACCACAGAAGAGTCACATCAAAGTGGAAAGAAAATTACAAGTTGTCCTTATTCAATAGTACCTCCCTCATCTCCGAACACTTATAATGGTCAACTACCTAGGAGTTGACCAAGGAAAAAGTTAGTCTTTTCCCTAAAAAGAACTTAACTAGAGTTAAAGATTGAGAGTTTACCCCTTCTTTTAAAACCTCAAAATGAGGAGTAACTATAGGGGAACCATTTGAGAAGGAAGAAGGGTAAGTTTAAAGGCTAATATAAGGGAATCCCCTACAACTTATTTTCAGGTTAGCTTAGAGTAAATTCTAGCATAAGAGGTAGAGAGGGATTTGGCTGAGGGAGTGAAACAGGGACCTATTAGGATAAAGTAGGAATCTATTAAGATAGAGAGGTCCTCCAAGTAGTAAGGGGTAAAGGAGGAGGATCAATCGGGGACTAGCTAGAAGCAATCAAATGAGTAGAAGAGGAGCTTGAGGAAGGTTAAGATGGAGGGGGAGAGGGATAAAAATGGGAATGAAGAGAGTAAAGAGGAGGAGAAGGAGAGCTAAAGGAGGGACAGAGAAGTGGAGGACCAATAGCAAGAGTTGAACTTAGTTTGTTCATATCCCAACAAGATGGAAGACTTATTATTACTAAAGGCAAAAACAAAAAAGTCAAATAAAAATATTGAAAAAGTCATTATAAAAATGGTAACTAGAAAGAAGTGAGAGAGGCTTAGGTGTAGAAAGATATAAGACTCTAACCAACAAAAGCTTTGAAAGATGAGAGAGTTTGTTGGCTCTGAGTCTTGATTTTATTTTGTGGCGACTAAGCTCCAAAATTGGGAAATTTTAGAAAATAATAGTAAAAATTAAAATAAATAAAATAAACATAAGTCACGGTTGGGGGTAAAAACAAATACACAAAAAAAGAAAAAAGAAAAGAATAAGGATGTTACGGCAGTGCATTTGAAAATGTCACGGTCGTGACAACAAAAGTCACGGGCGTGAGAGGTAGAAGTTACGGTCGTGCTTGTGCACAATCGCGAGCTTCCAACTAAAATGGCATTTGCACGATCGTGCAATTTGGTGAACAGTGCAGCTTTTGCACACCCACTTCTAATCTTCGTAACTTTCAATCCCTAATTCCAAAACTTATAAATTTTATGTCGTTAGAAAGCTAAAAGAATGATCTACAACTTTCATAGAGATGACTTTGTCAAATTCTACCTAGATCAATATAGTTTATTCATTGAAGTTTCAGAACACATTTCCATCCCCATTTTTTGTTTACTGTCAATATACATTCTCACAATAACAAATGACCTAAATCCAACAAACACAATTCATACATACAAAACTCCCATTAAAACAATTTACTTAAAGAAAACCCATTTAAAAGCCTTCACACAACTAACAATTTTATTCCCAACCACAATTGACACTTAACAGAGAAGAATTTCTGCATATATTCAAAAGAGAAACTCTGCGATTCTTACTGTCATTTATCAAACAAAACAGAGTTTCATTTCTCAATCAATGCAACGTTTATACATAACTTCAATTACATATTAAGAGTCAAAATAGTAGCATAATACAAAAATACAATCATGAATGCATGATTTCAAAGTTACCTAAGTTCTTCTTCTTATTAATTCCAAAAGTAGTAAAGTTTTTCAAAGCAAACATGATATCAATCACAGATTATTTTTGCCACATTCACAATAATAAAAAGGCAAGCATTTAGGTACACAGACAAGAAAATAATTATGCTCGTCACATAACAATTATAAACATATTACCCACCTATTTACTTGTAACTCCAAGCACAAGCTTATCTTTCCTCTTGTTTATGCCCTCGACTTTCTCAGTTCCCTTCAAACAACTATATTTTCATTCAAACATCATATACGAATAGAACTTCTATAAAGCTTTATTATCCAAAAATAAGCTTAGACTTAATCTAGTCTTAGTTTCTCTAAGCTAGAAAAACTAAGATCTAGTTAAAAATTCATAAACATCTAAGAAAAGAATCTCGGTTCTCTTCTTTCTCTCTTCATTTTTATCACATAACCTATTTTCTCTACTTCCTTTTTCTATCAAAACAAGAAGAACAAATAAAGGTTACCCATAATCTCAGCTGAATATTCTTCTTCTTCTTTTTATCTCCTTTATCTTTCTTTCCTTCTTTTTCTTTTTTGGTTTGGTTTCTGCTTCTCTTCTTCTACTTCTTCCTACATTTTTCTTCTCTCTTTCTTTCTCATTTTACATGACTCTCTCTTTTTCCTTAACCTCTCAAACACGTCTCCCCCTTACACGACTGTCTTCCTCTTTCTCTAGTTTCTTCTAGATTCTTCTTTTCTTTCTTTCTTAACCTCACGAACACGTTTCTTTCTTTCTTATTATTTTTTTCCAGCACTTCACTTACGCACCCTTCATTTGTTCTTCTCTTATTAATCTAAAACAAACTCTAAACTTCCAAACTTACCCTTCCATATTTACTCTAATACCTTCTAACTCCTTAACCTAATTCTAACACTTCCATTTAATCCATACAACTATATGTAATTAAAAATATTCATAAATAAACTCCATAAATTTCTAATTCAAGAATTCTGATTTTTACTTATGACAAAACACCAACAAATTCTCATTTAATAATTCTAACTTCCAAGAAAAGTTCGAGGTCTAATAATTCTCCCCCCTTAAAGCATTTCGTTCTCAAAATTCTTACCTGAGTGATCAAACAAATGGGGGTAATGTTGTCTTATGTTTTCCTCAATCTCCCAAGTAGCTTTTTCATTCAAATGATTTCTTCCAAATGACTATATCCAGTGGAATTGCTCGATTTTGTTTCTTATTCAAATACCCTACTATCTTAACTGGTTCCTCAATATATCTCAAGTTTCTCACAATTTCACTACCCTTTTTACTGAATTGCAAAACACCTTGTCAAGGCGATACGATACTCTTAAAACACTTTTATCTTCTACTTATTATTCCATATCTTTTCAGTGTTGATCCACTTAACTCTTCTATTTTTCTTTAGTCGCGCAAATTCTACTACAGATCAATTTTCACATCATATGTAATCATTCACTAGCATTTATCATATACAATCGCTTTCACAGTTCAATTTTATCAAACCGAAATTCCTTTAACAATAACAACAACATCACCTCAAATTCATGAACCTAGTAATATAGATAGGCTACTTTACATTAAACAAAATTCATGCACTCTCTATAACATATTCAACTTCTTATGCCTGATTCCTATTTCTAGCTGACTCCAATCGTCACTTCTGATTTGTTTAATAGCCATTTATTCCTAGAAATGAAACATTTAATTTACGCGATATTATTCGATAAAACATCTCTATCACAAGAAGGTTTCTCACCTCAATCATCTACACTGTTTCCATAATCTTTATCAATCAACTATATTCATCATTGTTGTTTCAGCCATTCCTAATACCTCAATAAGATCAATTTCAACTGTTCATGATATTTCAATAAATTCAATTACTATCACACTTTACATGATCAGAATATTCGTTATAATAAAGCTCAATGAAACAATAGGCATATTCATTTACTCTTATATTTTATTATGTACCATCATGATCATTCCATCTTATATAGAAATGTATTTTTGACAGGTCACTAATTAATATCTCATGCTAATGATACTTTAATAGCAATTGATTCTAAACAACCTCTTACTATTGTACGACTATTCAAAAGTTACTTCTCCATAGTAATTACCTTTTCAACATAACCACCTAATCCCATACTTCCATTGCGTTACTCTGATTCATCTCATGATTTTAACTATAGGGATCATAGATTACCTCCAATACCATATCCAAATATAGATTTCATATGTGCTCAATCACATTATCCACCAATGTAACCACATTATTGGATATGTACTCATAATAACTGGTTAACATAACCTTGAGAACTTCTACATATATCACTATCATTTATTTCATCTTCCATACGTACGTTCTTAATGAATTCAAAATTATAGACACATGATCATCTTGAAATTCTGATCTCAAATCCACTAACATAATATTATACCAGATCATAACTCTTATCACATTAATTAAACAATCATTTTAAATTCCAAGTTTGACCTTTCAATTCCACTTTGCTTGTACACTTTAAATCTTGTCATTTCCACCTATGTCTCTATTTCTTTCTCAGTCAATTCATGAAAATATATTCACATCCATATCAATTTAAGTACATATCCACAACAAAATTCCATTACCATATTCGCTGACTTAACCACAAATACTGAATCTATGTCTAATATATTGGACTACATAGTATTTCTTATTTCTAGATATCCACAAACTTTCATTGTCTTACACTCTAACAAATCCCCATTCTTCTCATTATTTATAATAGCTCAAACTCTTAACAAAAGTTCATACTTGTGACTCATGCGGTTGCAATTACTGGGATTCTACACGTTTCAATACCTTTCTCTAATGGTGGGGAATCAGATGCAGCAGATCCTTGCAAAACTTCTCGTGTTCTTCCACAAGGTAGCATTTTACTCCTTTAATCTAAACATTATCCTTAATCTTACTTTTCATTTTAATCTTATTTCCTACATGTATGCATAATATGCATGTCACTTAATGCATTCAATAAACTCGACAATGCAAACAAGTAATTTAGCAATAAAAACACTTTATCACACATCATATATTTCATAGTATAACATATTCTAAGCCTAGGAATCCTTTGAAACCTTGGGCTCTGATACCAAAGATGTTGGTCCTAGGTCTCAGTTCTTATTTCGTGGTGACTAAGCTCCAAAATTGGGGAATTTTGGAAAATAATAGTAAAAATAAAAATAAATAAAATAAACATAAGTCACGGTTGGGAGTAAAAACAAATACACAAACAAATAAAAAAAGAAAAGAATGAGGATGTCACGGCTGTGCATTTGAAAATGTCACGGCCGTGCTTGTACACAATCGCAAGCTTCCAACTAAAATGGCAATTGGATGAACAATGCAGTTTTGCACACCCACTTCTAATCTTTGTAACTTTCAATCCCTAAGTCCAAAAATTATAAACTTTATGTTGTTAGAAAGCTAAAAGAATGGTCTACAACTTTTATGAAGACAACTTTGACAAATTCTACCTAGATCAATACAGTTTATTCATTGAAGTTTTAGAACAGATTTCCATCCTCTTTTTCTCTCTACTATCAATATGCATTCTCACAACAACAAAAGACCCGAATCTAACAAACACAATTCACACATACAGAACTCCCATTAAAACAATTTACTTAAATAAAACCCATCCAAAAGCCTTTACTCAACTAACAATTTTATTCCCAACCACAATTGACATATAACAGGGAAGAAATTTCTGTATATATTCAAAAGAGAAACTCTGCGATTCTTACTGTCGTTTCTCAAACAAAATAGAGTTTCATTTCTCAATCAATGCAGCATTTATACATAACTTCAATTACATATTAAGAGTCAAAACAGTAGCATAATACAAAAATACAATCATGAATGCATGATTTCAAAGCTACCTAAGGTATTTGAACGAACTTAGTTACAAAAGATGAGCTTCTTGGAGATTTGCCGAATTTTTTGCAAGGATCACGATTGATCTACTGATTCTTGCACCTGAGAAGTAGAAAATGATGGGATGAGCTGCAAGGATTTGTGGCTAATACGTTCATAGCCATCAGTGATGAGCCACACACACACACAACCAAGCATATTTATATACACCAATCCAGTTCACATAACACTTAATTTAAATTGCAGTCACATAATCTATATCATATATTTTACAATCATCAAACAAAGCATTCAATTGTAAATCATGCTCAGTAAATCACAACAAGGTACACAACAATATGGCTCGAGATAATCCCATAAAACAGAATGGCAAAAATTAAGTTTACACCACGAATAGAATGAGTCCATTTTTCAGAGCTCATGTGCCACATGCGGGCAGTCGGGAGAAGGCTATAGGTTAACGAGCACGTGACGAACGAAATGGTATTTCTCTTGCCCACATAAGCAAAATTTTGATGCTTACATATTTCATATCATAATCATATTCTTCTTCTTATTAATTCCAAAAGCAGTAAAGTTTTTCAAAGCAAACATGATATCGATCACAGATTATTTTTCCCACATTCACAATCATAAAAAGTCAAGCATTTAGGTACACATACAAGCAAATAATTCAGCCCATCACATAACAATTATAAACATATTACCCACCTATTTACTTGTAACTCCAAGCACAAGCTTGTCTTTCCTCTTGTTTATGCCCTTGACTTTCTCAGTTCCCTTCAAACAACTATATTTTCATTCAAACATTATATACGAATAGAACTTCCATAAAGCTCTATTATCCAAAAATAAGCTTAGACTTAATCTACTCTTAGTTTATCTAAGCTAGAAGAACTAAAATCTAGTTAAAAATTCATAAAAATCTAAGAAAAGAATCTCGGTTCTCTTTTTTCTCTCTTCATTTTTAGCACATAACCTATTTTCTCTACTTCTTTTTTCTATCAAAACAAGAAGAATAAATAAAGGTTACCTATAATCTCAGCTAAATATTCTTCTTCCTCTTTTTATCTCCTTTATCTTTCTTTCCTTCTTCTTCTTTTTTGGTTTAGTTTCTACTTCTCTTCTACTTCTTCCTACATTTTTCTTCTCTCTTTCTTTCTCATTTTACATGACTTTCTCTTTTTCCTTAACCTCTCAAACACATCTCTCCCTTACACGAATCTCTTCCTCTTTCTCTAGTTTCTTCTAGATTCTTCTTTTTTTTCTTTCTTAACCTCACGAACACGTCTCTTTCTTTCTTATTATTATTTTTTTCCAGCACTTCACTCACGCACCCTTCATTTGTTCTTCTCTTATTAATCTAAAACAAACTCTAATCTTCCAAACATACCATTCCATATTTACTCTAATATCTCCAAACTCCTTAACCTAATTCTAACACTTCTATTTAATCCATGCCACCATATGTAATTAAAATTATTCATAAATAAACTCCATAAATTTCTAATTCAATAATTCTGATTTTTACTCATAACTAAACGCCAACAAATTCTCATTTAATAATTCTAACTTCTAAGAAAAGTTCGGGGTCCAACTGAGTTGCTAGAGCAAAGGATTCTTAAAATCTAGAAGAGGAAGAAGAAAAGGACGCATGAAGACAAATGGGAAGGAGGAAACAAAAAGTAGAAGAGATGAGCTAAAGGGAAACCATTGAAAGTAGAAGGCATAAAAAGGAACACTAGACAAAGCAACAAACCCATAAAGAAAAGGAAAGAGAAACCTAAAACATCTAGTAGAGGAGAACTAGAGGAATACATAAAGAAGAAGAGAAGGAACCTTGGAGGAAAAGCTATGGAGAATCAAAATGGGAGAAGAGAAAAAGAAGCTTCTCACTCATTATTCTCATAATAATTACTTTCTTAAAAGTTTCCTGACCCACCCCCAATTAATTTTCTTTATTAAAAATGCTAATGGAGCATATGTTTGACAAACTTTTTCTACGTGAACAGTTATGTCACAAAAGGATTAAGAATTGGTAAACCACACAAGTGGTATTTATGAAGTATATTGATTTATTTATTTCATTAATCTATCATAGTTACCTCTGTTTGCTTATATTAAAATATAATAATATTGATAGGTAATGTTATATTAATTTATTCATTAATAATTTAAATTTTATAAAATGATAATTGATTTATCATATTTTTATCTCAATACTTATATGAAAAAGTACAGAGATGTATTTAATATATAGTGGTAATTCATGTTATTAATAATTAGTAATTATTTTTATATTTTATTAATAATTAATGCTATATTAATTAGTTTAACGTAATTAATTTTTATTTTATAATATTAATAAATAAGATAATTAATTGTTATTTTTATTTACAATTTGTTTTATAAATAATTAGCATTTTATTTGATTGATTTTTATTTTAAAATTAAACTTATTATTATTGATTTGTCATATTTATATACATTATTTATATTAAATAGTATAATAAAATTTAATATGCAATATTGATTACTTTACTAATAATTAATGAATATCAATTTATTATATTTTATTACTAATTATTAATATATCTATTAGTTTTATACAATAGCAAATTACATATTCCATTATATTTCTTAATAATACTAATAAGTAAATCGATCAATTTCTATTTTATTATAAGAAATATTTTTAAAATATATATAATTTGATGGGTTTATTTTAAAGTTAATAAAAAATTATTGATTAATTTTCTTGTTGTATAAGTTGTTTTACTCGGTGTCAATATTGACTAACTTTTTATATTACATGTTAGACCTAGAGCTAGCGTTGATTAGTTTTTATGTCTTATCAGTTTGCTACAATTAATACTAGTGCTATTTAATATTTTTGGCATATCGATCCACTGTACTCAATGCATATGATATCTCATATGAGAGGTGATATCACAAAAGACGATAGGTGAAAGTCTATATAAGCTATGTTATCAATCAGTTTCTAACTAACTGTTAAGTATGTAACTTTTTAAGGTCAAATTGGAATTATTATTATAAACGGTTGTTGAAAAATAGTTTGATATGCAAGGAATTAAATGAAGAAGTGTAATGAATGGTCACATGTTTTCCCGAGAGGTGCCATAAACAATCATGTGTATTATGAATGGGTGTCTTTAAGTCTATTAAGGCTGGTTTAACATCCAATTCATGGTTAATACACAATCAAACCTTTTCTTCTTCATCTTTATCATATTCATTCTTAATTGAAGTTCATCTTTGGTTCTTTATTGATTTTGCTGTCTTAGAGAACATTAGGCTTGTTGTATCCTAAAGAGAAATTTGTCAAATCTCTGCAGCAACTAGTGGAGGCAAATATTTCCTTAAAGATAGTGATTTTTCACGCCTCAAGTCATGAAACTTGAACCCACATTTCTAACAATTTTAAGGAAATATTTTGCAATGGATTCAAAGAATATCATGAATCAAGATTACATGAAGTTGGATCGTTTTAATGGCACGAATTTCATACGATGGAAGGACAAGATAATGTTTCTCTTGACTGCATTTAAAATTGCATATTGCTTGGACACAAATTTGCAAGATCTTTCTGCCCCACAACCAGATGATAATGAAGCAACAAAAGCTACATGCAAGAAGCGAGAAGAAGATGAGTTGTTATGCGGGGGACATATTCTCAATAATCTTTCTGATCGACTTTATGATTTGTTCACATCAATTACTTCACCAAAAGAAATATGGAGGGCTTTGGAGTTCAAGTACGATACCGAAAAGCAAGGTGTGGAAAAATTTTTGATTATGAAATATTTTAAGTTTAATATGGTTGATAATGTGTCTATAATGGACCAAGTACATGAATTACAAGTTCTTGTTTCCAAGATTAAAGACTTAAATGTGGAAGTTCCTGAGTCATTGCAAATAGGAGGAATAATTTCCAAACATCCTCCTAGTTAGAATGATTATAGGAAGAAGCTTTTACATACCACCAAGAACTTCTCCCTTGAGCAAATTCAGAAACATTTGCGAATAGAAGAAGAGAAGAGAAGTCTTGTTAAAAGGCATGTTTTTGAAGTTGCAACAAAAGTTAATTATGTTGAAGGGAAGCAAGGTAATAAAAGCAACGGAAACAAATGAAAACAGTCCGATACAGCGGGTGCTCCAAAACTGAAGGCTGAAAATTCCAAGAAAGGAAAGACATGCTTTAATTGTGGCAAGAAGGGATACTACAAAAAGGATTGTTGGTTTCGAAAGAAACAAAAACAAGATGGTAGTGCCCAAAATACTAATGATGCAAATATGGTGGACTTTGGAACTAATGACTTGGTTGCAATGGTTTCGAATTTGCATATTGGTATGATCACTGAACTTCATATGGCCTCTAACAAAGTTACTAATGATTGGTAGTTCGACTCGGGAGCCATGGTACATGTTTGCAACAATAAAGATTTATTTAAGACTTATGAACATGTTGATGAAGGCCAAGAAGTTTTTATGGGAAACAATAATGCCGCAAAAGCCTTGGGAAAGGGTAGTGTAGAACTTGATTTTACTTTGGGAAGGAAGTTGTTCTTGATTAATGTTTTACATGCACCCGAGATTACTAAGAATCTCGTTTCGGCCAATTTGGTTTGTAAAAAGTAGTTCAAGGCTATATTAGAGGGGGACAAAGTTATTTTTGTTAGTAGTGTGCCCTAGGCCAATGGATATTTGTGATTCATGTATTAACATTATGACTTGTTAATAATATATTA
>JAOQMS010000005.1:18770135-18790432 GCA_027563885.1 Erythroxylum longipes
TTATTATATAATGAAAATTGAAATTGTAATATTTTAAATACTTTGTATTGTTTTTAATTTTATATTTGTATGATGATAATTTTCTTTTTTCATAAAAATTGTGGTTATTGTTTATATGTGAAATATCTGAAAATTATTGTTATTTCATTTTAATCGTAATTATTATTCATTATTATGATTTTTAAAGTCATGGTTAAAAATATACAGTACAATTATACAATATGATAATGGACTATTTTGCTAATTTTAAAAAAATTCAGGGACTATTTTATAAATTTAAAAAATTACTCGAAACGATACTCGATATTGACCGGTACCGGTATAGTACCGTACTAAAATTCAATTCGGTACGGTATTCGCAACATTGTTCCTACTTCTTATTCCTCTTCCTTCCTGCTCCTAGTCCACGTGCTTCTAAGTGGTATTGCATTATTTGGAATTTATTCGCAATAGGATAAATTTTTAGGGGTTAACAAGTGAGTTCTCTACAATTAACCCGTTAATTAACTCAATTAAACTAAAATTAAATATTGATTTTTCACTTGTATATATTAGATTAGATATAGGAGTTGGTTATTTAATATGTATCTTACTTTAATTCAATGCAAAAGTAATATTTACACCCCTCCTCCGTTTAAATGTATAAGCATAAATTATGGTAGGTGTATGTGTGTGTGTGTGTTTTTTTTTTTTTTTGTAATCTCGATTTTTCATATGTATTATTTCATTTTTCATATTAGTAGACTGAAATTCTTAAATATAAATAAGACTGTTATAAGCTAAATTGAGTTGTTCCTAGTGTTTGTTATTAAGTATGGAGCATCAAATGATGAGGAAAAGCAAGATAACTCATTCTTCTTCTGCAATTGTCCAGTTAGAATTTGATTTTATATATTTATTTTTTTCTCTGTCCAGCTCACTACACCTATTAAATATGCTACACTTTCTTGATTAACCTCTGCTTAACTTGAATAATAGCATAGACTACTAATAATTTGTACATATTTTTATGCATTTCTTGTATTATAAATTTTGATAAAATTATAATGAAAAAATTGATTTGTTATTATTTTAGAATAATTAATAAAATGAATATTACATTATTAAATATTATTATATTTAATAAATTAATCTTTTTAACTAATTATCTTCGAAGTAATGTCTTTTTATCCTATAATTTTATATTATTAATTATTATAGCTCAGTAAAGGCCCTTAATTCACAATGGACCGAGTTGAGAACAAAAAAGGGCCTTTGTTTCATCCCAAGCATTTCAATTTACCGGAGTGAGTCTCTTATTATATATAATTGGTCAGAGAAGTACAAATACAGGTGTGAAATTGAATTGAGGCAAGAGGAAGAAGGGCGTTGGGTGATCTGTGGTTTCCTGAATTGAATCTCAATGAAATGATGTGGAGAAACTCCGAATCTCTATGGAGGAGTTTCTCATCTAAATCTGTTAATCGCTCGCCTTCTTCTCATCATTACTATGTTACCAATTACTCCACCACCAATGCAATTCCACCACTCTCCTCCTCCTTATCCTCTCCTCCTCCTTCCTCCGCCGTCGGCCTACCATCCATCTTGGCTTCTGCTGCCCACTACGGTCGCTGCTATTGGGAGCTTTCCAAAGCCCGTCTCAGGTTCTTGATCTTTCTCCTTCTTCTCCATCTTCTCTTATCTGATTCCTGAATTGAAATATGTGTTCTATTTCTGTTTCAGCATGCTAGTGGTTGCAACATCTGGAACAGGGTATGTTATTGGGAGTGGAAATGGGGTTGTTGATATAGCAGGGCTTTGTTACACTTGTGCTGGCACTATGTTGGTTGCTGCTTCTGCTAACTCTTTCAATCAGGTACCCCACCCTGTCACCCCTTTTCTTTTGCAATTTCTCATATTTCATATCCATTTCGATACGCTGGACTTCAAAACCCAAGCTATATTTTTGGTGAATGACTTTTGAAAAATTAGAGCAAGTGAGACTTTAATCCCCCGAAGCAAGGTTTAAGGATCATAGGAGCAATCTTTTATGCAGACGAGGTTCGCTTAGTGTCATGATCCCTAGCAATTTTCTTAGTCATTCTGAGATTCAACGACTTTTTGCTGGAGACTGTCTGTTTGCATTTGAAAGATGTTTAACTCTTACCATATGGAAGCTTGTGGTTCCCTTATCTGAAAAATGCTTTTAACCTCTGATGACACGAATTCCTTTCTTCTTGCTTTACTTAAAGGAAGCTTGAGAAAACAAAAATCTTAAGTAAAGACCTTTGGACATCTGGGTTTATTGTCACTGCTGTATAGATGAAGAGATGCATTTTTCTAATTCTAGTGCTCATTTTTAGCATATCTAGGTTGCTCTTTCAAGTAGTTGGTGCAGATTAATACATTGGTTTTCCTTGAAACCATGGATTCGTAGATTTGACTTATCAACTCATCTATTGCTTGTTCCATGTTATTAGGTGTTTGAGATCAAGAATGATGCCAAAATGAAACGTACAAGAAACAGACCACTGCCTTCAGGGCGACTTACAGTACCTCATGCAGTTTACTGGGCATCATTTGCTGGTTTGACTGGCACCACTATACTTGCTAGCAAGGTGATGATAACTATTGACCCTTTATGCTTAATCAGATTCGAGCATAATGATTTATGTTGGTCTCATAGATTAGATTGTTGCAGGCAAATATGTTGGCAGCTGGGCTTGCTGCTTCTAATCTTATTCTCTATGCCTTTGTCTATACACCATTGAAGCAGATCCATCCAGTCAACACATGGGTTGGGGCTGTGGTTGGTGCAGTTCCACCCTTGCTTGGGTAATTCGGTCCATTAGTTTTAATTTCCCTTAGTATTCTCTCAATTTTCTCAGATAGGTAGTTATAAAACTGGTTTCTATCTATTTGTCTTCCTAAGTCCCTCGTTTAAGTATTTTCATCCCAAATTCCAAGAGAGTGTTCACATAGACTGCTATTATGAACATGTTAGCTTTATGAAACAATTTAATTGTCACAACCTCTATGTCAAAGGCTTAGCGAAGTTTTTAAAGAGAGCCCGGGGCCTAATTGATCAACTAACTCTGTAATATTACCAGTCTTGTCATTTATTACATTATGATCTTTCCTGCCTAAAGATCGAATTTAGTCATTTGTGAGTTTAGAGATAGAAGAAGTGATATGAGCATGCTTTCGTCTTAAAAAAGGATTATAAATTTCATTGAGTGGAAAGATGTTGATGTTATATTTGGTCAATGGTCCAAGTACTTGTCAAATATGCTTTCTTGACATACAATTACTTATCTTGAGCAACTAGTTTAAATAAAGAGTTTACATACTGTTCTATTGTATTGGCTCAATGGTTCATAATTTCTGTTCTTGATTTTCAGCTGGGCTGCAGCTTCTGGCCAGGTTTCACTCAATGCAATGCTTCTTCCTGCTGCTCTCTACTTTTGGCAAATACCCCATTTTATGGCCCTTGCATATATTTGTCGCAATGATTATGCCGCTGGAGGGTAAGTGGATGTACTGCTAATGAAAGGAATCATGTCTGAAATTAATTATTTTTTTTCTTTTCTATTTTGTCTTTTAGTTTTCATCTAGTTGTCTCAGTTAATAGACAGAACTAACATTTCTAGGATGTTGGAACAAACTTTCCTAATTAAATAAATGAAAACAAAAATTTATAATGATAGTGATATAGGGATCAAGGCAATTTGATGTTGAAAATTTGCTGGGAAGTGGGATATTTGTGTGCGTGAATGATTATCCAAGATCTCCAAAGTATTTCCTCAGCGTTTCTTCTTATTTACAATGTTTCTATTATTTGTTATAAGTTCAGGTTTAAGATGTTCTCTCTTGCTGATGCTTCTGGTCGGAGGACTGCTGCTGTGGCTTTGAGGAACTGTTTGTATCTGGTTCCATTAGGTTTTTTAGCCTATGACTGTAAGTTTTTTTTTCTGGAAAAGCCCCTCTTTCTTATCTCTGTAAATTGTTTCTTTACTTGGCCTACTTCTGTTAGTTTTTCCCGTTCTCATAACTTATAAAACATTCATTTTATTACACAGTTGCATCAATTTTAAAAACATCCATGCACGAACATATATAATTCACTGATATGGTAACTGTTGTTTCTACTTAAGTTATCTAGTTTGCTTCATATTCTGATTGAATGAAATACTTCATTTTATGGTCCTGCTTGGTTTAATTTCTGAGCTCATTAATTAGTTAATATGATATTATTTCATTGAACTGATATTTTCAAAATAATATTAAATATTTTATAATGCTATTTCTTATAAAATTTTATATTAAAACATATTGAAAAGAAAATATTATAAAAATATATTCAATTTAAAATATCAGAATATTATTAAAATATTTTCAACTAAACTTTAATATACGAAAGGAAAGATTAAGTAAATAGAAGTAAATATTTTAAGATAAAAGAGATAAACAGAAATTAATAGCAAAATGCTTAAGAGAGATATGTACTAAAAAATAAAAGAAATTTCACAATAAAAAACACAAATTAATAACGTTAACAAACACGTGACTAAAAGAAAAGCATTGTATTAAGTAATGTTCAATAATTAGAAGATAAATAAGATTGTGTAGCTATTTCAATATCTCAAGGCTTGATTATAGGGATCTCATTCGGCAATTTGCTAATTAGTTGTTGATTAGCTAGTATATATATGTAGCTGTACTTTATATAGAAACACATCAATAAAAGCACCTTTTCTTTTTTTTATTATAATATGTTACATACATATGTATATATTTGTGTGTTTGTATATATTAGAATATAAATATTTACCAAACGGAAAATAAGAGAATAAATTGTTCGTTGATATTATAGCCTGTATTGGTATGCGTTGCATCCTCCATCTTTATATTTATGAAATTTAATGGAGGATGCAAATATAGGAGTGAACGCAATTAAAAGGGAAAAGGGAAAAGGGAAAGCAGAATGGTAAAGGGAAAAAAAATAACTAGAAAAAATATAGGATAATTTGATGACATATAATGATGAATATAACAGAATGGAATATAAAGAGATAACTTTAATATTATAGGATTTTAATAATTATAATTACCTACTAATTTTGAATAGCAATTAATGATTAACATTTACCAATAAGTAATTGATACTGGTAAATTAAACAATTGATTGGCGAAGTATGAAGAGACTTGAAGTATGAGACTAAAGTAATTGCAAGAGTTGGTATAAATAATTAATTTAGCAGCTAATTCTTTTAAATTTAATTGAATTTAAGAATTTATGCCAACATGAGTTAGTTAGCATGGAATAGGAAAATGTGGCAACTCGGAGTCTCTGTGTTCAACTTTGATATATGTATGTATACAGATGTGTGTTTGTGATGAACGCAAGTACGACTTATAGGGCATTAGATGTCAAGATGATTACAAAGGATCAATATCCATTATACATATATGATGGCACCGGGTGCTCCCTGTATTCTGACCTATGTCATTTCAGGGGGTGTGGCGTCTGGGTGGTTTTGTTTTGAATCATCACTGCTGACCCTGGCAATAAGTGCTTCAGCATTTTCATTCTACCGAGAGCGAACAATGCGGAGGGCAAAGAGGATGTTCCATGCAAGCCTTCTGTATCTTCCTGTGTTCATGTCTGGGCTACTATTACACCGGAAGTTGGATGATGAGCAATTGCCAGCTGAAGAGCAATTAAAAAAGGAGGTATCATTTTCTTGGGAAGAATCCAAAATCCAAGACAGCAGAAGTGACAACCAGATGTCGAAGAAAGGGTCTTGTACTGCTGTCAAACAAGCACGACCACGCCCACCTGTTGCATATGCTTCTGTTGCTCCATTTCCTTTTCTCCCTGCTCCTTCATATGGTGGACACTAAAATCATGCCTTGTTTTATGCACTTTTGCTGATTCTTTTTTCTCCTTTTATATTTGAAGGTCCAGATAAAAATAAAGATGTCCTTGTAAGCATACTTAATTTTTATGTTTGGGGTTTTAATTGTACATTTTCAGAAATTTTGAATGCAAACGAATTACCTCGTGGTTTTTACACATAGAGGCGCTAACTAATCTAATGCGTGGTACTCATCTTCATAATCCAATAACATCATCTATGTTGAGCGCTTAACGGCATTTTTTATTGAGTCCCCAATATATACACGAGGAAGATTTTTACACAGCCAATCTTAGAATAATAAGTTTGCGACAGACTTGTTCTGTTTCTGTAATAAAGAGACAATGACAGTGACATCGTCAAGCTTGCCACCGGCATATCCCACATAACCAGCTGCCTGGGCCATATCTGCAAATGGAGTCCTCGCAGTAGCAGACTTCCCAAATTCTTGTGCTCTTGTGGCCAGCAATTCTGCAACTTCCTAATACATAATAACAAATAACTTTAGCTTTCAGAATCAAGACAATTTAGACAATTAGTTAAATAGATAATGAAAATAAAGCAAGTTTGAGTTTGACAGCCAACCTTAGGCGTCTCGGGAACATGATATTGAGAGTTCATACCTGCAATCTCAAACCAGCTTGCAGTGACAAGGAGACTATTGAACATATTTCTTGTTCATAAAGATTGTCGAAAAGACCCTTAGTAGCGGTGATGATGATGTCGCCCTCATCCAGATCAATTTTGTATCTCTGGAACAAAAATGTTAAGCACAATTAGACAGAATCATCCCCAGATTAGGGCACTATGGCATGTCAGCAAAAAATTGGTACAACATCATGCACAACCCATCCCTCAGCTCCCCTTCTTTCTACCTAAGGATAAACATTCTAAACTAGCAAATTTAGTCTCGTGTATCTCTACTGTATGGAAGATGGTTTCTAGCAAATCTACCTATCAATATTCAATTCGTACTTTGTGCTTGAAGGAGCCAACTTACGTTTCATGAAAGACAATGTATGCAAAATACTTGAATAAATTGGCAATGAATGCATAAATGTAAACAAGTATATATAGGACTCATTCCTTATGAATCCAAGGCAATGATCAAGAACAAAAAGTTAAAAGTACTGCTTTACTTGGAAAGAAAGAGAATGTTTGTGATGAAAAGCAGGGTAAGGAGTAACGAAATCAAGTGGAAGAACAGAAATTTTGTGAATTAGAAACGCAGAGAAAGATGAAAAGTTTGCCGGAAGTTTTGCTTACAATGACTAATCATATCCTAAAACTCAAAAGGTATAGTGTGATTTTGCAACATAAAACAAACTCCCAAGAAAGGAACAATTTAAATTTATAATTTCCTAATTCCTACACCAATGCCTCACATAAGAGAACCTAAAATCTTGAATCATTTGGTAATAACATCAAGACTTCAACTAAAATATAGCAAGGGTTACGTGCATAAAAAGTCCCAAGATGCAGTGAAGAGCAGCGCTCGATGACTACAGTAGATTCACTGCATAAAGCTATTTATGAGAGAATGTCTGTAAATGCACAGAAGTTTTGATCTATTCTCGACACGCCTTGTCTTGAATAGTTGAATCAACAAAGATGGAGAAGTTAAAACTTGGATAATATTCTGTAGATTTTGTATTGTGAGAAAATTAGAACTTTACATTCTGGTTAAGATTTAAGAGAGAAAAAGCAAAATGTCAACTTGGACAATTAAGGAGCATAATACCTCTGAGAGTTGACAGGGATCATCTCCCCTCTCAATCCGCAATGGAAAGTTAAATTCATGGACCATGGGAGAAGACCTCTTGTAGACAGTGCTGTTTCGTATTATCAGAAAGCCTGAGTCTCCAATATTATCCACACACAGAGCCTGATCACAACAAATGACAAGAGAGGTTATAAATTGCCTTGCAACCAAAAAGTAAGAATATTACATTTATCACCTCTGAATCCTACCATTAATATTGATGTACACAATTAATTCTAAATCAGCATATTTGTAATGAATGGACAGAAGGTCAAAAGGGGTTTGCAATTCAAGCTGGAGTGCCATCTCTTGTGAGATCCCCGATGAGGTCCCTATACATGGGACTTTTTTTAAGACTCTATCAAGCTAGCAGCTTCTATTGGGAATTCAACTGCTCCAAACACCAAGATTCTCAATCTAGTCTTCCTCTCTTCCCTTCGCCTGGATAAGAATCCCATCTCTCAGACTCAAATTCGATCTCTTTAGAATATTCTTAACAAAAACACCATAATAGTGATCCAATCTCCAAAGAATTCTTTGGATACTCATGCCAAAGGATTTCAATTTTTGTTTAACACCCCCAAATTCTCTAATAAAAGCTATTGCATCTTTCTTCATAATCTTTAGATTTAGTCACTTGCCTCGTGATAGAATGAGAAACTAAAAGGACAAAAGAGAGGGGAAAAGGATGTACATGAGGTTGTTCAGTTATCGGTCTACATCCTAGAATACAAAGATTGTGATACTTAGGAATGTTATTAATGAGGTTTGACTCATTTTTTTATGATAATAGAAAATATAATCATAAACCAAAACAGAACAAATTGAATATTTCACTGCAAGAGTAATATTTTTATGCAAGATACACAATATGATACTAAAAACTGAATAATTAAGATAATTCTCTGACCCTCCTTTCAAGCTACTGTCAATACTTCTTATTCAATTTGCAATTTCAATTACTACACCAAGTCATCATGAAAATAAAAGACAATCAAATCAAAAATTAGTATACAGATTTGCAGCATCTCTCTCTCCCACACACACACACACGCACACACACATATAAATCCCTATTTTTCAGAAGATTATTTTGTTGTTATAATGCCAGCGATGGAACCTAGTAATAGAGAATATTGGTTAAAGGGCCAAAGTTGGAAGAGAGGAAAAACAAACACAAGCTAGATTCTAGCAATGGTGGTCATCAACAATAAATTTCAAAAATGGTGGGAGGTATAATAGAGGCACATGTGGTAGATTCCAAAAGTCTTGAACCTTAGGTGTGGTTCAGGTGGTGTGTGGGGACTCACCAAGTGTCTTCAAGTACTAAAAGTCTTGAGTTGCAGGCTTTTCAACTATTTTTCAAGTGTCCAAGGTGGGCTGGATTCGCATTATGTGAGAGGCCCTAATGACCAATTGGGTTAAGCTCATCTCTTGACTTTGAATCGCCAACTTGTCAAGTGATTTATCACATCATATGCTTAGCGGGACTGTCATGTGCACCCGTGAATTTATCCAGTGCACTTTCAAAGATGGTAATTGTAGGTTTCCACATTACAAAAGAAATGTTTAAGGTCACTCAGCCATAAGACCTACACCTAGATCTAGATACAAAAACCAGAACGTAGGCCTATCTGCATATAATTCTATACAAACAAATGATAAAATAATGGAATAGATTATAGATAACATTAACTATAGGAATAGTATTCCTATATAAGATATAATATAAGAATATAGAATACACATGATAGTAGTTAACAGAAGTAAGTACTGAAAATCTAAACTCTTCAACAATCCACAACCATTCTTTTGTAAATATGAGTTATATCAGCTAAATTGAAAATCCACAACTATTCTTTTGGAAATCGGAATTATATCAGCTAAATTGAACAGATGTTTCTTAACTTCTAAAAATATCCCCTGCCAGCCCAACAAGAAGTTCACTGGCACTAACATGCGTCCTAGAAGGATACATAAGTTGCAAATTACTACTCAATCTTACCGTCTTTAGAATGGAGGAATTTGCTTCATACCCTTTTGAACACTAGAGCATACATATTGAATATAGATATACCTCACAATTTACTGCATTCACAGGAGATTGCATGGTTGGTTATTAACATAATTTTTTCATCCATATGCCTGGTATGGAGCAGGATCTTCCAAGAAACACCACATAAATTTCGATCGCAGAAATTGTGTAATATCTGGACTATGAAATTTACAACCCAGGAACAAAGTTGTTGAGTGCATTGAATTGATCTCTCTCAAAACTTCCAATTCCTTTTGAAAAATAAACCTAAAAAAATATGAAAACATAAAACTTCTTGCTTATTAAATAGTGTTTTGGTCCAATTCTTCTTTCAAAGGATGTAAACTCAGTTGAACAGCAAAGTTGTAACAAATGATATGAAATTTTCTGCTAGAATCCTACCTCACCATCAAAATAAGCAATCAGAGCTGTACAAGAACCAGGACATTGTGTAAGTGCAACAGCTTTATCAAGTACTTCAACTGGGTTAGGTACACATTTGCTATCCAGTAAAATATCCACACACCGTTTGATGAGGTTGTGTGCATATAAGCCAGTATTTGTACCTGAAAAAGAAGACAAACAATATTCATCCAGATACAAGTATATTAAGCAATGATATTTTGACCATACTTTTTCAAGTTTTAAGCCCATTCAAAGAAATGAATCTGAGACTAAGCAAAACTAGAAATGCAGTAGAAGGCGAGAGAGTAATAGCAGTTTCAACAGTTAACAGTAGAGCAGTTGACGTGTATCAAGAAACAACCACAGAAATTTACCAAGGATTAGTGAATTCTACGTGAGTTCTACCATATCTAAATAATCGGCTAGTCTTGGCTCCCATAGGACACTGATTATGACAATAACAACTCCCTATTATCTACCGCAACCTCTGACAGGATAAACCCTAGTACCATCCTCCGAACATCATATTATATCATATTACCCTATACAAGGAAAGGAAAAAAAACAAAGAAAAAAAGAACAAGTATTCTAATACTGGTTGGTACGGCCTAATATAAGGGGCCACAAAAGAAATGCCTACGATCCAAATTCATATTAGAGAATCATGCCATCATTTTCAATATTTGTCACGTCTTGTATCAAAGTTGTCATACTACCCTATAATCTACAGAATCTAAACAAACTAATACACTATTTAGTTCCAATTCAATCAACTCATTTATAAGACATATAAACGTTATAGTACTCAAAAATGTTAACCAACCACATGACTGCAAATTATAATCAACTATAATAAGTACGTAAAATCAAACTAATCAAGTAAAATTGATGATTAAAAGAAATAATGAATATAATGATTTAAATATTATGTGCAACTTAAAGATAGTCATGAAATGGATGGTTATTAAGAAGCTATCCAACTAAAAATTTTAGGTTATTTGTGAAGCTCAAGAGTAGATCAAATGCTGTCAAATACGCACCATCACATTAGTGTATGAAGATCACATCAAGTCACAAATTCACCATGATGAGAGCAGTATGAATTGAACATGGGACTTCCTACACAAAAATTCAGATATATAACACCAAGAAACCATTCAATTAAAATGTTAAAAGTTGGGTGAGACTCAAATATGGATCAAATATAAATCTAGAACTATAACTCTGCAATATCTTAGAAATTTAGTATTAAATAAGGATATATATTATACATATCCTCCTAATTAAAAATATAGGGATTTACAGTAATATGTAACTCTCGTCAAACCATGATAAAGATGCAATCTAATTACTTTTACATCCTTCGTAGGCCTTATAGATTTTTTTTTTTTTTAGAGGCCTTATAGTTGAATCAAGACATTATGTAAATACTAGCACTATTTTCCTTCTCCTTACTTTCACTTTTCACAAAATATCAATGCAATTATCTATCCTTTATTCATCCATTAGCTGCCAATATCTCCTTCTAGGGAAGTTCTTCCAAAGTGCTTAACCTCTATTTACCCCAATTATTCTGCCTCAGCTTTCTTCAAGGAAAAAATTAAATCTTAGTAGCAAATACAATCCAGTTTAAACTTTTTCTTAATCCGTGTAATCCTCTCCAACCACTTTTACTTAGTTGTTATTAAATTTTTCCGAACACCTCTTCAAATTTTTTGCTTTATTAGAGTATTATCTTCCTTAGCCAACTCCTTTTGTTAACAAGTCCTCCATATTCAGGACAAGGTTTAGATGACCAGTACCGCTGCTCAGTTTCAGATGACTTCTAGTATTGTCTCTTCCTCAGCTACCTGTCACAAGAGTTTCCAACCATTGTTGTTTCCCATTTCTTATATGTTCCTCCTATTTTAGGTGTTGTCTTCCCTGATACATGGGCACTTCTTACTATTTTTGAGCTCCATTCAGCTCTTATTTCTGATGGAGTTAAAAGCACGAATCCACCCTTAAGATTTTCACAAAAATTCAAATAAATATGGCATTTGTAAGTTAACTCTTTATGCTGACACCCATTAACATAACAACCATTATTTGGATGGTACTTAATAACAGCTTTAGAATTAATTTTCAAAGAGATAACGATTATAACTTATTTAAACTGCAGCAAAAGCCTTAGGAAGTGCATTACAAAGTTATAATATATTAAGGGTCAATTTTATAAATATTGAATAACTACTAGAGCCAATATGTCAAGCTCAGAATGCTAAGGACTTGTAAGCTAAAAATTGTAAACATTAGGAACATATCTATACCCTGTCACCTTCCTACCAGCTATGCTCCCCCCTACCAGTGATGTTCCCCTTTTGGCAAAAATGTCAAGGATATCTAGTAATCTTTTGGTTTAGTTGAATTTATTATCAGCTTGGGGCACAGTAGTAAATATTTTATAGATATAGTATTTAATATAAGACTATTATATGTATGCCCATAATTACGAAGATTGTTATGATGAGATATGCATCTCGCTCTATAAATAGGGACTTAAAAGTATAAATAACTTTGTTGAGTATGTAATTGAATTTTAATCAATTAGGCCAGAATTAGGGTGATTTAGTTTCCTAGAATAGCCCTTTTGTAGTTGTCAATTAACCTTTATTTTCTAGGGTTTTTTTCCTTATTTAAATGGATGTATAGTTATAGATATAGACACCTTGTACTCTTACGAATATATAAAAATAGAGAATCCTTACAATTCATGTTCATGTGGTACCAGAGAAAGAATCTGCTCCTGGTAACCCTAGTTGAGAATAAACTTGCAGAAAAACCTAAACACTAGAATACTACCCGAACTAGTCCATTTTTCCTACCTATTCTATCTCTCTATCATCATGTCTGATGTTCTAAGATAATTAGCATTCTTGAACAGCTTATAAAAACCCCTACAGGCCTGCATACATTCGTTGCTATTGCTCAGGCTCCTATTTCGAATTCCCACTCCATTCAGATCACCACTATCAAATTGACTGGAGAGAATTATTTGCATTAGTCTCAATCTATACACGTGTATATTAGTAGTAGGGGAAATTTGGCTACTTGACCAGAAACAAGAAGGAACCTACAAAGAGTAATCCAACTTATCCAACATGGGATGTGAAGCACTCAATAGTGATGACATGGTTGGTGAACTTGATGGAGAAGGACATAACTCCAACTACTTGTACCATCATGGCAAAGGAGCTTACAGACAATATCAACTAACTGTACTCAAAGTTGGGAAATAAATCTCAGGTATATGAATAACCTTGAAGCTTGAAAAAATCTATAAAGGTGAGGATAGTATCACTAAGTATTTTAACTCTTTAAAACATCTGTGGCAAGATTTAGATCTTTTCGATAATTATGAGTAGAAATCCCCAAAGGATTGTAATCACTAAAAAATCATAGAGATAAATGTATTTTAAAATTAATTATTGGCGTAACTACGGAGGTTGATGGAGTAAGAGCCAGGATTGTGGGTTGACACCCCTCCATCGCTTGGAGACGTCTTCTTTGAGGTCCATCATGAGGAGAGTCACCATTTTCTTGCTCAAAAAAAGAAGCTTTTGCAACCTAGGTTGTCGGGCTAAGTGTTGGCCAAAACAATACCAAAAAACTTGATGATAGGCCTCGTGTTTGGTGAAATTAGTGTGATAAGCCTCGTCACACAAGTGAAACTTGCTTTAAGCTTCACAAAAAACCAACAAATTAGAAGGCGTCTCATGAAAGTCAGTTCAATCATCCTGCACATAAGGCAGGCCTGGTTCCCCTCGACAAGGAGCATATTGATCAACTCCTGAAGCTGTTGAATTCCAACTCAAGGTTGGTGAATACTCCTAATGCTTTCGTTGCTCAAGCAGGTAGTGTTTTCAACGGCACTATCTTGCCATTCACCTAATTATTCTACTCCATGGACCATAGATAATTTATTCCATACTAATTAACGTGTTCTAGTCATGATGAAATTGTTCTAGTCATGATGAAATTCGTATATTAGGTGGCTCTTATTCCCCTATAGCTAGAAAAGGCTTGATAAACCTCTCAAAATTAATGTGTTCATGTGAAGTTTATGAGTTATTTCTAGAAAACTCTATAGAAAACTTTGAACACTAAGCTTCAATTTCAAGTTCTTTCCATCCCCAAACCAATGGACAAACAAAGGTGGTGATAGAACTTTGTAAGACTTGTTAAGATGTTTGGTTGGAGAAAATATACATAATTGGGACTAATTTTTCCCATAACAGAATTTGCATACAACAATTCTATAAATAAGTTAACTGATAAGAGTCCTTTTGAGATAGTCTCAAGAGTTCAACCAAGGAATCTAGTTCCTTTACCACAAATAATACGAGTTAGCATTGAAGCCAAAGGTTTTGCACAACATATGAGAGACATCTTTGATGAATATATCAACCAATAACTTAACTTATTAAAAAAATGCTAATCAATATTGTCGATTGGTGGAATTCAATGAAGGGGATGTAATGACGATAAGGATTCGTCCAAAGCATTTTTCAAAAGGGAAATATAAGAAATTTCATTCATAGAGTGTTGCTCCTTATAAGATCCTCAAGAAGATAAGTGCTAATGCTTATGCTTTGAAATTACCAAGTGATACAGGAATTAGTCCTATCTTTAATATTGTAGACTTAATTATTTATCATGGACATGATGATACACAATCTCTGACTATAGCTGTAAGAATTCCAGTCATTCCTCATCTTAAAGAGGAGATGAGAATGAACAAATTGTAGTCACAAGAGTTGGAGAATATTGACAATTTGTTGTCAAGTGGAAAGGAAAGCCTACTAATGACAATTCTTGAATTTTAGAATCTGAATTTCGAAAGTTGAATCCAAACTTATGTGATCAATATTTATCACATTCTACATCAAGGACGATTTTGAGACACGCTAAGAAGAATTGATGAAAAAGTGCTTAAAGTCTATGGAAGAAATAAAGGAGAAAAAATTAGGTAATCACACGCTTCAATTTGGTGGAATGAAGGTTGGAAATTGAGTTGACAGCAAAAATAAGGGTTAAAACTTCGATTATGCTTCGATTCCTTATTAAATAGTAAGTAGTATTATGTTAAATATATTATTCTAGTTTAGATATATTATTCTAATTGTTTAAAAATTGTATAATTTTTATTAGAATATGATTTAAATTTGTTAGAAACGCTCTCCTATTAGAATAAGGGTTCTAAGAAATTTATAAATGTGTATCTCAACCCTTCAACAACAAGATATCCTAAATTTTTTCTACAAATTTGAATTTTCAATTAGAATGTGTGACGCTTTCTTCTACGAGTGATTCTCAAACCCAGGAGTAATTCCTAGTTTCCTACCCTCCATTGTTTGTGTTCCTCACTAAATTCCAGAAATTCTAACATAAAGCTCCAACAACAAAAACCCTAAGTTTTAGCCATATACAAACCTAAATTCCAGCCATCTCAATTCCTAAAATTCTAAGCCTAAATTTCCAACAATCAAGTTGTAAAAACCAGCCATACCAAATCTGAAATTTCAACATTCCACACCTGAAGTGGATATTCTAGCACCCTCATATCAGTCTTATTTCCTAGTTTGTGAATTTTAGCTACCAATTAATATTTCTAGTGTTTCTCCTAAATCAGATTTATTTACCGTTATGTTTTTAAGAGTCCAAGTAGGCGAGTGCAATTGGTATAACCTTACTTATCTTCTAAAGGTTGCATTTTGAGTTAGTTCTCCCAATCTTATTAGTTGTTAAGCTACAAACCTGGCCCTTCAAATTAGCCCTCGAACTCCTAAGCTCAATTTTTGAAATACAAATGAAGAGAAACACCATTGCATGTGTATGATGTCATTATGTTGCATCTTTTCTAGTTCACATGTAAACCTACATTTTCATCAGCTTTGCTATAAGAACTCACACATAAGATTTGTCCCATTAAGTTTTCTAGAAAGCTTATGCTATATCACTTTTGTATCTGGAATCCAGAGCGTATTTCACAAATGCAGGTTACTACAAGCATGTTCAGAATATTAGTTGAATAAAGCCAGGATAATGACAGCTAAAAAGTGTCGGACATTACAGTTACTCCTGATTTTATTAGGAGATGACAAACATATGTTTACACTATATGAATAGAATAGCCATTTATATTTGATAAAACTAGACCTAGATAGACCTCAAAAAGCCTCTTATGGGAGGAGGACTTATTTTCTCTTGTTCCTAGTCAATGTGAGATATCTTAAATGCAATATCAATTACAAGCAATGATCCATACAATTAATTCTCATTCAAATGCAAAAATGCAAATACATTTTTTTTCTTTTCCAGCGTGGATAAAAGATCACAAGCAAGAACCATGAGCTTTAAACAAGTTATACAAGAGAAATCAAAAGGCTAGAAACACGACAAAATGTTAACTTATGAAAATTGATGCATGATCTCTCTCCCCCACCTTTGATAGGCAGAAAAAGGGGATTGAGCATAAGGAAGAAATATTATAGCTGCGTATATTGTCAAGTTTGGGAAAGGGATGAAGAATGTACGAGCACTACAAATAAGGCATACCTTCAAATGACCACTCTCCAACTCCATCAGCAATGCCAAGCCAATTCTGATGGACAAAGTAAGTATCTTCTACACCTGTCAATGCCTGGAAAGAATAAATTCTAGAATTACTGCCCTGATTAGCGACTTCATGTGGGACAAATGTACAATTTATCCGAGGTTTCCTGATGTGTTGTTTAGACTGTCAGCAATTTCACAATCAAAAAGTTAACTATTATTGGGGAATCTTGCATAAACTCATTTCCAATCTTATTTCTAATTATTATTTTGATATGCATAATCCAAATATTGTGTACATCAGAAAAACTAGCAATACAAAAGATGGAAAAACTTCCTATACTATAATATCCAATTGCTTTATACACTGTTTTCCACATCTTATGTCACTGTTTAATGTGTATCTTTTTTTCTGCATGCTTCTGCGCAAACAAAAAGAATGTATGATGGATTGATGGCTGAAGTGTACTTTTGAGGGATGTGGTATTACAACAGCACCAGAAGTCAAGAAAAGTCCTGTAGTCAAGATTATGTCCCTGTCAGTAAACATAGTAAAAAATATGAGAGAGAGACGGATGAGGCTTCAACAAAAAAAATAATTGAAAGTAACTATCACACAAAAGGGGCCATTTTTCAGTACTACAATGGAGCTCTCGGGCTTCAACATAACGGTGCAGGATAGAGCTTTGAAAGCTTTGGAAAACATTACTGAAAAAGAAATCCTCCGATCTCGTTAATGTTTATTTTTAGTATTTCTAGAGAGCTTAGACACAAGCACCTTTGACATTCCTTTTTCACCAAAAGTTAAACGGTTCATTTTAAACTTTGATGGAAAAGGACAGAATCCAAGGAACTGCTAAATCCAGATCACTGTGACCATTCAGGAGATTACTGGCAACATCTGTACATCTGAATCCATTTAAAGGCTTGCCACGTATGTAGATGTTAATGGATGTTTAAGCCATGTGTAGGATTCATGGTAAGAAAAAAGGGTGGAACCTTGACCATATTAAGTACCATACACAGGAACGCAGAATAATTTTCAATAAAGTATTAGCCACACCATCCTCGTTCACCACAAGTGTTGTTTTTTAAAATTGGAATTTCCAAAATCTAATTCTTCTCAAATTTCAAAAAAGTGGGAGCATGAAACGCTTTGAGGGATGATCTGATACAGTAGGTGTAGTTTTTTTGAGGGAGAAACTTTTCTTCCACTCTTATTTATTTATGATAGAATACATTGAATTTATAGGGTACTTTGTACCCTAATACAAACAGAAATAATCTAAATATAGTAACTAAAATATATGCTACTTTATTTCTAAGGACCTTAACCCCTAATTTAGGGATTCGGATCCTTTATAGAAACAACGAGAAATTAGGAAATGAAATCAAACTAAATCTTTCAATTTCTAACACTACCCCTCAAGTTGGTGCATAGATATCATGCAAACCCAACTTGCTAATAAGTCAAATGATGGCTTGCTCAGTCCCTTTGTGAGGATATCTGTTGTTTGTTGTTTGGTTGGAACAAATGGTATACAGATTAATCCCCCTTCTAGTTTCTCTTTGATAAAATGTCGATCAACTTCAACGTGTTTAGTTCGATCATGTTGCACCGGGTTATTTGCTATATTGATTGCGGCTTTGTTATCGCAGTATAACTTCATAGGAGTCTCAAAAAACAACTTTAACTCTTTTAATATCCGCCGCAACCATAGTAGTTCACAAACACCATTAGCCATTGCTCTATATTCAACCTCAGCACTGCTTCTTGCTACTACACTCTGCTTTTTACTCCTACAAGTTACCAAATTACCCCACACATAGGAATAGTATCCGGTTGTTGATCTCCGATCAGTAGAAGACCCAGCCCAATCTGTAGATTTCGATCCTGAATGGATTATTTTTTCTAGAACAGAGGCTTTTTCCTGTAGATTCCTTCAGATACCGTAGAATAACATAGGTAGCATCAAGGTGTTCCTTTGTAGGTGAGTGCATAAATTGACTCACAAGGCTAACTGCGAAGGCTATGTCTGGTCGAGTGTGAGATAAATAAATTAACTTACCTACCAGCTTCTGATATCTTGTTGTATCCACTGGGCATCCTCCTTTGCTGTTTCCCAGTTCCACATTTGGATCCACTGGTGTATCTACCGGTTTACATCCACTCATGCCTGTCTCTTTCAACAAATCTAGTATAAACTTTCTTTGGCTAACAACAATCCCCCTTTTTGATCTTGCTACTTCCATTCCTAGGAAATATTTGAGAAAACCTAAATCTTTGATTTCAAATTCAGTAGCCAAATTCTTCTTTAAGCGATGCATCTCTTCTAAGTCATTGCCTATCAAGACAATGTCATCGACATAGACTATTAAGATTTTGACCCTTCCACTTGATAAGTGCCTAAAGAACATTGTGTGATCTGTTTGAGATTGTGTATAACCTTGCCTTTTCACTGAACAAGTAAACTTCTCAAACCAAGCCCGGGGTGATTGCTTCAAACCATAAAGGGACTTAACTAATCTGCATACTTTCGAGTTAAATTTTTCTTCAAAGCCTGGTGGAGCATCCATGTAAACTTCTTCTTCCAAGTCTCCGTTCAAGAATGCATTCTTGACATCTAGTTGTTGTAAAGGCCAATCTAGATTGGCAGCCAATGAAAGAAGCACTCTTACAGTGTTAAGTTTTGCTACTGGAGCAAAGGTCTCCATGTAGTCGATTCCGTATGTCTGGGTGAAGCCTTTAGCAACTAACCGAGCTTTATATCTCTCTAGGGATCCATCAGAGTTGTATTTTACTGTAAATACCCATTTACACCCTACAGTCCTCTTGTCCTTTGGCAAATCCAGTTCTCCCCATGTTCTGTTTTTTTCCAGAGCTCTCATCTCTTCTAGAATTGCTTCCTTCCATTCATGAACTTGTAAAGCATCTTGAACGTTTTTTGGAATCTCCACAAGTGACATTTGATTAGTGAAGGAAGAGAAAGCAGGAGACAGGTTTTTGTAAGACACAAATTTTGACATTGGGTGTTTAGTACACGACCTAACCCCTTTCCGAAGAGCAATAGGAATATAAAGATCTGCAATGGGTATTTCTTCATAAATAGAATGTAAGTAGGGAGTATCACCTAGAGAGTTTTGAACTGAAAGAAGCATACTCAAGGAGTTTCGGTCCTGACCCGAGCTGGAATATTGGCCTTGCTGGGAATTTTCGGACATTTTTTCCTGAGTCAAGTTTTTCTGGGTGTAAACCAATCCGAATTTTTTCTTTCTTTCATCTGCTTCAAAGGAATCATTATTTTTTGCTAGGACTATCTTCTGTTTTTTCACTTTGGTCTTGTTCGGGTTGAGTTAGAACAGATTTTGTTGGTGAGATGTTTGAAACAGGTTCAGATATTGAATTATTCTAAATCTGGAAAAGATCCTGATTCACCAAGATATTGATTTGATCCCAAGTCAGATCTTCATTATTTTTCTCCCCCTAAAGAGGAGACTTAAAAAAAGGTGTCGTTTCAAAAAAGGATACATCCATGGAAACAAACAATTTTTTCAAAGTAGGATCATAGCATTTATAGCCCTTTTTAGTTGGTGAATATCCTAC
>JAOQMS010000005.1:18817155-18828063 GCA_027563885.1 Erythroxylum longipes
AATTTTATTCTATTATATGTGATTTATATTTAAATTTTTTATTTATATGTTTATTTATATAGAAATATACATAAACAATTATAGAATAATTTTTTTATATTTTCTATTTTCATTAAGAAAAATTTTATAAATTAATAATATTATTTTTATATAATTAATAATAAATTGTATATAATTAATAAAAATAAAACATTTATTAAAATTTTTATTATTTTAAAATAGAAAATATATAAAAATTATTTGTCACGGTTTTGCGTGATTTTTTAATTGGATATGATTTCTGTTTTAAAATCATAGCGTTAAATCTTTTACAACAACCATTTTAATGTCAGGGGTATAATAATCAATTATTATACATTCCATTCCATTCTATCCATCTTCCAAACAATGTTTTACTTCATTACATTATGAACCCTTCCATCCCTTCCAAACAACTTTTCATTATATTACATTCCATTCTATTATAAACCGTTCCCTTCCTTTCTATTCCATTCCGTTCCATTCCATTAATTAACGTCCAACCAAACAGGGCCTAAGATGCCTAATGGAAGGTTTCCTTCTGCTCGAGGCTTCCTCAGGTGTTTTGTCATTAAAGGTTTTTGTTGGACATCTGTTTAAAATATAAACTGCACAAGCAATAACTTCTACCTAAAAATCTTTAGGCAATTGTTTAGATCTTGACATACATCTTACCATGCTCATAATAGTTTTGTTCTTCCTTTTTGCTACTCCATTATGTTGAGGCGTGCATCTGATAGTCAACTCATGTTTAATTTCATACCGCTTAAAGACCTCTGTGCATGCAAGATACTCTTGACCTCTATTTGTTCTTAATGCTTTAATTATGCAGCTGCTTTGCTTTTCCGCAAATGCTTTAAATGATTTGAACGCATCACAAACTTCTAATTTCTACTTTAGAAAATACACCCAAGCCTTTCTACTAAAACCATCAATAAAAGTAATAAAATACCTATTACCACTATTAGATGGAATTTCAATAGTATGCAGATCTGAATGAATAATCTCCAATAGGTTCTTTACTCTATAGGACTTTCTAACTGAAAATACACCCCTATGCTTTTTTCCCATCTCACATGTCTCACATACATGATTAGGAATACTCGTAACAGGAAAGCCACACACAAGTTCTTTTCTTGATAGATAATTTAATCCAAAACAATGAAAATATCCAAAACATATGTGTTATAGCCAATTTGCATAAGGTATGACAAAATTCAAGCAAGCAATTTTTTAGTGATGAATTTTTAATGGGATAGACGGTTAGATGACATCTTTACCTTTGCAATAAATCTTCCACTCTTATTTATCAAGGTATAAAAATCATGATGAATCTATATTTTATAACCTTTCTCCAATAATTGACCTATACTCAGTAAATTATGATGAAGACCAAGAATATAGAAAACATCATAGATAAAACATTTAGAACCATCCTTCATCCTAATGGATATTTGACCTTTTCTTAAAATAAGAATATTTGAATTATTCCCAAATTTAATTGTTAACTAAACATTTTCATCTAAAGAGAAAATAACTCCTTATTCCCACACATATGATCGCTACAACCATAATCCAGATATTTTCATCTTTCACAAAAGAGTTGCTTGCTATAAATAAACTTTCTAAATTATTAAAATTCTCACCAAAATGTTGATACTGATTTTCTGCAACATTAGCCTAATAGTTGTTTTGAAATCTGGGTCTACAATCAACAACTTTATGTCTATACCTTTCACAATTAAAGTAATTAAAATTTACAATCAACAACTTTATGTCTATACCTTCCACAATTAAAGTAATTAAAATTACATCTCTCTTAATATTAATTACCCCGTCCTCTTCCTCGACTGGTAGGCCCAAAATTATTTCCTCCTTTTCCTTAACTGAATGTTCTGGAATTATTTTCTCTCCCTTGGTTAAAATTATTACCATGACCTCTTCCTCTAAAATGTCCTCTACCTTTGCCTCTGAAATCTCCTCTTCCTCCATTATTAAAGCCTCGACCTCTACCATCTGTATTTTGATTAGATTATGCAACATTATTGAAGTTCAGTTGTCCTTTTAAGGCTTCTACTGTTGTCTTTTCTGTTTTCTCTAATATTCTGATAACATGACTTTCAATACTTCCATACAACTCTGGTACAGTCATAGCCTCTGTATCATATGACTCTAGTATTATAGTCACAATATGGTCAAATTTAATAGGCATGGTGTGTGGAATCTTGTCCACCACCTTCCTATCTGAAATATCCTCTCCATCAGCCTCATCTTATTGACAAGATTAGTAACACGAGAAAAATATTATTCAACAGTTTCTGAATTAGACATTTTATACCTCTCATACTCTCTATGCAGGGACTGTAATTTAGATTTTTGAGCCTTATCTATACCTTTGTAAGCCAGCTTTAAGATACTTCACGCTTCTTTGGTAGTTTTAGCAATAACAATTTTGCCAAAAATTGAATAATCGACTCGTTGGTGAATTTGGGATAACACCAACTGGTCCTTTCTTTGAGCATTTAAATCAACTCCTTCTTGTAAGCCTAGATCAAAAAGATTCCAAATATTGTGAGCCTTAAGGTAGGTAGACATTAAAATCTCTCGATAATTATAATCAAGTTTATTATCTAATTTGAGATCTGACCATAAAAAATTATAACTGTTTGACATCTCTCACTATTAAATGAACCACTCTCTCATAAGTATAAGAACATGCTCTTTATTTTTTTCCTCACAAATCACTTTAAAACTAGATCTGGACTTAACTAGCTCTAATATCAATTTGATATCTTAATGACACAACACACTCACACATAAGAGAGAGAGGAGGAGGAGCAGGAGGAGAATGTTGATTCAATCCCAAAAACAAGATTCATGTAAGTGTTAATGGACATTTTATATTAATTTTAGATATATAATTTGCTAAACTCTTGTCCATTTAATATTTGAATTGTACTAAGTAAGAGTTATTTGTTTTAATTAGGCACATATTGGATTTGGAATGTTCAAAAGAATAAACTAAGAAAAGCGCTAGAAAACATTAACGTTTTTGCACGCAAGAATAGTTGGCCAGGACGTAGAGAATAAGAAAAGAAGAAAGCAGCTAGGTACTTGGGAGAAATTAAAATACAAAGATACAAAAATAGCAGCCCAAAATAAAAGACAAAAACTACAATGCTCACCTGGGCAAAACGGCAGTGCAAGAGGCTATGGAAAGAGAAGCAAAATGCAAGCATCACTGAAGAAAAACGCCCATGATGCTGGAGCCCATACAATGTAAAAATGGGCAAGAGTACAGCCCACACCACATGATGCATAGTAGTGGGAAGAAAAAGACGCAGAACCATAACGTGGAAAAGGCTGGGAAGGGCAGGCTGGAAAATGGAGACAATGGCATGGGAAATAAAGAAGAGACCAGACAAAGAAAAATCGTCACATTAGCTAAAGGAGGCGTGGGCAGCATGAAAAGAGGAGAGACAACGCAGACGATTGTTTGGAGAAAAGAAGTATGCGTTGGTTTTAAATAAAAAGGAGATAAAAGGCTTAGAGGGCAAGCTGGAAAGGAGAGAAAAACACGCAGAAGAGGTTTTGCTGGGAGTCTCTCTCTACGTGATCTGGAGGTGTTGTTTGGAGAAAGGAGTGTGTGCATGGTCTGGGAAAATGAGAGCAAAAACAGAAGGAGACAAGGAAGGTATGGGAGTAGGTTTTATCGTTTAGGAGGTGTTGATTAGAGAAGAGAAGTGAGTAGCGTGAGTGGTCTGGAAAAATAAGAGTAGTGTGCATGGTCTGGGAAGATAAGAACGAAAACAGAAGGAGACAAAGAGAGTGACATGAGTGGTCTGGAAAAATAAGAAGAGAGTGGCGTGAGTGGTCTGGAAAAATAAGAAGAGTATATGGAAGAGCTGAAGGAAAGCAACAAATGAAGCATCCATGTTAAGGAAAAAAACGTCAACAGCTAGTTAAAAGAAAAGAGAGTGGCGTTATAGTGAAACAAACACAAGAGCTGGTGGTGGAGAAGGAACGTGAGTGAATAGTAGTAGACCGTAACTAATTATTTATCACGTCAGCCTTCATCCAACAACACAACAACACAACCCTCCAACAACATAAGCAGTCTCCATTCACGTAGCCAAAGGATTTTTTAATCATAGCAGGTACGGTTTTTCTGGGATTTAATTTATATTTATTTCTTATTTATTTTAAATCTTGTGGATTTACTTAATACAATTTTATACTATGACTGTGATTTGTGTTGCATTGATGGATATGTATGATTAAGTTTGTTTTTGGTTAAGGTTAGGATTGATAGTGGATTTGGACAATTTTTGTGGTATTGGTTTTTGCTTGATTGAATGCATTTTTAGTCCTAATTTAGCTTGATCACCTAGATTAAGGCTTTAGATGATTGAATGCCATAACCAATGGAATTTAATTTGTCAGAAAATTAATCAAACGACATACTTGAGACTAAAGTGTAGACCAACCTTAGGATCTTGTGTGAGGATACCTAGGATTAACGAACTTAGTTTTAGGCTTCTTGAATTAAACGCCTTTTATTCCAAATTATCTATGAACCTAGTGGGTGACTCGGATTTAGAAGAGAAGGGAATTCCCACGAACATTGGGTTTGACTCGCTTTAGTGAAGTAATTCCTAGATCAATCCACCGTTATAATTTTTTGTGTCCAATTCAGTTGACATCCGATACCTTAACTGATTTCTATAATTTGATTAAATCTAGTCATTTTAATTCATACCTTGCATTTTTCATATTTCCTTGATTTGCTTACTTTATTTTGTTTTATTTTCAAATTAATCAATTCTTGATCGTCCTAGTAATTTTTCATCGTTTAATTTAATTGTCTTGCATGTTGGAATTCCCTTGGGTACGATATCCAGTTCTTACCATTTTATATTAGTTGTCGACGGGGTGCACTTGCCTCTAGTTGGTCTAGATAGAATTTAATTTATATTGTTTTGTTTAGATCGCAACAAGTTTTTGGTGCCGTTGTGAGGGAATAAATTCCTTATTGTGAGTCATTATGTTAGACGATGTTAATTATCTCGGATTTAATTTTATTTGCATATTTTAGCTGTTTGCTTGATTGCTTCAATTTGGTGTGTTTTATTTTAATTCTTAGCTCTGTTATTATCATTATTATTTTCTTATTTTCATTTTGTTTATGTTCACTCGTGGTCAAAAGCCTGAGAATTTGCTACTTGATACTGGGATTGAAAAAACTACTCGCAGATTGCGTAAGGAAACCAGATTGGCTCAAAATAGTAACACAGAAGAAAGGATTAGAGAAGAGCAGTTTGTAGAGATGGAACAACATGATGAGGGGTTGATAGCATGTCTTGAAGAGAGAAGGGAGTTGACCATGATGGATTTGACTATGGGACACAATAATAGACCCATGCCCCCTATTATAAGGCTGACGATCACAGCTGCGAGTTTTGAGATTCCTCACAGCATTACATCCATGGTGAGAGCATCTCAGTTTAGAGGATTACCTTTGGAGGTTCTGAACACCCATTTGGAGACATTTCTGGATATTTATGACTTGTTCAAGCTGAATGGAGTATCGGAAGATGCAGTGATATTAAGGTTATTCCCATTTTCTTTAAGGGACAAGGCCAGAGCATGGTTGGCTGGTTTGCAATCGGGATTGATTACTACATGGAATGAGATGATGAGATTATTTCTGACAAAATTTTTCCCTCCTTCCAAGGTTGCAAAGATGAAGAATGAGATCACTTCCTTCACTCGATATGAAAATGAAAGTTTATATGAAGCGTGGGAGCGATTTCGAGATATGTTGACATAGTGTCCTAGTCATAGATTCACTAAATGGCAGCAAGTCAATACTTTTTATACAGAAATGACCCCATAGACCAGGAGTACCATAGATGCTGCAACAGGGGGTAGTTTAAAGAGAAAGACGCTAGATTAGGCTTACAAATTAATTGACAAGATGGCCACTAGTAGTTTTCAGTATCATACAGAAAGGCATCCAGACGACCTACAGGAGCTCGTGTAGTAGACAATACAGTGGCTTTATCAGCTTAGATAGATGTTTTGACCAAAAAGCTGGATAATCTGATGCATAGTGTGAAAGGAGGATCTAGTTCTTCATTAAGGAGTTGTGCCATATGCGAGCATTATGGTGGAGATTCCCATACATCTTCTGAGTGTCAAGTTTGGAATCCTTTTGCTCAAGAGAAAGAAGAGGCCAATTATGTAGGCAATTATAACAAATAGGGAGGAGATCCATATTCTAACACCTACAACCCAGGGTGAAGGAATCATCCAAACTTCTCTTGGCGGAATGATCAGATGGCACAACCGCAACCATCCAATGTTCAGAGACAGCCACCTCGAAGTTTTAAGGCTCCAAATCCTGTGCCACCTGAGAAATCTAATATTGAAGAACTACTCTCGAAGTACATCTCGACCACTAAGGTTAGGATGCAGAATCAAGAATCTTCTATAAGAAATTTGGAGAATGAGATGAATCAGATTGTAAGTTTCTTGAAGGAAGGATGAGTTCATTGCCTAGCACTACTGAGGCCAACCCAAGAGAACATGCAAAGGCAATCTTATTAAGGAGTGGTAGATAACTTGAGGAAGTTAAGGAGAAGCATAAGGATAAAGAAGTGAAGAAGAAGAAAGTCATGAGGATAGCAAGAAGGCCAAGGAAGCACCAGCTGTAAAGGAGAATCATCCAAGGTTATTTGCTGACCCCATCACACATCCAGTAAGACCTCGAATCCTTTATCCTCAAAGGTTGAAAGGTACACAATTAGATAACCAGTTTGGTCATTTTCTTAAGATGTTTAAAAAGTTGCATATAAACATTCCTTTTATTGAGGCTATAGCGCAGATGCCTTCTTATGCTAAGTTTTTGAAAGAAATTTTGTCTAGTAAAAGGAGGCTTGAGGAATATGCCACGGTGAAGCTAAATGAGGAGTGTTCGGCCATATTATCGAAAAAGTTGCCACCGAAGCTAAAGGATCTAAGGAGTTTTACTATTCCTTGTGTTATTAGTGAATTGTATAGAGATAGGGATTTAATGGATTTAGGTGTGAGCATTAACTTAATGCCTCTTTCTGCTTTCAGGAAGTTAGGATTGGTAGAGCCTAAAGCCACTACTATTTTACTTCAGCTAGTAGATAGGTCCATCACTTATCCGAGGGGAATCATTGAGGATGTATTAGTCAAGGTCGAGAACTTCATCTTTCTGGTGGATTTCTTAGTCCTTGAAATAGAGGAAGATAGAGACATCCCCATCATTCTTAGGAGACCTTTTATGGCCACTGCAAGGACCATCATCGATGTGCAACGTGGAAAGCTCATCTTGAGACTTCAAGGTGAAGAACTAGTGTTTGATGTGTTCAATGCTATGAAGCATCCTTCTACTCTTAACTCCTGCCATTTTATTGATATTTATTCTTCCGACGCTGATAATTCTTCTATTGGTTGTGCAGAATTATTAGAAGGGGGAGCGCAAGGAATGATAGAAGATTTAGGGGAATAATTGCAAGAAGAATTAGAGGATGTTGGAGTAGGCTTGTTGGACACATTATAGAGCATACGAGCCTCTCCAACATCAAACCAAGCTATTTATAAAGCCTTCAATCGAAGAGCCTCCTTCTCTTGACCTTAAAACTCTTCTGAGTCATTTGAAGTATGTTTATCTTAACCCACCTGAACACTTACCAGTTATCATTTGTTATTGTTTGTCAGGTGCCATAGAAGAGCAGTTGCTGAGGGTATTGTGGGACCACAAAAAGGCCATTGGGTGGTTCATTACAGCTATTAAGGGTATAAGCCCTTCTTTTTGCATGCACCACATTTTTATGGAGGATGGAAGCAAGCTGATGGTGCAGCCCATGAGGAGACTTAACCCACACATGAAGGAGGTAGTGAAAGATGAGGTAGTAAAGCTTTTAGATGCAGGTATTATCTACCCCATTTCTGATTCTTGTTAGGTTAGTCCTGTGCAAGTGGTGCCAAAGAAAGGAGGCACTACTGTGGTTGAAAATGAGAAAAATGAATTAATAGCCACTAAAAAGGTAACTGGGTGGCGAATGTGCATAGATTATAGGAAGCTAAATGATGCCACCCGGAAAGAGCATTTTCCTTTACCTTTCATTGATCAGATGATTGAGAAATTAGCTGGACATGACTTTTATTGTGCCTTCGATGGATATAGTGGATATTTGCAGATTTAGATAGCCCAGAAGATCAAGAGAAAACAACTTTTATATATCCTTATGCTACATTTGCATATAGACACATGCCATTTGGGTTATGCAATGCTCCAGCTACATTTTAAAGATGCATGATGGCTATTTTTTTTTGACATGCTTGAATCTTGTGTTGAAATTTTCATGGATGACTTCTCTGTGTTTGGTACTTCATTTGATGCATGTTTGGATAACATAGAGAAAGTTTTGATTACGTGTGAAGAGACCCGTTTAGTGCTTAATTAGGAAAAATGTCATTTCATGGTACAGGAATGCATTGTTTTAGGTCACAAGATTTCTAGCAAGGGTATAGAGGTAGACCCAGCAAAAATTGATGTCATTAAGAAACTTCCATCACCAAACAATTTTAGATCCATTAGAAGTTTCTTAGGCCATGCTGGTTTTTACCGTAGGTTCATTAAGGATTTTTCTAAGATTGCTAGACCTTTGACTGAGTTGCTTAAAAAAGATGATGTGTTTAATTTTGACGATAAATATTTGGCATCTTTTTAATTGTTAAAGGATATGCTTGTGACTGCGCCTATTCTTATATCTCCTGACTGGTCTCTTCCTTTTGAATTAATTTGTGATGCAAGTAATTATGCGGTGGGTGCTGTTTTAGGCCAAAGACGAGGTAAGATCTTTCATCCCATTTTTTATGCAAGTAAGACACTGAATAGCGCACAACGCCATGATACCACCACAGAAAAAGAGATGTCAGCGGTTTTGTTCACTTTTGACAAGTTTCACTCATATTCGGTTTTGTCTAAAGTGATTGTGTATACTGACCATGCAGCTTTGAAATAATTGATGACAAAACTTGTTGCTAAACTAAGACTAATTCATTGGGTGTTACTTTTGTAGGAGTTTGACATTAAGCTAAGGGATAAGAAGAGAGTCGAGAATTTTGTAGCGGATCACTTGTCAAGGTTAGATGAAGTTGCCATGGAGAGTGCCATGATGAAGGACATTCAAGAGACTTTTCCTGATGAGCATCTAATGGTTATGACAGTAACTCCTTAGTTTGTAGACTATATAAACTACCTTATTGGTAATATCTATCCCCCTGATATTTCTTATGCTCAAAAGAAAAAAAAATTGTCTGAGGTAAGATACTATCATTGGGATGATCCTTTGTTTTACAAGATTTGTGTGGATGGTATTGTTAGGCGCTGAATTCCTGAAGAGGAAATGTCCTCTGTGTTACATCATTGTCATTCTAGAGAGGTAGGGGGACATTATGGTGCATCTAGGACAGCTCATAAGGTTTTAGAGTGTGGTTTTTATTGGGCCACCTTATTTAGGGATGCATATGCATTTGCCAAATCTTGTGATAAGTGTCAAAGGGTCAGGCATGTTAGTAGGAGACATGACATGCCATTTACTAACATTCTTGTTTGTGAAGTTTTTGATGTTTGGGGCATAGACTTCATGGGACCATTACCTAAGTATTTCTCCAATCAATATATATTGGTTACTGTTGATTGTGTTAGCAAGTGGGTGGAAGCAGAGGCATTTCCCACAAATGATTCTAGACATGTTGTTAAATTTTTGAAGAAGAATATTTTTACACGTTTTGGCACACCTAGGGCTATCATTAGTGATGGGGGGTTGCATTTTTGCAACAAACGTTTTGATTCATTGTTATATAAGTATGGCGTGACCTATAAGGCTGCTACTCCATACCACCACCAAACTAGTGGACAAGTTGAAGTCTCAAATAAAAAATTAAAGAAAGTATTAGAGAAAACTGTTAATGCTTCTAAGCAGGACTGGTCTTTAAAGCTAGATGATGCACTTTTGGCATATAGGACCGCATTTAAGACACCTATATGCATGTCACCATTCAAGATAGTGTATGGAAAATCTTGTCATCTTCTAGTTGAGTTAGAGCATCATGCATATTGGGATACCAAATTTCTTAACTTTGATTTGTCTTCTACAGGTGCTAAGAGACTTATGCAGCTTCACGAGCCTGAAGAGCTCTGTTTGAATGCTTATAACAATTCGAAGTTGTATAAGGAGCGTGTGAAGAAGTGGTATGAGAAGAAGATCCTCCACCAAGACTTTAAGGTAGGCGACCAAGTATTAATCTACAACTCTCGTCTTTGTCTCTTTCCAAGGAAGCTTAAGTCAAGGTGGTATTGTAGCGACCCCTTACCGCAGGGCACACACCGGGATGCTCGGAGGTCATTCCGATACATAACCTACAATAAGGGTGAGCTACGTTCGATCGCTACATTCACTTCACAAGGCATCATACCATTACTCACTTATAAAGAATCATAAAAAAATCACAATATTTTAAAACCATCTTTTTCCCTCATTTCATTTCACAAAACCGAAAGTATACATTTTATCTTTCAACACTTACTACATGTACATCATCAAAACCTAGTACAAAAGTACTACATGAAAGAGGAAATATACAAAGTCTATCAAATTTATCTAATAATCCCAACTGACCGACCTTTGAGCCATGACTTCTCTTGCCAAATCATAGTCTACACGGCTGGTAGAGCCTCTCAGTAGCTAGAGTCGTCTCTCGGTCCTGATATGTTAACGTGCAATTTTGGGTGAGTTTTGCGAACTCAGATGAGGTAACCATCATCGATGGTTCACTCAATTCATGCATCAC
>JAOQMS010000005.1:18828163-18838635 GCA_027563885.1 Erythroxylum longipes
TCCGTTTGGATGCTTATAACAATTCGAAGTTGTATAAGGAGCGTGTGAAGAAGTGGCATGACAAGAAGATCCTCCACTGAGACTTTAAGGTAGGCGACCAGGTATTGATCTACAACTCCCGTCTTCATCTTTTTCTAGGGAAGCTTAAGTCAAGGTGGTATGGTCCATTCACTGTGATCCAAGTCCTTCCTTTTGGGGTCCTTGAGATAAAACAAAAAAATGAAAACTCGTTCAAGGTAAATGGGCAATGAGCTAAATTGTATATGCCCAGGTTTATTGATAACTCTGAAGAGCGACTGTCTCTTCATGACACTTCGCCTCCTTGATCGCAGTGCACAACTTTTAGTAGGACTTTATTTTTCTTTCTTTTCTTTTCTTGTTGTTGCCTTTGCATTTCTTTCTAGATTAATGCATTTCTTTGAGTTGTTTTGAGTTTTCTTTAGGTTTCCGTGGTTGGTTACAAAGAGTTCTTGGCCGATTCTTTTTCAGGGAATTTTCTTCTTCCTCTTTCCCCTCTTTGTATTTGATTGTTGATTACTTGAACTTTAAGGACAATGTTCATATTAAGTGTGGGGGGATTGAGATTATGCGCATGATGATGTTTATAATATTGATGTTGATGTTGAGAGATACACACTTAAATGGTTGCGATTCTTTTGGTAGCTAACTTGGGTCCTATTTGTGATGAATTTAACCATTACAATTCTGTCAAAGTAGTTGGAAAGAGAATTAGGTTGTATGCATGAACTTGGATTAGGCAGCTTGAGAGGATAGTGAACCATATGGATTGATTGAAGTAGTTGATTGCATAAACTTAGTCAATAATTGATGCTGAGTGATGACGTAATGTATAGAGTTTTGATGGATTTTTATTTAAACATATGTGAGATCTTGAGCTATATGAGTGCATCTTATAGTCATTTATTTTCTTTGTTATATATGAGGCTTTCCTATATGGATTACCTTTAGAATTTGCTCTGAACCTGTTGGAATCTGCTAGTTACATGCTTTATGGACATGATAAAGGCCTTCTTTGTTTTTAACCTTTAGCTTAAATAACTTACCAAGTCATTTTCCCCCTTGTTACCCCCTTTTGAGCCTTTGACTTTGCTATTTTCGTATTAATCACATTGTATTAAAACCTGAAAATCTTTTAGCCTGACCCTTTCACAAGTTGAATGAAGTATTAAGTATTTGATGTCCTTAACTTGGGGACTTTTTTTTATATGCAATTCTGAGATATTTTAGAGGTACATCTACTCAGTTGTTGTTGATTTATGCTACTACTATCTTCTTTTATGTTTATTGTTAAAAAAATCTTTTATGTTTATTGTCATAAAAAAACAAAACAAAAAAGAGGAAAAAAAAGATCAAACAGCGCATTGGAGAGTAGTTGTAATCATGTGTTTCTATTTGCACACTTCAGAATTTCTTTTTGATTGTCTCACATTGTTTAGTACTTTGTGAATGCTTGTGAGTAGCCTTTGTCCTTTTTACCTCACCTTAACCTAAACCACATTACAACCCTTAGTAAAAGCCCTTTTGATCCATGATGGCATGTACTCTATGTGGTGGAAAATAGGTGAATTTGCAAGCCTATGATAGTGTAATCTCTTATAAGAAGCTTTGAACGAAACACAACCCTTATACACTTGAGCGACATGAGTGAATACAGTGAGGAAGGTCCATTTTAATTTTATGCTTGCTTTTGATCAAGTATATCTACCTTTGATTTTGTTTACGTGTATTGATGAAAATATTATGGTACGTGTGTCGCTTGATACTTGAGTTGTCGAAGTTTAAGGGATTGCAAGCACTTAATTTTCGTTGAAAATAAAATGACATAATATGTTGGTTGTGATCCAAGTAAGTTGCTTGAAGACAAGCAAAAATTCAAGTATGGGGGTGTTGTTAATGGACATTTTATATTAATTTTAAATACATAATTTGCTAAACTCTTGTCCATTTAATATTTGAATTGCACTAATTAAGAGTTATTTTTTTAATTAGGCACATATTGGATTTGGAATGTTCAAAAGAATAAACCAAAAAAAGCGCTAGAAAACGTCAATGTGTTTGCATGCAAGAATAGTTGGCCAGGACGTAGAGAATAAGAAAAGAAGAAAGCAGCTGGGTACTTGGGAGAAATTAAAATACAAAGATACAAAAATAGCAGCCCAAAATAAAAGGTAAAAACGATAGTGTTTAGCTGGGCAAAACGGTAATGCAAGAGGCTATGGAAAGAAAAGCAAAATGCAAGCATCACTGAAGAAAAACGCCCATGACGCTGGAGCCCATGCAACGTAAAAATGGGGAAGAGCACAACCCACACCACATGATGCACAGCAGTGGGAAGAAAAAGACGCAGAACCACAACGTGGAAAAGGCTGGGAAGGGCAGGCTGGAAAATGGAGACAACAACATGGGAAATAAAGAAGAGACCAGACCAAGAAAAATCGTCACATCAGCTAAAGGAGGTGTGGGCAGCGTGAAAAGAGGAGAGACAACGCAGATGATTGTTTGGAGAAGAGAAGTGTGCGTTGGTTTTAAATAAAAAGAAGGAGATAAAAGGTTTGGAGGGCAAGCTAGAAAGGAGAGAAAAACATGCAGGAGAGGTTTTGCTGGGAGTCTCTCTCTACGTGATCTGGCGGTGTTGTTTGGAGAAAGGAGTGTGTGCATGGTTTGGAAAAATGAGAGCAAAAACAGAAGGAGACAAGGAAGGTGCGGGAGTAGGTTTTATCGTTTAGGAGGCGTTGTTTGGAGAAGAGAAGTGAGTAGCGTGAGTGGTCTGGAAAAATAAGAAGAGAGTGGCATGAGTGGTCTAGAAAAATAAGAAGAGTACGTGGAAGAGCTGAAGGAAAGCAACAAATGAAGAATCCATGTTGATGAAAAAAACGTCAGCAGCTGGTTAAAGAAAGGGGAGTGGCGTTATAGTGAAACCAACGCAAAAGCTAGTGGTGGAGAAGGAACGTGAGTGAATATTAGTGGACCGTAACTAATTATTTATCACGTCAGCCTTCATCCAACAACACAGCAACACAACCCTCCAACAACATAAGCAGTCTCCATTCACACAGCCAAAGTTTTTTTTTATCACAGCAGCTACGGTTTTGCTGGGGTTTAATTTATATTTATTTCTTATTTATTTTAATTCTTGTGGATTTACTTAATGAAATTATATACTATGACTGTGATTTGCGTTGTATTGATGGATATGTATGAGTAAGCTTGTTTTTGGTTAAGGCTAGGATTGATAGTGGATTTGGACAATTTTTGTTGTATTAGTTTTTGCTTGATTGAATGCATTTTTAGTCCTAATTTAGCTTGATCACCTAGATTAAGGCCTTAGATGATTGAATGTCATAACTAATAGGATTTAATTTGTCAGAAAATTAATTAAGCGACATACTTGAGACTAAAGTATAGACCAACCTTAGGATCTTGTGTGAGGATACCTAGGATTAACGAACTTAGTTTTAGGCTTCTTGAATTGAACGCCTTTTATTCCGAATTATCTATGAACCTAGTGGGTGACTCGGATTTAGAAAGAAGAGAATTCCCATGAACATTGGGTTTGACTCGCTTTAGTGAAGTAATTCCTAGATCAATTCACTGTTATAATTTTTTGTGTCCAATTCAGTTGAAATCTGATACCTTAACCAATTTCTATAATTTGATTAAATCTAGTCGTTTTAATTCATACCTTGCATTTTTCATATTTCCTTAATTTGCTTACTTTATTTTATTTTATTTTATTTTCAAATCAATCAATTCTTGATCGTCTGAGTAATTTTTCATCGTTTAATTTAATTGTCTTGCGTATTAGAATTCCCTTGAGTACGATATCTGACTCTTACCGTTTTATATTACTTATCGACGGGATACACTTACCTCTAATTGGTCTAGATAGAATTTAATTTATATTGTTTTGTTTAAATTCGAACAGTAAGGCTTCATTACACTCTTTTATAGGCAATAAAAATAATAAAATAATAAAGACTTACTTATACAAGCAATCAATTTATGAGACCAAAATTTTGGTCAAATTATATGGAAAGCCTAAGAAAAAAGTAAGCTCCTCTTAACTTGCTTCAATATTTCGGCTACAACTCTTTACTTGCATCATGATGATTTCCCCTCCCAATTATTTAATTGTTGTCTCTTTTTGTGCAAAGCTTAGCCATTACACAAATACCACAAACGGGGAAGAAAAAAAAAAACGAAGCAAGTCTAGCTAGAATGAATAAGGACCGCAATCTTACTCAGAGTTTAACATTATAATGAGATGAAAGTGGGGACAGACAACCGTTACAAGCCAACGTGGAGATGTGGATGGACTCCAACTCGCTATTGGTCCGAAATCTATCCACGAAACCCACCTAGATTTCGTCTTTAGATTTCATCATCCGACATGGCTCCTTACGACGACGCTCTTTCAGATTTCTTAGCAGCTCCCTTCAGCGTTAAGAACATCCAAGTGTCCATTTTCCACACAACACGAGTCCAAGCACCACTAGGAATATCTTTTCAATTGAAGCAAGTAAACTAGTCTACTAGCTCTAGCCATGGCTGCTACATCTGGGGCTCTGCTCAATGGATTGGGATCGTCATTCTTGTGTGGAGGGCAGAAAAGCAGCAAAACCCTTCTGGGAGTTGGAGCAAATAAGGTTGAAACTAGTGTAGCGGGTACACGGAAGTTGGTGGTGGTTGCTGCAGCTAAGCCTAAGAAATCTTGGATTCCTGGTGTCAAGGGCGGAGGCAACTTCATTGACCCCGAGTGGCTCGATGGCTCGTAAGTTACATTAACTCCCTCTGTACTACTTGGTAAACAAATCTGTTTAAACGAATCCGACTAATATCATCGTTTGGTTCAATATTTAGGCTTCCAGGTGACTACGGTTTCGACCCACTAGGCCTAGGAAGAGACCCGGCATTCCTGAAATGGTACAGAGAAGCTGAGCTCATTCATGGCAGATGGGCAATGACTGCGGTGGTCGGAATCTTCGTGGGACAAGCATGGAGTGGCATACCATGGTTCGAGGCTGGAGCAGACCCAGGTGCCATTGCGCCATTCTCATTCGGCTCTCTCTTGGGGACACAGTTGATTCTCATGGGATGGGTCGAGAGCAAGAGGTGGGTTGATTTTTTCAACCCAGATTCACAGTCGGTGGAATGGGCCACACCATGGTCTAGGACTGCTGAGAACTTCGCTAACGCCACTGGTGAACAGGGTTATCCTGGAGGCAAATTCTTTGACCCCTTGGGATTTGCTGGCACTCTCAAGGATGGTGTTTACATTCCTGATGTGGAGAAGCTTGAAAGACTTAAAGTTGCAGAGATTAAGCACGCTAGGCTTGCTATGGTCGCTATGTTGATCTTTTACTTCGAGGCTGGTCAAGGCAAAACTCCTCTTGGGGCTCTTGGTTTGTAAATTTAGATACTAATGAATCCAGTGATTTAGAACGCAAGAAATTGTGTGTTTAATTGATCGACCTTTTGAGTTCCCTCCAACTTAATTCATTTTATTTTTGTCTTTAATAAGAATTTTGGGCTATATGTTGTTGTTTTGAAGGATTATCTGTTAAAAGATGCAACCCAAAGCTTGTACACACTGTTTCAAAAGAAAACAGAAAGATAGTTATTTTTGGGTTTACCCAAAAAGTGTTTTGGGTGGCCTAAGCATCATCTTTAAGTTGTTATGAGGGATAGTTCAATACTAATACAAAGTATTTAACATTGCTAATCCCTACTTCTACCTTGTGGCATTACGAGGGACAGTTCAATACTACTACCAAGTATTTAACATTGCTACATTTACAAGTGAAAGGTTGAGAGTCTTAAGTGAAAACCAGCTCCTTACCACTAGACTTCGGTGCTTTGTGGTTGTATACATGTTTCTTTGTTGTAACAAAAAGGAACTTCCAACATAACAACAGACACTTCGGATTTGTCACATAAAGTGCCGTTAATTTCTTGAATATTATAGTGATGTTTTTAGAAGTCGATAAAAAGTATTAGCTACAGTAATTTTTTAGCTAAAGCATTAAAAAATGTGGCTAAAAATTACATATTAGTTGATATTAGCAGAAGAAATTTGGTGCCAAATAATTGAAGATTAAAATTAAACGTAGCTAATAATTTTTTGCTACATTTTATAATAACTATATAATATTAACTACATTTTTTATAATATAGTAAAATGTTATTTATTTTATTTTTATAACATTCGTTACGATTTTATTAATGTAGCGACATAATATTTGTTATGCTTTTAGCTTATGATATTGAATAAAAACGTTTTGTATGTAATGTATCAACATTTTTTTTCAATGTGAAGTATTTGCTTAGTATTATAAAACTAAGTTGTATAATAATATTATTAATTCAAAATGTTAGGCATTGTATATCTAAAGTAAAATTATATAAATATCATTAAACTGAACAAGAAAGAATATAACGTTAAAGAATAATTATTTGTTATTATATAAGATATTAATGTCAAGTTGAGCAATTTTTATAGACAAAATAATAAATAAAGAGATCACTTCACAAAGTAGAATATCTCTAACATATTAACAAAGATGCTTACATTACAAAAACATTAGAGCAATAATCCGACCAATTATCTAGTATTGTTCGAGTTCAAGAACTTGTAATCATAAAAAAACGTTGGTTAAAATAAAAAAATATTGTGAGAGTATTGAAATGCTAAGTATTTGGTTTTGATTAAAGCAAACACCACATAATTTTATCATTCATAACATAATCACTCAATAAGTATTAGAGATAGAATTAATATCCTTTGCTTTTCTCTTTATTTCCATCATAATCCAGACAAAGTAATCTTTTGAATAACATATCACGTTTTGCTAAATTAACTCGAGTTTCTTGTCCCCTAATTATTTTAGCTTGTAATAAGCTTGATATTTTCCTCTTGAAATTGTTCAATGATTGTTTTATATGTTAAGGTTAAATCATTTGGCTTATGGTCGTATCCAAGGCCTTTCACATAGTCAGAATGAGTACCAAGTATAGTATGACAAATGTCTTTAGCACTGAGCTCATACCCCTCAGACACAGACTTCTCTAATAACTCTTACATATTATTCTGAAATAATAAATAAAAAGAAATTCAATATTCAGTCTACATCTTACTAATTACTACATTAACAAATGAACAAAAATATTGAACAAACTTTTATACTTGCATAGTTATTTTCTACTTATTCTGACACCTATCCTTTAACTTCTTTATAGTGAGTAACTTTATATAGTGCGATCCTATCTCTATGTTGTCTATATAGTTCTTTCTCACTTTACTTTATGAAAAAAGAAGACATAATAAATAATGTCGTGTTTATTGATTTTAGTATTGTAAACATAGATCTTACGTATTCATTTTAGAAAACTACAAATGACATTGACCTTGATTATGAGGTATTTTCATTTTTGATCTAATAACCCTTGCCTTGTTATAATTTTCCAAAATCAAGCAAAAAAACATAACATAGTCATTAAATTATCGAATGCAAACAAACTTGAAGGCAAAGAAAACAAACCTGAACTTTCAGGTCCAACCAATAGTCACACAAACTATTTCAATTTTGTTCAAACATTCATTTGGGAACATAGCTTAATGCCTCTGCATCAAAAAGAAAAGATTTATAATACTTATGCAATTTAAAGCAAAAATTCATAATCCTATGTTTCAATAATGAAGTAACACATTTGAAATATTTAGGTTCTCAATATCCAAAATATTCAATTTCAATTGTGAATAATAAGTAAAAATTTCAACATGTAACTTCCCTTCAAAAGCAAGATGGTTCTATGGCTTTTACTTAAGTTGACTTATTAGAAGAATCTCATGCTTATTTTTATAATTTCATGGAATCTCCTTCTAATAGCTCCTGTTTAGTGTAGTTCCTAAATCTTTCATCACTGGTAGAATTTTAGCTTCTGATGCAAATTGATTGTTAATTTCTTTTAATGAAATTGAAGTAGGAAAAGGCCCTTTTCCCTAAACACTAATAAAACTCTAAGTTTAGATGGTCTTAATGCCTTGTTCTTCCAGAAATCATGATGCCTTATAAATCCTATAATCACAAATTTTATTATTAGAGTTACTCAAGAAAGGCAAAATAATGAGAGAAATCCACAAGAATTTAATAAGCCTTATCCCAAAGATTCATAATCCAAGATCCTTAAAAGATTTTAGACCTATTTTTTGTTATAGCATTTTTTATAAAATCATTGCAATGCTTTTAGCTTCAAGGGTCAAAGTGGTGCTTTGGCCTCTTGTCAATCAAACACAAGGAGCCTTTATGGATGGATGACAAATTGAAGACAATGCCCTCGTTGCCCAAGAGCTGTTTAAGAATCACAACATAAAGCATTCCTTCAAGAGTTATGTAATCAAAATAAACTGTCATAAGGCATTTGGCTATATTGATTGGAGCTGTATTATCAATTCTTTCAATGCATTTGGCTTCCCTACTAAATTCACTCATTATATTAAACAATGTATCTCTATGATTTAAGCATTCTAGTTAATGTAAAACCAACGAAGCTCATCAAAGTTGCTAAAGAACTCAAGCAATGGGACCTTTATTGTTATGACTAATTTTTATTGATTTTGCAAGTCTTTATATTTTGACTTTTGGTTACAAATTCCTGTGTTTGAATCCAAAGTTGAATGAAATGAGGATATGTGGTGTTTTATATTTATGTAGAGAAAAACAAAGAAAAAGTGTGTTATCGGCGTGACAAGGGAGTTACGCGCATGACTCCCATTGTCATGGGCGTGATAAAGGTACTCATGGTCATGACATATTCTGTCATGCCCGTGCACATTCTCTTACACTGAATTTAATATCAGACTTGTCACGCATGTAGATGACGATGGATTAAAACAAAACCTAAACTTAGACCCTCTCTATACAGAGAACATTTATAGAAAGAAAAGGGGGGCTAGAAAAAGAGGCAAGAGGCTGGAAGTTCAAAAACAGAAGAGAAAATAGCACAGAGAGCAGTCGATTGGTGAGAAAGAGAGAAAACATCAGAGAGGTGGTGAGAAGCAGAAAGCGAGAGCTAAAGCTGAACCTTAGTCAATGTGAGCAATCATTCTTCTAGGCAAGAATAGAACAGAGGTAGAAGGTGAGAGCCGATGCGAGAGAGCTTGATCTTGGCCGGAGATTCACTGCCAATTTCTTCGTCCGAGAGTTCTTCATTTTGTTTGTTCATTCTTATTTCATCTTATGTTGCGGTTGCTGAACTTATTTCATCCTTGAACTTATTTCCTCTGTTATTGCTTTGATACTCCATCTTCTGTTTATCTACTCCGTTTATCAACTTTATATTTCTTCATTTACTATAAACATGGAATTGAAGTTTATGAACATGATGAACCGCTTTTGTTCCATGATTGGATGATTGCTTATTCTTGAGAGTTAGTGGAACTGATTTAATCGATTATGCATGATTGAGTTACTGTTTTCTTGTCTTATTATTTTCAACGGTTTCTGGACTTATTGGATGTAACTTGCATCATTTTGACATTAAACAAAGAATCAAGTGAAGATGCTTAATATTAAAATGAGAAACTATATAGGCTTAAGTTATGAATTAGAAACATATTAACTTAAGTAGTCAATAATTATTAGTTGGGTTTACAAAATTGATTTGGATTATAGACTTGTCAAATACAAAAGTCAGATTTAATTTATTATTTGAATTGATTTTAAAACCCAATTGTTAATTTTAGCAAGACAATTATCTAATCAATTCGCCTTGGTCATGTATAAGAGATTAAATTAGTGAAGTTAATTTCTCAATAGTTCACCACATGAATTGATCAAATCATTCCTTGCTTCCAATTAAATTAGTTTAATTTTTAGTTTAACAACTTAATTTTCTTTAAAACCTTTTACTCAACAAATTGAGATAGAGTGTTTAAGATTGCATTTGTTTTTATTTTTATTCAAAGTTAATTTGAGTGGACCAATTTGACCTTCTTGAGAGACAACCTTGGGTATTCAACTACAATTACCTTGTATACTTACAAGTGAGATAACTTAGATTTTTTAGAACTTATTTTGGCACAACATTTATCCCTTTCCTATTTACCTTAAGCATGAAATATTGTCATGGATAATTCTGGAGAAGAATTTCAAGTTTCACTTTAAATGCAAACATCTTAAAATATTAATATTTCCTTCACTGATGATCTATCTGGAGCTGACCCTACTTAATTACTGCTCTAATTAGAGCTATAAAAAGTTTCAAGGAAATATGTGATTTGGAAATGAATAATGATAAGAGTTATGTCTTTATCTCCTCAGCAACTTCTCACTTCTCTCCTTACACATACTTAGGAGTTCATATTTCTCATAAAAGACCATCTTAATTACAAGAACTTTTTCCCTCTTACTAAAGAAATTGGGAGAGGATCAACAGTTGGTACAGCTAGGAGA
>JAOQMS010000005.1:18838735-18860930 GCA_027563885.1 Erythroxylum longipes
ACCATCTTAATTACAAGAACTTTTTCCCTCTTACTAAAGAAATTGGGAGAGGATCAACAGTTGGTACAGCTAGGAGAGGACAATTATGTCATCAATTTAATGCATGTTTACTGGTCTTCTCACGAGTTTTCCTTAAAAGCTTTATCAAGGGCTTTCTAGCTAAAGTAAAGTGAAAAAATGTTTGCCCGCCCACAGAGGAAGCGGAACTTGTTATTATACCTATTAAATTAAGTTCAAATGACGGAGAGAATTTGGAGGATTTTGATTGACAAAGAATCCATATGGGTTTCACACTCATTATCTAAAGATTCAAAACTTTTGATATGTCTCATAAAATGCTAATACTTCCTGAATTATTATACTACATATCTTAAAGCTTTAGGGTGGAAATGAAAATTGTGATCAAACACAAACACAGAGCGGGGAATGGTGCAGACACTAATTTTGGCAAGATAATTGGAGTATTCTGAATCCTTTAGTTAATAACACGAACTTCTCAACCTTAAAGGGCATACTTCTTGAATTAGATTCCGTAAGAGGAGTTTTAAAATAAAATAAATATTATATTAACCGGAGTATTAATATAATCTATATTGCCCGATGTTTAACTGGTCAAACATTGTAGATTGGATATGTCGCAAAAGACCAAGAAGAATTCAGTTAATTTCGAGATTTCTTTTGGAGCAATAATTTATGTTAAAAACCAAAAAAAAAAAAAAACTCTTCTTAGTGAAATTGATGAGTTTAATAAAAAAGCAAAGCTTTGCATCTTCCCTGCCGGGATAACACATAATTAACGTCTCTTCTCTGTTGCAGCAGTAAATCAAACATCAAGTTACCCAAAATCACTGGACTTCAGATCACAAATATGACAGGGGTTCGAAAGTTTGGGGTAGAGGGTTGCAATAGATGCACTACTAGCTCTAAACAAAACAACATACAGCTTATTAACTGCCAGTAGCCATCATGAACTCGCCATCACAGACCACTTCACCTCCAACATAAGCTTTCCCTTCCATCTTTGCGATTCCAAACCGCTTCTGCAACTTGACGAGTGTCATTCGCATAACTAAGGTGTCTCCTGCAATCACTGGTTTTCGGAATCTTACTTTATCAATTCCTGCAAAAAAGAAATTATCCCGGGAGCCTCCAACTTCTGGTTGCAGCATTAACAACCCACCAACTTGTGCCATTGCCTTGATTTAAAACAAAACCAATGCAAGTTATCAACTGAACATGAATGCATTTGTGCAATCCATAAAAATGAGAGACTGACTTTATTTTTTAAAACAGAAGGAAAATTGACAACCTAGAGCAATGGTCTGCATATAAAGAGTCAAATATCAGTCGTCAAACTTGTATTCATCAACCCAGTAGTTGGCCAGGCAGAAAATAACAGAAGTCAAGTGAATTAATACTCATGTCACTCAGATTCTGTTTATAAAGTTAACAAGAGGAGATGCGCGCCAGTTTCAGCTGTTATAATAAAAAGAAAATCTCAAGCTTGTTGAGGAGGTCTCGAGTAATCTTTAATGCTATTTTAATGAGTTCAGACTCTGGTGAGAACAATGAGGTACAATGTTGGTTTGTCTTTTGACATTTCTGTTTTTTAAGTCTAAGTAGGCAAATCTCATTTCTGATCTTTGTGAAACTAAGTTGAAACTTGTTCTAATTTCCAAAAGAAAATTTGAAACATGTTCTCTCAAGAGCATTGAATGCTATAATCGAACAGCCAACCTGAAGACCCTACAAGCTAATGGTTGATGAAATCTCCAAGTGAGACAACTGGGCACCAGCAGAGGGAATCACTTACGGAAATTTTGTTTTTCTCTAATGGAATGTCACTCCAGTTGACAGATTGATCTTCTGATTCCTAATAAAGGCAACTTTTTTTCGTTGTACACAAATGGATAATATACTGCATTTAAAGCTGATTATTGGTGGAAAAAAAATGCTATTAGAAGACTAGATGCAAAGGAAAATTAAGAAAAGAACATCTAAGAACTTTCATAACACATTGATAACTTCTCATAAGAATGGACCAAATAGAGCTCATCCCTTTCATAACACGCAGGCTTTCCCAATTTGGCACTAAAATAAAATCCTAAGACTAAAAAAATGAAAAATCATCAAATTCAGCAAGAAAAAGTAACTACCAAAATTTTGGTTCAGATAACTATTAAATGCATATCAAAAGACCCTTGTGACTTCAAGAGATGTCATCATTCTCCTATCTTTCTGCACATTCAACAGATTCGCCCCTATTGCTAACTAAATATACCCAATAAATGAGATAAAAAACAGAAGCCGCTCTCAAGTGTTCAGATAAAATTATGAACTCAGGAAACAAAATTATACATATAGAAATTATTCTTTTAGTACATGATTCATATTACTTGAAAATAAATAAGCATATAGCTCTTTAGAAACTTCAACTTCAAATGCAAGAACTTATTAATATTCGGATTTACCAAGACTTCTAGACTGGAGGTTACAGCTAAGTTGAGTAAGAGTTAAAATTATACTTGCTAGGCTCTTTCCCCCATTTCCAAAATGAACCAGCTAAATCAAAGTTCTCAGAGTCACTAATTCTATTTAGTGACAGCCATCTAATAGTTTCAAACAAGTGGACATGCCAGTAGACTAAGAATCAAAATGCAAGTTCAACCATATTAATCAGTTTGGAACTACTTGGCTTTGTGTTATTATTCCACAGATTATCCTTCCATGGTGAGGACAAATTAAGCATCTAGTTTTAAGGGGTAACTTTGCATACTAAAAACTTAATTTCGTTACTTAATTGAATGATTTTCAACAAACCTAAGACTAATACCAACTTTTTGAAAACTGTAAAACTATGGCAAAATGTAACATTTGCATTTAATATGTTATTGGAAGTCATAAAGAACTGTAGTCATTAGAAGCTAGATAGCAAAATTACTGAAAATTCAATTTCACATGGTTTACTGCATTAGTTATGTGAAAAACAATTAAAAGAATAATTCACTTTATGCATCAATTTATTTTATGTATGACAATTACATCTACACAGCTTTTATATCATATTTTTAGACGTATCAACTCTAAAAGTCCATAATAATCCAACTTTTGATTGAATGCTCGTATGCATTGCTGTTTGTTCCCAGAGTGTTTAGTTCAATTATCTTGGTCTGTTGCATGCATCATTTAACTTAATATCCCCATCACTGCACAAGACTAAACACAGTGTTGAGTTTTCAATATTACGCATGCCAAATTGAATTTTTGAGAATTGGCAATCTTCTTGACAGATCCAATGTACCTAAGACAGAAAATAATATTTTTGACAAAAGTAGATATTGTTCAAATTAATCATGCTAATATAAGGCATGTGAAAAAGTACAAGTCTAGAGAATAGGAATAACTCGTAGGTTCTCATTCGTTATTTCTAAAGGTACATATATACAACTATGAGTATCATTTAAAGGGATCCTTTTCCATTATTATATTCATAATGAAATATTTTACTTCCAAAAGTATTGAAATATAGAACCCCATAACATACTGATTTCAGATTATTTCAAACTTTACAACACACCCCGTGAATAGATGTCTATCACTCCCAGCTGGCCATCAATGATTCAAATTCTTGTTTCAGCATTTGCCTTAGTGAACACATCTGCCTCTTGACTTGTTATAGGCAAATATGTTAGCATTATTCTTCCATCTTCTTCCATCTTCAATCTTCCCACTTTGGTCAATCCTTACATGTTTCATGCAATCAAGTTGTATTGGATTATTAAGAATGCTTATAGCTAACTTGCTATCACTATACAACACTGTTGGATAGGTAAGTGGCACTTGGAGATACTCCATCAACCTGTCCAACCAGATTAGCTCACATATTCCTTGGGTGATTACCCTTAATTCTGCTTCAGTACTTCTACATGCAACTTCGGACTGCTTACTTCTCCATGTAATCAAATTGCCCCAATAACTTAGTGCAATATCCACATGTTGACTTGCTGTCCATCGAACTAGCCAAGTCCAAATCAGCAAAACATTCTGCTCCTCTAAAATCAATTTTCCAAAATATTAATCCCTTCTCTAGCATCCCCTTTAAATACTTCAAGATGTGAAACATTTCATCCAACTGTTGCTTAGTAGGTGAATACATTAATTGACTCACAACAATAATGACATAAGCAATATCCAGACAAGTGATAGGTGGATAAGTCTCCCTACCAGCCTCTAGTATCTTCCTTTCAACAGGCGTATTGTTTTCAATTTTCGTAATTTCCCAATTCTTTCCAAAGATGGCCCAATAGAACTACAACCAAGCATCCCAGTTTCTTCTAACATAGCTGTCAGAAATTAAGCAGAAACTGTATTTCCTCTTGTGTGTTTGTTACAGCACTACTAGCTATATATATATACAAAATCCTAGTATCCAAATCTGGTAGATACCCATAAATCATGGAGTATCTTATCAGAATCTTAGCCAATCCTATCAGAATCTTGACCAATAATATCCTAAGGATACAATCTGTTACAATATATTTCCTAAAATGGTCTCCTAACTATACAGTTTTTCCACACTCCCTCTCAAGCTGGTGAATAGGTATTCTCCATTCCCAGCTTGGATACAATAGTCTGAAAAACTGAACTGCTTAACCCTTTGGTAAGAATATCAGCAAGTTGACCATGTGTAGACACATAAGGAGTACAAATCAATCCACTCTCCAGCTTCTCCTTGATAAAGTGCCTATCGATTTCGATGTGCTTGGTTCGGTCATGTTGTACCGGATTGTGAGCCATAATTATCGCTGACTTGTTATCACAATAAAGTCTCATAGGACCGTCCCATTTAATTTTCAAGTCTTCAAGGATGATCTTCAACCAAAGAATTTCACATACACCTTGAGCCATTGCCCGAAATTTAGCTTCTCCACTTAACCGAGCTACCACTCCTTGTTTTTTACTTCTCCATGTCACAAGGTTTCCACCAAGGAAGGTGCAATATCCTAAAGTCGATCTTCTATCGACAATTGAACCAGCATAATCAGCATCAGTGCCAATCCCCCATTCCTTTTAAACAAAATACCTTTCCTCAGTGTTCCTTTGAGATAATGTGATACTCTGTGAGCTTCTTGCAGAAGAACTTTCTTTGGGTTATGCATGAACTGACTAATCACATTGACAGCATATACTATATCTAGTCGTGTCTGCGATAAGTAAATGAGTTTCCCTACCGGGTGTTGATACATTTCTCTATCTACTACTGCATCCTCCTCTGCCTTTCCAAGCTTAAGATTCGGATCCATAGGAGTACTTGTTGGTTTGCATGTTGTATTGCCTGTTTCTTTGAGAAGATCTATAACATGCTTTTGTTGAGAGATAAAAATTCCCGTCCTGGAGTGAGCAACTTCAATCCCGAGAAAATACTTCAACCTTCCCAATGCCTTGATCTCAAGTTCCTTAGTCAAACATTGACTCAAAACCTTTTTTTTCCTTAACATCATCTCCTATTACTAAATTGTCATCGTCATACACCAAAAGAACTGTAACTCCCCCCTGAGGCAGAGTGTTTAATGAATAGTGTGTGGTCTCCTTGGCTTTGTTTGTACCGCCAACATAACTCTTGCAAATCTACTAAACCATGCCCGTGGTGATTGCTTGAGGCCATACAATGCCTTTTTCAATTTACACACAGTATGAGTAGCTAAATTATTCTTATAACCAGGCAGAACCTCCATGTATATCTCCTCCTCTAGATCTCCATGTAAAAACGCATTTTTGACATCGAACTGGTGCAAATTCCAACCAAAATTAGCTGCAAGTGACAACAACACTCTAACTGTGTTCATCTTTGCAATAGGAGCAAAGGTCTCCAAATAATCAATTCCATAAGATTGTGTATACCTCTTGGCCATCAACCGTGCCTTGTATCTCTCAATCGACCCATCTGTTCTATACTTCACCATATACACCCACTTATAACCCATCGGTTTCTTTCCTGCTGGTAACTTAACCAACTCCAAGTTTTATCCTTCTCTAATGCCTCCATCTCTACATTCATAGCTTGTTTTCATTTTCCATTAGACAAAGCCTCAGATAGGGTGGTAGGAATGGTGATGGTATTCAGGCTTACAAGGAAAGCTTTATGAGATGAAAAATTCTTAAACGACAGAAAATGTGCAAGAGGGTATAATGGTCGTTTTGTACACTCTCTAGTTCCTTTCTTGATGGCAATTGGAAGGTCCTGATCATTGTCATTCTCATGAAATTCATCTTGTAATGGAGAGTTAGAAATTGTTACCTCATTCAAAGCATCGGAGTTGGATTTCTGGACTCGCATAGGGTCCGGGATAGCTGTATTCCTTCTTGTGTATACTTTACCTTTGCCAAATCTTACATCAGGTTTTTCTTGTGGTTCATTGGATGTTTTGGATGAACAAAGAGTTGCAGAAGAATCAGATGAAAAAGGAGGTGCGAAAGCAGATGTAGGAGGATCAGATGGAGTTTTAGACAATGACAGATCAAGCAAAAGATCTTATCTTCTCTAGTTAAATCCTCTCCTTGAAGATAAGGATTGGTGAAATAAGGTTGTTGTTCATTGAATGTGACATCTACCAAGACATAGAATTTCTTTGATGGAGGATGGTAACATTTGTACCCTTTTTGAGTTGACGATAACCCACAAAGACACACTTTAGCGCCGTTGGATCTAATTTCCCCCTGTTTTGACTGTGGACATGGACAAAGGATGTGCACCCAAAGGCTTTAGGGACAAGGTTATTTGTAATGTTTAGGTTTGGGTAAAAAGTTGAAAGAATGTCCATAGGACTCTTAAAAACTAAGGTTCAAGAAGGCAAACGATTTATCAGATGAGTGGAGGTAAGAATTGCTTCTCCCCAAAAACTTTAGACACATGGTTTTGAAATAACAAGGCTCGGGTTTTCTCAAGGGGGTGCCATTTTTCCATTCTGCTATCCCGTTTTGTTGTGGAGTTCTTACACAAGAAGGCTCATGGATTATTCCCTCTTTTTGGAAGAATAGGGTAAGAGTTTGATTGAAGTAGTCCTTGGCATTATCAGACCTAAATCTTTTGATATTGACCCCAAATTGATTCTTGATCATGGAATAGAAGTTTGGGAGTACGGTACTAACATCAGAATTTAGTTTGAGCAAAAAAATCCATGTAACACATGTACAATCATCAATGAAAGAAACAAACCATTTTGCCCCAAAATCATTAGAGACATTAGATGGACCCCAAACATCACTGTGAATGATATAGAAAGGAGTAGAACTTCTTTTATTACTACTTGGAAAAGGTACACGTTTGTGTTTAGCAAGTTCTCACACATCACAAAGAAAGTTTTCAACATCTAAACCTTTAAACAAAGAGGGAAACATAATCTGAACAATCCTAAATGATGGATGCCCAAGTCGACAATGATGAAGCAAAATTTGCTCTTCATTGAAAGAAACAAGTTCTAAAATGAAGGAATGTGGTAACCTACTCTTGGTCATGTTTAGTTGGCTTGGTGCTTCTAGATAGTAAAGGCCATCTCGTTCCCTAGCACTTCCAATCATCCTCCTCGAATCCTTGTCCTGAAATACATAATATTTACTGTAAAAAATTACATTACACGATAAATCTTGGGTGAGTTTCCGTATGGAAACAAGGTTTGCAGACAATTTAGGAACATTAAGGACATTTCGTAGAATTACTGATGGGCTTATTTTGACATCACCTATACTAGCTACAGTGGTTAAGGATCCATCAGCTATGGCTATTTTCTTACTGCATGGACATGGGGAGTGGGTTAAAAAGATATTGGATGAGTGGGTCATATGGTCGGTTGCTCCTGAGTCCATGACCCAAGAGTTAGTGAAGGTTGTACCCGAGGCATTTAATCCAAGAGAAAGAGGAAACTCACCTGAATAAGCCAAAGAACAAGTACTTGAAGGCTTTTCAATTTTCCGAAGGCTACTAATAAGTGATCTCACCTTCTCAATTTCTTCTTTGTTGATGCTACTCAGCTCTTATGATATTGATTCGTCTTGTGATACAACGGCAATGTGCACTTGTCCATTGTTTCGTGGCTGATCTCCCTTCTGAACCCACTCAGAGCTTGAAGGCTTTCCATTAAGTTTCTAGCATTTCTCACGTGTGTGTCGATGTTTCTTGCAATAAGTACACCACAATTCATCACGGTTTTGAGGCTTCGACTGATTATTCTTCCTTCCTTCAAAAACTACTCCTCTCTTCGTATTTGTGGTTGATTTGCTATTACCAGCCACCATAGCTGAATTGTCAATGACTTGTGGTTCCAGCATCAGCCCTCTCCTACTTTCTTCACTTCGGATTAAAGCCACTACCTCATTAATACATGGAACCTCTGGCTTCCAAAGAATTTGTATCCTTGATCACATTCTGGATTCAGTCCAACCAGAAAATCATAAACTCTATCCTGTTCAATTAAGGTTTTAGAACTGCTGCATCTTCGGGACACTTCGTGTTTTATCACCCTCTAGTGATCCAATTCCTGCCACAAGGATTTCAATTGATTTGTGTATTCTGTGACTGTTTTTGCAGCAACAGTTTTCACCTTTACTTCATACAATTGTGCCGCATCTCTGGCCTTGGAATAAGTTTGTTGGATTGCATCCCATATGTCCTTGGCAGTGGCCAAAACCATACACGTCTCACTGATTTCCGGGACCATAAAGCCCCACAAACATGCCATAATCATAGCATCTTCTTCATCCCATGCTTCAAATTGCGGATCCCCAGGTTTAGGCCCTACACCCGTGAGATGACTAATCTTCCCCTTTCCTTTCAGCACAGTTCGGGTGTGTTTAGACCATTTGAGATAATTTTTTTCCATCTAATCTGTAGGTAGCTGGAATGCTCTGCAATTCTCCAGGTTGTTGGGTTCAGATTACCTCTTCGATTGGGTTTTGGCAATCTCCCCACTCTTAATCGTAGACTCCTCAATTTCTGACATCTTGCTTGACAAGATTATGGGCAATTAAGGCTAAATTGTGTGGGAGATAGATGAAGAAGAAGAGAACGTGTGGAAGGAAAAAAATTTCAGCAATGAAGGCTGGAAAAATATGGCGATGAAGGCCGGAATATGGTCAGGTTATTGAACCTAAATCTCTTATACCATGTCAGAAATTAAGCAGAAAGTACAATTCCTCTTGTGTGTTTGTTACAGCACTACTAGCTATATATATATACAAAAACCTAGTATCCAAATCTGGTAGATACCCATAAATCATGGAGTATCTTATCAGAATCTTAGCCAATCCTATCATAATCTTGACCAATAATATCCTAACTTAAGGATCCAATCTGTTACAACATATTTCCTAAAATAGTCTCCCAACTATACAGTTTTTCCACAATATCTAGGTCACACTTTCTTTGAGAGATTGGAATGCCTTCTTTGCTTGTCATAATTTCCATACCCAAAAAATGCTTCAAACTGCCCAGATCTTTAACTTCAAATGTTTAGGACTATCAATTTCTTGGGTATCATCATCTACTTATAATGTCATCCACATACACAATCAATATGGAACTTTTTCCATTTGCTGCACGCTTTGTAAATAGAATATGATTAGTTTGTCCCTGTTTGAGTCCAAAGTAAACCAGAACATAGCTGAATGAAACCAGGAGGAAGCTTCATGTAGACCTCTTACTCCAATTCACCATTAAAAAATCTATTCCTATTCCAAGTTAACTCAAGAGATAGCAGTACCCTCATGGAATTCAATTTAGCCACTAGAGCAAATCTTTCTTCATAATATATCCCATAATTTTGTTTCAAACCTGATGCAACCAGCCTTGCTCTGTACCTGTCAATACTTCCATATGACTTATACTTAACAGTAAATACCCATTTGCATGCTACCACCTTTTTATTCCTACATAGCTCAACAATATCCCATGTATCTTTTCTTATTAAACCCTTCATTTCTTCCATAGTAGCCATCTTCCAACTTGGATCCTTCAGTGCACCCTCTATTTGGACTTTGCATTCTGTCAGTTTTGGTGGTGAAGACCCTAAATTGTGGTGACAATCTAAAGCATGTCAAATAATTTGAAATAGGATGTTTTGGATGAGATCTTACCCCTTTTCGAATTGCAATTGGGACATCTAGGTCATTGTCAACATTTGTTTCTCTCATAGTGGACCAGTCTCCGATTCCAGTGATTGGCTTTGATGAGGAGTAAGAACTTTTGGTGTTCTAGAATAATCTAGAATTGATTTTTCAGGGTATGATTCTACTTGAATATTCACCTCAGTTTCACCAGATTTGGTTAGTGATTTCACTAGGTAAGAACTAGGCAAATATATTGGACAAGCAATAGTAGGATCACAATCCTTGATATCTACCCCCAAAGAGAGGCCTTGGGATTAAATGGTTGATTCTCAAGAATGGTCACATCACAAAAGACAAAATTTCCTTTGAATAGGAAAATAACACTTACATCCTTGTTGTGCGGGAGGGTATTCAACGAAGATGCATTTTAGGGCTTTTGGTTTAAGTTCGTTGGAGGGATTTTTGTTGTGAACATAGATTATGCACCCATACACTAATGGTTCTTGACTTCCGTAAACCTTTAAGCATATTTCTTGACACATATCCCCACATCCGACTATTGAATTCACTCACCCATTAGTGGTTAGGAACCATGGATGGGATGTGATTTATAAGGTACAAAACTGTCAAGACCCTAATATTGATAAGGAAGAACTATTGAACATAATGGATCAAGCTATCTTAAGGATATGGCAAATTTTCTTTTGGCCACGCCAGTTTACTGAGGAGTGTAGGTACAAGTATTTTGGTGAACAATATTATTCTTGGTGAGGTATTGAGTTAGGTCACATAGAAAATATTCACAGCCATTATTAGCTTGGAGGATATGAATAGAAAATTGAAACACATTTAAGATGAATCTCTAAAAGTTATGAAAGATAATGGTTAAATTTAAAATATCTTTTTACATTGATAGAAGATTCTTTGTATAACTAGGAATTCCATATATAGCTTATGATTTTCATTCTATTTTAGGATAGAATAAATATCTCTTAATTTTTCAGGAGATAACTGATTTCACGAAATTGATAGAATTCAAATCTCATTTTTGTATAAATTATGTATAGCCTAGGGTCAAAGAATAACGTGAGACTATTATGTCTTCTGTTCATGGTGCCAGAGTTTTTGCTCTTGGGACCAGAGTTGTTGCTCTTGGGACCTTCCTTTGCCAACCTTCATTGTTGATCTTTTCCTATCTTAGGCCCTGATTGCCAACATTCTATGTAATTGTTGCAACCTTCAACATGTCAAAAATTTCAAAAACACTTCCCCTTACCACCAAATCAGAAAAGACACCAATTACTCAACACATGGGGGATATGCAAAATATCCAAGCACCTTTAGACTCAAATGGAAAAAAATTATTTGAAGTGGTCACAATTTGTTCAAACATTTCTCAAAGGAAAAGGGCAAGATCAATCATTTGGTTGGAACTGGACCCAAAAAGGGAGACCCAAAATTCGCTGCTTAGGATTAAGAGGATTCCATGGTCATGTCAAGGTTGTCGAATGCCATGCTACCTGAAATAATTGACACTTGCATGTCCTTGCCAATAGTTAAAGACATACGGGATACTCTTCAACGAACCTATTCAAAGGTAGGAAATGATGCTTTAATCTATGGAATCAAAACGAAGATTTCAAACACTAAACAAGGTATCTTTTTGTTACAGAGTATGCCAACCTTCTAAAAAGTCTATGGCAAGAAATGAACCAATATCGATGTGTTCAAATGTAGTGTAGTGAAGATGCAACCACTTTGAATAGCTTTATTGAAAAGGATAGAATTTATGATTTCCTTGCTAGCCTTAATGTGGAGTTCAAATTTTGGGAAAGAAAAAGTTAACATCTTTGAATAAGACAATATCACTGATTCAGGCCAAAGAGAATAGAACAGAGGTTATGTAGGAGCCAAAAACAATAAGAAAGCTCAGCAATGGTATCTGCAAAGATGAATAATAAAAGCTTCACAAAAAACAACGATTCAATTTGGTGTACTTATTGTAAAAAGCCATGCGATATGCGAGAAGTATGCTTCAAAGTCTATGAGAACGAACAAGTCCTTAATCGAAAGGGAGGATTCAAAGGAGATAAAGCCCACTTCACAAATGGGAAGACCAACCTCAAGAAAAATCCAACAATGCTGATATTGGAGAATTCAAGAAAGAAGAAATAGACAAGCTAAGAAACCTTCTAAATTCTCTTGAAAAATCCTCTACTATGTGTTCATTGGCTCAATCAAGTAACTGCCTTAATTCTTATGCTTTAAGTGTCTCAAGTTTGTCCTCCCCAGGCCATATGACTCACAACTCGACCAAATTTAAAACATACAACCTATGTCCTGGAAGTCAAAAAATTACTATTGCTGAAGGACTTCCTATAAGTATTGCAAGTCGAAGAACAATAAACTTATCTGATTCTTTGTCTCCGCATAATGTATTACATGTCCCGAAGTTGTTCTCCATTCTTTAATCTATTCATCAAATTACCAAAGATCTAAATTGCAAAGTGACTTTCTATTCTACACACTATGTTTTTCAAGATCTCCTTACGCGGAGAAAGATTGGGCTTGCTAATGTGAATAATGGACTCTATTAACTTGAGGACATGAGTGGCAACAAGAACAAAAAGAATCAGCTATCTCTCATTTGCTCATCAAGTAACATTTCTTCCAATAAATATGAAAGTTGGCTTTATCATTACCGCCTTGGTCATCCACCATTTGCTTTGCTTAAAACTACGTTTCCTTCACTTTTTAAGAATGAAAATGTCAGTAGTTTCCATTGCAATAGATGAGAATTTGCAATAGATGTGAATTTGCTAAACATTATCGAGTGTCATTTCCATTAAGTAATACAAGATCTACTAGACCTTTCTCTTTGACATAATGATATATGGGGGCCATCTAGGATATCAAATATTTCTAGTGCTAAATGGTTTGTAACATTCGTTGATGATTGCCTGAGAACTACGCAGTTATTTCTTATGAAAGAAAAATTAGAAGTGAGTGGTATTTTTCCAATGTTCCATAAAATGATTTGCACACAATTTGGAAGTTTAATCAAACGAGTAAGGTCAGCCAATGCAAGAGATTATTTTAATCAAAATTTGTCACATTATTTGCAAAAGGAGGGTATAATTCATGATTCACCTTGTGTATACAGACCCCAACAAAATGGGATTGCCCAATGAAAAAATAGACATTTAATATCACTCTAGCAATTTTGTTTCAAAATAAAGTTCCAAAACCTTTTGGGGGGACGTTGTTTTAACCGCTGCATATTTGATAAATAGAGTGCCATCTAAATCTTTAAATAATCGAAGTCCGATAGCTACACTTTCTAATTTTTACCCTGATTTTGATGTCTCTTGCTAGTTGTTACCAAATGTTTTTGGTTGTGTTGCTTTTGTACGTTTTCTTTTGTTGCCAGAAATCATAGTTTCTTCTCTACATTAATAGATGAATATCAAATGCTTTATTGTCTCTAGCAAACAAAAGTCGCCAAACATAAACATATGTCAGAATGGTCTCACCAGTAATTAGAATTCAGTTAAAGCAAATGATATGTCAGTAAGCAAAAAGAAGCCCTCCTTTTACAATATTTCAAGAAACAACAAATTTATCAGTTGTGGGTTAGTATAAAGGGCATCTCTACTCAACAATATTACATTGAATTAAAACAAAAATCAGATTTGCAGGCCTAAGTAGCAACTGTACCAACATAGTCGGTCGAAAGGTATCTCTGAAATGCAGCACAGAACCATGTCATGCTATAAATCACTTGAGCAGTCTCAACATGTCTCATTCGGAGAAAGCAGCAATTCAACAACTATAAATGAAAGTAAAAGAACAGGAGACGGAAGTATGCGGAACCGAATATGGAATTACCTCAACCATGAGAAAGAAAGCAGCACAATTCAATTCAACAATTATAAATGTAAGTACAAGAATAGGACACGGAAGTATACGGAACTGTATATGGAATTACCTCAACCATGAGGACGCCAGGCATGATTGGTCTCTCAGGAAAATGACCAGGAAAGAAATTGTCATTTATAGTCACATTCTTGATGGCAACAGCTGAAACTCCAGGGTTATACTCGATCACTCTATCTACTAAGAGAAATGGAAACCTAAACAACAAAATAGCATGTAAATGAATTCAACACAGGAAGGCTACTGTCAGTCTTAGGACTTCAAGAAAGATAAAAACGAATAAAGATTAAGCATTAACCCCGATAAGAAGACTTCACACGGTTCACTTAGACCCACCTATGAGGTAAAATCTCACGAATCTGGTTGATATCCATCACAGTAGGATAAGCCTCATATCCTACAAAAAGAAAAGACGCAGAACCCACAGATGAAATAAGAAAGGCAACAGATAAGGTAGAAACTCAAGAAGGAAATAGACGGATAGGCATGCAAATTGATTACTGAGTTCAATGGGTATCTTTTCTTGAACTGGGTCTTTAGCAGAAGCAGGATCAAGAGAAGCATGGGTGGTGAAAAGGCTGAACTTTTTCTTCGACTTCAAATGGGTAGAAGCCAAACGGGACGTGGGATTAGGAAGTGAAATGCGAGTAGGAAGAAAAGCATCGGCACCGAGTCCATGAGAGAGGGAAGTTGAATGGGAGCTAAGAGACGAAGAAGAAGAAGAAGATAAAGTATTAGCAAAGGCTGTGGTTGCCATTAGTAACGGTGAGATCCTGACAAGCTCTGGTATGTGCAATGAAGTATGAAAGCTTGCTTAAGGTGGTGATGACGATGGTGATGTGTATTTACTATGGACAACCGGGCGAGGGTAACGAGATAAAATCAGTCTGCGTGTTGAGTGGTCTGTTGGTTACGAATTTAACGATTATGACGGAGACTTCAATGTGGCTGTTCTGTTCTGTTCTGTTTAAATTCAAATAGTCGCTCGTTTGCAAAGACCCCAATAAAGAAAAAGGATGTTGTCTTAACCTAAGCTTATGTTAATCAAAGCCGTCGCACTTGTAAGCTTGATTCGTTTTGTTTTCTCTGGGACAAGTTCTGTTGAGTATTTCCGTGGATTTAAAATTTTAATAATAACGAATTTATATTTCAAAATTAAATATTATGATATCAAATTTAGTTTTGAAATGATAATGAGTAACATTTCGAATAATTTTTTAAAATTACAAAATATTTTCTATAATAATTTACTTTATTTTAATCATATCTACCAAATATTCTTTATTTTTAGTAATATTATTTTCACATATTTCTCATAAATTAAAATAAAAGATCATTTAATTTTCATATAAATATAAAATTAAAAAAATACAAATTAAAAAATGCATTTATAACAAGTAAATTTAATTTCAAATATTATCTTTTTACATATTTTTAAAATTATTTTAATAATTTTCACATAAATGCATTAAAAAGTATATATTAAATATATAAATTTATGTAATATATAATCATTCTGTGTAAGTCTAATTACATAAACATATTGCTTAATATATTCTTATTTATATCTTTATTATTTATTAAATAAATTATAAACAAATTTATCATATTTCTCTTATCTATAGATAATTATTTTTATATAAGATAAATTTAAGTTTTTAAATTTAAGTTTAATTTTTTCAAATCACAATTTTGACTGATATTTTGATTGCCCTTCAGTACCCAAATTCGGTAAGAAACTTTGTTTTGACTAGTACACTCAGTAGATACGATATTCACATTGCTGCTAAAAAGGCAATATATGGATTAAAGAGCTTACCCTATCCAGTTTTAAACTCCTATGGCATTTCTCTTGTATGAATAGTGATGAATAGTGTTCACTTCTTCGTCTTCACCATCAGCCCTCGTGGATTCTGCTTCCTTAGCTGTCTGATTACCTCACCTTCACTTTGTTAAACTGGTATATCACTTTCTCTTCTCTTCTGCATTTTATCACCTTTTCTTCGGCAGCTTTAACACTTGCATTACACCACCTTTACATTTCACCATTCTCCACCCACTCTATCAACTTCTACTCACCATATTAACCTCTCCTTTTGCATATCCTACCTCATTCTTCTCGTTGCACCCATGCACACTTCATAACCTGCTTGACTGGCTTTTACACGACACTCAATAACATGCACTTATGGATACCTCAGATTTCCTGCCTTTGAATTGCTCTAAAGCTCCCACTATGGACTGTTCTTATGTTGCTACTATCTCTCGAATAATAACAAGTCCTTAAAATTATAAACCATCTTACGTTTTAGAAAAAGAAATTAACAAAAAAAGAATAGAAAAGAAGTAATGTAAACAAAGTTGCGAATACTGTACTAGCTCCAATACCAGATTGAGTTATGGTACTGGTATTCGTCAATACTAGGCATCATTTTAGGTAATTGTTTAAATTTATGAAATAGTCCTTAAATTTTCTTAAATTTTTTTAAAAATTGCAAAATAGTTCATTGTCATATTGTACAATTGTATTGTATACTTTCTAAGTTTATATTAATCATGTCTCCAAAAATCATAATAATAAATAATAACCACAATTAATATGAAATAACAATAATTTTCAAATATTTGACATATAAATAATAATCACAATTAATATTAAAAAAGGCAATCATCATTATACGAATATAAAATTAAAAACAATACAAAGTATTAAAAATATTACAATTTCATCATATAATAAATAATAATTACATAAAAATCCAATAAATATCTTTAACTCTCAAACTATTACAATTTACGACAAGAGTTTATAATAAGGAAACAACTACGTAGAAGTGAAACCTTAAACAAAAACATTTACAATTGCATTACATATATAAAATTTAATATATACATCAAATATAAGTAAAATTAAAAGAAGAGGAAAAACAAAAACTTGGAATTTCATTTAATCGTTTACAGCAAGATACTCGCCATAACTGCACTGACTTCAGTTATCCTTTAGTACAAAATCCTCATCTTTAAAAAGAGTCCCATCATCATTATCATTCAAATTCGATGCACCAAATGACATGTCAATGCTTTCTCATCCAAGATTATCTTCCGAGTCATCCACATCTACCAAATTTGGTTCCTCAGAAACCCAATATGCCAAAAATCGATATTATCAATGAAAATTGGATCTTTTGAACTATTTGTGCTATTAAAAATCCTAGTAAAGAATAAAATTTAATTATTAAAAAATTATAAGAAATTATATCGAATTAATAATATTAATAACATACCTTTCTCGAAGCTTTAAATTGCAACAAATGAAAAAGTCATTCAATCTCTTATGCTCCAATCTATTCCTTTTCTTAGAATGGATGAATTCAAATGTATTACAGTTCCATTCACATTCTGTTGTATTCACACGTTAACTTAAAATCTGAATTGTAAACTTTAACAATTCTGGAACACCACTTTCAAATTGATCCTACTAAAAAACTGTAAGTCGTAAGATAACAAAAGTAGTGTTAAAACAAAATAAAATGATAATTAATTTTCAACAAATAAGAAAAAGGAAACAGTTAATACCTGGAGAAAGTTTGCTCTTTGTCGAATAACAATCGATATTCCAAAATCTTCAGAAGACTGCTTATAAAGCTTTATTTGTGAACTCAAAAGATCTTACATCATTTCATGGCCAACAATTGTTGTAATAGCAAATATCATTCCTCTAGTAACTTTAGCTTTTTTTATAAAATCCGGTCTAAAGTAGACACTAAGATTAAAAAATGTCCCAGTTTCAAAAAAGGAGAAGAAAGTTGCCTTTCTCATCTCTCATTGATGATTTCAAGATATGGTGTGTACAAAGAAGACTTATGTTTCAAATTGGCTTTGATTGCTTCCTTCGCCCTCTCTATGGCATCAAAAAAAACATCTCATTCTTGCCTTCTTTTCATTATCACGCAAGCAAAGCACCCTCACCAAAGGCTTACAAACTCGGATAACAAATTGGCATTGAGAACAAAATTCTCTATCTTCCAGTATAATTTTTGAAACCTCCAATACAGCATTTGACCTAATATGTAGAGATGTAACTCATTTATCACTTGTAAACATTTGTCTTAACTCTTTCTTCATCATACAAAAGAATGAAGTGATAATAAATTCGTTGCAAATCTTGTCACAACAGGACGACACAAATTCTTACCATTGGTAAATTCCTTTCTCATTAAATTCGACACCTATGCACGGTTATAGATGAACTTGGTCACCTTTTTAGCTTTCTACATAGTCTCATCAATAACAGGAAAATTCTTAAGATCTCCTATATTCTTCAGCATTTGGTCAATGCAATGTGTAACACAAAGAGTCAAAAAAAAGAATTATACTTATTCTGTAATCTTCTTCCTGCCGCTTTAGAATTGGAATCATTATTAGTAATGAACTGAACAACGTTTTCTAGCCCTATATCATTCACAACTTCATCGAATATCTCAAATAAAGTATCAATATTTCTAATAAAGTCAGATGCATCAATAGACTTTAAAAACATTGAGTCATTTGTAGAATAAAGCAAAAAATTAATAATAGGCTCTTGTCTCCTATTTATCCAACCATCACACATGATTGAACACTCATAAGTAGCCCAATTCACTTTTTTTTTTGCCAAATAACCTTTAATTTCAGAAACTGAGCAACTTAAAAGTTTACATTTTAAGTCATCAATCGAAAGAGCTTTGTATCCTGGACAAAAAGAAGCTATAGCATCCACCATAGGCTGATAATAGTAAGACCGGGAAGTATTGAATGATGAACCTGTATCATACTACCATCAAACTACTGTCAAATCTACATTGTGAGCTACTTCTCTTGATTGCATTGCACTACGAATTGAAGATGGGGCTTTAGGAGTTGTCCGTGGTACAAAAAAACTAGTCACCTGCCTTCTTCTTTTCCTCACATTACGTCTAGGTGTAATATTCACTTCTTCCTGAGTCAGGGATGGAACACTACTACTACCACCTTTAACATTTCCACAATCATTGCAAAAACCTACAAAAATGAACTTTCACTACCAATTTGATAATTTAGTCTGTCCTTTCTATCTTTCTCATGTTTGTATTCTTTAAGCAAAGTTTTCATTTGTCACTTCACATCATCACTTACTTTTTTACGGGATTTTACATCCCCTTTAACCCCTGCTAAATGCTTTTTTAATCTGGTTATTCCTCCACCTTTCAAATGCTTTGTTATAAAACAAGCAAAACGTATGGTTCCTCATACCAGGGACCAATGTAGTATAAGCCCAAGCTAGATCATTATATCTCCCTAAAGTGGTTGATTAGGAATACATGAACTTCCTTCCATTTATTTGTAAAAATAAATGAATGCATATATCAAAATAAAATATATATAATTTCGTCGAACACAATTCACCATAAGTCAAAAACTAACAATTCAATTATTTAACACACATAATTATACAAAACATACATAAACAATTTCCATTTCTAACAATCACAAAATATAGATAAAGAATTTCTATTTCCAACAATTTCAAACATTTTCAATTCAAACATCACAAAAACATACATAAGCAATATCTATTTTCATAATTTTCAACAATTTCATTTCCAACAATTTCAAATAATTTCAATTCAAAGTTTCAAACATTACAAAACATACATAAACTATTTCCATTTCTAAATTCAAACAATTTCCAACAATTTTATTTCTAATATTTTTCAACAATTTCAATTCAACTATTAGAAAACATACATAGACAATTTCTACTTCCAACAATTTCCATCAATTTCATTTCCAACAATTTTGAACAATTTCAACTCAAAGTTTCAAACATCACAAAACATACATAAACAATTTCCAACAATTTCATTTCTAACATTTTTCAATAATTACAAAACATACATAAACAATTTCCATTTTCAACATTTTTCATTTCCAATAATTTCTAACAATTCCTTTTCCAACAATTTTGAACAATTTCAATTCAAAGTTTCAAACATCACAAAACATACATAAATAATTTCCATTTCCAAATTCCAACAATTTCATTTCTAACATTTTCCAACAATTTCAATTCAACCATTACAAAACATACTTGAATAATTTCCATTTCCAACAATTTCCACTTCCAACAATTTCGAACTATTTCAATTCAAAGTTTCAAACATCACAAAACATACATAAACAATTCCATTTCCAACAATTTCAAACAAATTCAATTCAAAATTTTCAAACATCACAAAACACACATAAACAATTTTCATTTCCAACAATCACAAAACATACATAAACAATTTTCATTTCTAACAATTTTCAACAATTTCAATTTAACCATTACAACGCATACACAAACAATTTCTATTTCTAACAATTTCAAAATTTACAGTAAGTACTTTAAATAAACTTGTAACAATTATATAGTTAATACATTAATAATGTAATTTAAAATATTTGACAAGTTAATAATTGAAAGTTAAACTATAGATTTCATTTATCTAATATTGGTAAATTCACACATCTTCGCCTTCCTACAAATAACTATAAAATATAAGAAAGAGTTATTAAAAAAATTGTTTAATCATAATTAAAATGTGTTACTTAATGCATATAACGTTTACTTTTTTTGTAAACTTATAATTTTATTAGGCAACAAACAAAGCTGATGCTAGTCATATTTTACTAAAATTTGTTTAGATTCTGACTTTTTTATTAAGTTTAAGTCTATTATTTTAAATGGCTTAAACTTTATAACTTAATTGTAAAAGTAATTATATTAAATATTTTAATCTCATATAAATAAAGATGTAATCATCTTATAAACATAAAATAAGATATAAATTTCAATATGTCACATTATTTAGCATGCCAATTTAAAAAAAGTTTATGTCAAGCGACTCAACTCTAAATTAGTAACCTTATGTCTGTCCCACAGCAGCAAACTGTATGATAAAAAATTGTCAAAAGAGCTTAGTGCTGACTGAATTAAACCAGTGCTCTTTCCATAGATGAAAGCAAACAACTTCAATAAATTAATTTCCATTTTCCAGTTCCATTCCACACAACAAGCAACGCAACAATAAGTTAACAAATTCCATTCACAATTTACAAAATACACCAACAAGTTTATTCGCAATTCACAAAACATATATAAAGTCATAAACACACACCCAATTGGTTCAGAATTCAATAACAATTTCAATGGGTCAAGTCAGATCCGAAATAGATTTGGATTTATTTTAGATCTGGCATAGAGGAGGAGACCCGAGGCTCCAACAGTAATGGGTGGGCTAGTAGGGTGTCGGTGATGGTTTGGTGGTGGCGGTGGTGGTGGTCGAGTCGCAGATTTGGTGGTCAAGAGAGAGAGTGAGATGTGTAAGAGAGAAATAAAAAAGTGGGAGGAGGAGATAGCAAAGGGAGGGAGGGCCGCTGATGGTGGGGTTGTGGCATGGCCGGAGAAGAGAGGAAGGGTCGCGCGGAGTGGTGCTTGAATGAGAGAGAGTGAGTGAGATGTGAGAGAAAAAAATCGTGGGAGAAAAAGAAAAAGACCATCGAGTGAGTGGGAGGGGGGGATGTTTAAACTTTTTTTTTTGCAATTTAGTCCTCCATTTATGTAAAACTTACAGTACTAGCTAGTAGACTATTGGTATTTTAAATACCAGCGGTACCGGTAGGTACCAAGCGATGAGATATGAGATACTTGATATTTGATCTTTTATAGACATACTTAGTATTTAATTATAATTAATTTTAATTAAATCACTAAAATGTCTAGAACCTATTATAAATAGACTTAGTGCCTGTTTAGTTGTGCTTATATCAGTAGAGCTTTTGTCAGTAGAGCTTTTATCAGTAGAGCTTTTCTGAGAAGAGCTTTTCTAAGAAGCTAATTGATTGTTTGGCTGTCATTTAAAAAAGAGTTTTTTTGAAAGAGCTTCATACGATAGACTGTTTGGTAACATAAAAATAAAAAATACTTTTAATTTTAACTATATTTTATTTTGTAATAAAATTATTTATGCATATAAATATTATTTAAAATATATTAAACGATATGTAAAGCACAATACATTAATTATTATATAATTTTAAACCATATGAAACATAAATGAAAATATATCTAACCAAATCTTTTGTATGGATTATA
>JAOQMS010000005.1:18883332-18914124 GCA_027563885.1 Erythroxylum longipes
TTCAGTTTGTAATAATTTTGGGAAATTGAAAATGAATGGGATGGTTTGTATTTTGTAATTTGAAATGGGCCCAAAGTAGCTAATAAAAGTTTCTGTTGACTACATTGTTTTGTATCAAATAGTTATAAAATAAAATGGAACGTTTTGGTTATCAGCTTTCTGTGTCTTTATGATATGTGGTTTTAAAAAAAAAAAAATACCGACTCTGATTGTTTGAATGTTTAGTGATGTGGCACACCACCATCGCGGGACACGGACTCGGATATCACCGTCGATATCGGGTTCGGGTCCAGCGGGAGTGGGGTGTTACACAAATGCAAAAAGTTAAATCTTAGGATTACGTGTCAACCAACAGAAGAGCAAAATTTACTCCTCTTATGATGAGAAAAACACCTCTAGACTAAGGATGATTATGGGAATGAATGCTCAGTGCCTTCCTTTTAAATATTTTGGAGTTCCCATCTCTTCCAAGAAGTTATGATATTAAGATTTCCTAGTTCTTTTAGAGATTTATAAGAGACGAATCACTGTATGACAGAATAGGACTTTGTCAGAAGCAAGGAGGCTTTAACTTATCACTTTTGTGTTAAGGAACTTACACACTTACTAGAGCACTTATATTTTTCTTCCTAAGAAGATCAATAAAGAATTGAAAAAATTCATCAAGAATTTTTTATGGACTAGAAATGCAAATAACTTTAAAGAGGTAAAAGTCAAGCGGAAATAGTTATGCTGGAAAAAATAGGAAGGTTTATTAGGGTTGGTATCCATGTAGATGACTCAATTAATCTTAGTTGCAAAAAGAACTTAGATATTAATTATTGATAAGGAGGCTCTCTGGACCAAATGGACCAATGAATATTATCTTAAAAAATCAAGCTTTTGGAAAATTGAAGAGGGAAAGGTACACTCTTGGCCATTTATTCAATTGCTAAGGAAAAGGCAGGCAATTTATTCTCTAATAAGAACTTATATAGATAATGGATAGAGCTGTTGGTTTTGTTTTGATAATTGGACAAAGTAAAGCCCTCTAATCCTCAAGGAGGATCTTTCATCACTGATAGCTAGGATTCTAATTTAATCTCAGGTGAAGGAAGTTATTCATCATGATGAGTGGGCCATTATCTACCAAATTACCCCTAATCACACAAGGAGTGATAGTAGCTTCTCGATACCTAGGAGTGGGGAATGCTCTAACCTTTCTTTTCTAAAAGCTATTAGACCTAATTGCCTATTATCCAATGGTATAACATAGTTAGGAAGGTTAAACTGATGCCTAAAGTTTCATTTGTTACATGGTTAGCTGCTAGGAACATATCAAAAACTAAAGACATAATGCATAAATCCACTAATTAGATTTGTACTTTATGTAACCTCTTGCCTGAAACTATTAACCATTTGTTTTATCGATGTAGCTACTCTAAAGTCATATGGGATATAATGCAGGTCTTAGTCCCTCTATAACTTGCTCAGTTTACTCCATTTGGCATGAAAGGAATAATAGACTATTCAAGAATTGCAAAATAAACATACCCTTACTCACAAGATTTGCTACTGGATAAAATAAATTATGATTGCTTACTTTGTTGTTGAAGGAATGAGTACCTCAATAAGGAGACGGAACCTAGAATGATGATTATTATACCTATAGTTTAAATAAAATGTGTAGTACACTTGTATGATCCTTGTACTATGTGCGTACTTATTTTGATGCCTATGATTGGGTTTTAATGAATTACTTTCAAATTCGAAAAAAGAAAAAATACAAACAGATGTAAGTATAAAAATAAGTAGTAAAATAAATACTGCAATAAATATAGAACAAAGTAAAGAATAAAAATAAAATAGTAAATAAATACAAAAATAAGAAAGAAGATAAATAAATAAACAAAACAACTAAACCATTGTAAGATAATGATTATGTTAAGTGAGGAAATGGTTAAGTTAAATAACTACGGAAGAAGTACTAAGGCATAAAAGTTTAGGTTAAATAATTATAAGAAAGAGAAAGACATCTTTATATGAGATCCTTTACCCGTATTCTAATACGCCAATGTTATTGAAGGCTAAGTCCTTGGTAAGTTCTAGCAGAGCCATATCATTCCTGATAACCTCCCCTTAGTTCTTCTTAGGCCGTCCTCTTTTCCTTTTATAGTTCATAAGTACAATCTTCTCACATCTTCTCACTAGAGCGTTAGTACGTCTCCTCTTAACATGTCCGAACCACCCAAGCGTTGTGTTGTCTCTCTTAATATTTAATTGATATTAGCCACCCTTAATTTGTCTCTTGCCATTATATTCCTGACCTTACCTCTTATTGTAAGGTTTCACATCCAACGGAGCATCCTTATCTCTGCTACCATTAATTTATGACTATGCACCTATTTGATGGGCCAACACTTTATCCCATAGAGCATGACTGGCCTAATTGCTAAATGATATAATTTACCTTTGAGCTTGAGTGTTATCTTCTTGTCATATAAAGCTTTTGATGCACTCCTCCAGTTAAGCCACCCTACTTTAACACGAGGAATTATATCTTCATCGATCTTTCAATTTCTTTGGATGATAGATCCCAAATAAGTAAAACATTTTTTTTTGTAGTGTGGCTTTTAAACTAATCTTTACCTTCACATCGGAAGCTATACTATGGCCTAAAAAGTTACATTCCAAGTACTCATTCTTATTCCTACTTAATTTAAAGTCCTTTGACTCTAGCGTATCTCTCCAAAGTTCTAGCTTGACATTGACACCTTTGTCTCATCCAATAAAATAATTTAATCATCAAATACTATACACCAAGGCACGTCCCCTTAGATTTTCTTGGTGAGCTCATCGATTACTACTACAAATAGAAAGGGGCTTAATGAGGAATCTTAGTGTAAACAATAACGATAGAGAAATGCTTTATATCTTATTGTCCTTACTATAGTTTTTACACCTTCATCCATATAATAACCCATATATAGGTCATAGGAACTCCGTATCATAAGCCTTCTTTAAGTCAACGAAAACCATATGTAGGTTATGTTGTCTTTCCCTATAATATTCGATTAATATTTTAACTAGATTTATAGCTTCTTACATGGACCTTCCTGGTATGAAACCAAACTGGTTCTCAGAGATAGATGCACCCTTTATCACTCTCTTCTCGTTCACCTTCTCCCATAACTTTATAGTGTGACTAAGTAGTTTGATGCCTCTATAGTTATTACAGCTTTGGATTTCTCCTTTGTTTTTATATAGAGAACTTAGCATACTAAGTCTCCTTACCTATATCAGTTTGGCTAACTTGAGGATCATATTAAAAAGTCTGGCTAGCTAAGTAAGACCCTCTTCGCCTAGGCTCTTACACACCTCTATGGGTATCTCATCTAGCCTTACTGCCCCTTCCACTCTTCATCTCCCTTAGAGCTCTTTTAATTTCTTCCCTTGTGATCTGCCAATAACAAGTAAAGTTGCAATATGTCTCGGATATGTCAAGATCACCTAAAAAGATGTTATCCTCTATGCCTTCATTAAGAAAGCTATAGAAGTATCACTGTCATCTTCTTTTAATGTCATTTTCTGCCACAAGCACCTACTTGCTTCATCTGTTATACAGTGAACTTGATCATAATATCTCTCTTTCTATTCTCTAGCTCTTTCTAGCTTAAATATATCATTTTATCCATTTTTAGTTTCCAATCATTGATATAGTTTCTCTTAAGTTTTTCTTTTGACTTCTGAGACTTTCTTCCTCGTCTTTTTCTTTACCAATTTGTAAAATTTTCTATTAACTACCCTCTCTACCCATGTGGTTCTATCCACTAGAGCTTTATAAGCTATCTTCTTGATCTTATCCTTATCTTGTAAATCTTTATTCCACCATCAATTCTCCATCTTTTTAACTACAAGGCCTTTAGAAACACCCACGATCTTTCTAGCTGCATTCCTTAAATAGGTCACTACTCTCTTCCACTTCTAGTTAACATCTCCTTCCAATTTCGATTCTTCCCATATATTATTCTATCCCTAAGTTGTTCCATCGTATCCCCTTTTAGGTCCCACAATCTGACTTTGTTACACCTTTGAGGACTTCTCATCTTTTTCCAACCTTTAATTATAAGATCTATAAACAACAATCTATATTAAGTTGATAAGCAAGTGCCATGTATCACCTTACAATCCTTGCAACTAGGTCGATCACTCTGTTTTATGATGAAGTAGTCAATTTGAGTCTTCATATTTTTGCTCTTAAAATTCAACAAGTGCTCTTTGTTTTTCTTGAAAAATGATTTTCTTACCACTAACTCAAACGCTACTATAAATTCTAATAAAGCAATCCCATTATCATTCTTGTCCCTGTACCCAAAACACCCATAAGCCCATATATATCAATCTAAGGTTATCCCTATAGGACCATTAAAGTCTCCTCCTAAAATAACTTTCTCCTTGGAGAGAATCTATTAAATCACCTTATCTAGCTCTTCCTAGAATTGGTGCTTATATTGTTTATCCAACATATATAGGGTGGATAAACACATCGCATTGAAAATAAAACCTTTCACCATAATCTTTACTGACAAAATCCTATCATTAGTCCTTTCTACCCCTACAAGAGGATGTATGAGTTCCTTGATAACTAAGATAGGTACCCCATTTGATGCTAAATAACAAAGTTCAAATCCATTGATCTCTTTTGCTTTAGCTCTTGTCCATTTTGTCTCCTGGATGCATTTTATATGAATCTTGTTTTCTTTTTCTAAAATCTCTACTAATTCCAATGATTTTTCGATAAGGGTCCCAATGTTCTAAGAAACTATCTGCAATTTGTCAACATCTTCTCTTCTTTTAGACCTAATAATCATCGAAGAACTAGCCCTTACTCTTATCATCAGAAGTCAATGCCACCCTTCTTACCCTAATACCCAACACTAGTTATATAAGATAAGCGTAATAAGTCCTTAAACAACTTTAAGATTACTCAATTATCTAAATAATACAAAAGTGATTAAAAAGCTGCAAAAATTAAGGCAAATATCTAAGGAAGCAAGTTGTTCTCACTATAGTGTTAATCAAGTAATATTCCTATATAAAAAACGTTGTGTCTAATTTTTATTGATTTTGCTAACTTTTATATTTTGCTTTTGGTTATAAATTTTTGTCTCTTAATCCAATTTTGAATGAAATGAGGATATGTGAATTATTGTGTGAATGTTGCAAAAAAAAAAAAAAGAAATTGGGCACAAGTCACGTAAGTGACAGGAGAGTCACCTGCGTGATAAGGTTTTGGGCCCCATGATAGAGAGTGTCACGAGCGTGACAAGATAGTCACCACAATGACACATTATGTCACCACAATGCATATTCTCTGACACTGAAGTTAATATATCAAGCGAGTCATGCAGGATGACTATAGATTAAAAACCTAAACTCTCTCTATAAATAGAAAGTTTATAGAAAGAAAAGGGGGAGCGTAAGAAAGAATAGCAGAGAGGCAGTGAGAATATAGGGAGGCAGAGAGAGGCAGAGAGCATGAGCTGAAGCCCAGTCGGTGTGAGCAAGAACAGAAGACAAAATAGCATTTGACGAGAGCAATCATTTTTTTAGGTATGAATAGAGCAAATGTCGAAAGCGAGAGCAGACGCCAGGGAACGTGAGCTTGCTAGGAGATTCACCATCATCTCTTCCTTGCCCGAGAGTTCTTCATTTTGTTTGTTGAACTTATTTCATCTTCTTTTGCTATTTTTAAAACTCATTTCATCTTCTATTTTTTGAACTTATTTACTCTATTTATCACTTTTATATTTCTCTATTTCCAGTTGAACATGGGATTGGGTTTGATGAATATGATAAATTGTTTTCATTCTAGTATAGGCTGACTACTTATTCTTAAGAATTAATGGAACTAATTTAATCGATTATTCATGATTAAATTACTATTTTATTGTCGTTTTATTTTCTATGATTTCTGAACTTATTAGATGTAATAGTTTGACCAACTTTTGCATCATTTTGATATTAAATGAAGAATTAAGAGAAGAAGTGTAATATTAGAACAAGAAACCATAGATTCTTAAGTTATGAACTAGAAATATACTAACTCACGTGGGTAATTATCAGTTGGGTTTAAATAATTGATTTGGATAATAGACTTTTCGAATACGAAAGTTAGATATAGTTTATTATTTGGTTTAATTTTAGAACCTAGTTGTTAATTTTAGTAAGACAATTATTCAATCAATTCACCTTAGTAATGAATGTGAGATTAAATTATTGAAATTAATTTCTCAAATGCTAACTACATTGATTGATCAAATCATTCTTTGCTTCTAATTAAATTAGTTTACTTGTTAGTTTATGTTTCTTTATTTTCTTTAAAATCCTTTTCTCAACAAATTGAGTTATAGTGTTTAGGATTAAATTTGCTTTATTCAAAGTTAATTTGAGTGGACTAATTTCATCTTCTTGAGAGACGACCTTGGGTATTCAACTACAATTACCTCGTATACTTGTAAGTAGGATAGCCTAGGTTTTTTTGAACTTATTTTGGCACAACAACAAGTCTACAGTTTCTTAATATTAAGTGGTATTATTTCAATTATATTGAAAGAAGTAAAAGGCCAAGCCACTCGATGTTGACTAGTATGAAAATAAACTAAACGTGAGAAGCAAAGAACATAAAAAAGAGAAAGTTGACAAGAAAATCTAAAAGTGAAGATGGAAGCAAAATATAAGCACATAAATTACAACCTAAATTCAAAGGAAGAATAAAATAGATAAGCAAAGCAAAAGAAAATGGACAATAAGAGGTGAAAAATATGACTTCGGAGTTCTTCTTAGGAAGTATTATAGCAGAGGTATAAAGTAAGCAAAGCTACAAGAATGTGTATATACTTTTGAACTTACTTGGTAACCATGAACATTTTTTGATTACTAAAAATAGAAAAAAACTCATGGACCTCAAAAGTGAGGTTTCAAAAAATCTAAATACATAAATCCTTCAACTTAACTATAATAAAATAAATGATTCCACTAAAAACTAAAACGTTTAAAAGCAACAATAGTCGAGGAAAGCAAAAAATTGAAATCCAAACAAAGAGAACAATAATACAAGTAATAAAAGAAGAAGAAGTTTGGGGCGTAAAGTAAATACACATCAAGACATCTTAAAGTGAGTGTGAGACATTCGAAGAGCTAGATGCCAATAAGAAATGGAAAGAACAATGATGGAAGGTAGATATTATAGGGAGCAAGGAACTTTTGCGAATTACATTGAGGCACAATATGGATGGGGAAGTAACGATCCTTGTTGGAACATGTATACTCTAGGGTGGCATAACCACCTAAATTTCTATTGGTCCAATAATGTAAGGACTCACTTAGGACATCAAGACCTATTAGGAATTCAGAAAGATGAGTACAGTTCATAGGATTATAAATTAGATAAGATCCTGGATAAGCTCACAGACATGGAAGAGGGCCAGAAGAGATTAGAAGAGCAAATTGAGCAAGTAACAGAAAATCATGCCACTTATATTCATAATCTGGAGATTCAAGTAAGACAACTTTCCCGTGAATTTTATAAGAGAAGTGTGGAAGACTCTCTGAGAAATATGGAATTACATCAATGAGAGCAATATGAGGCTATCACACTTAAGAACACCAAGTTAAACCCTACCTTATTGAAGACCAAGAGACGAAGAAAAGAAAAGAATGCCAAACTTACCTTTTATTCACTAGTTCTTGATATACCATATGTGAACATTGAAAAATCTTGGGTAGATGTTCATGAAAAGAACCTTATCCTTCTAATTAATGACGACCAAGTGACATTCAATATAAATGATGTATTTAAGAATATGAAGGATAGTAGCTCGTTCAGGATAATTGATGTATTCAAATCTTCTAAAGAACAAAAGAAGAAGAACATAAGACAATAAACATCGAGCTCGACGAAGCTACGAAAGTCTCTGCTCATGAAGTGGAAGAAGTAGAGGATACAAAGGTGATTACCGAAGAAAGAGAGAAACTCACTTTCTTACAGGGCAAACTGTTGGATTCAATGGAAGAATCAGGGAGTTTTGTTATTCCCTATTTCATTGACAGTTTTCTACAAAAAAGAACATTACTGAGCTTAATTGGTTTTCTCAAATTTATTAATATTGTCCTTCTGATCATTTTACAGTTTGTAGCTTACTCACTGGCTACAAAACTAACGTTGAACAAGAAGGGTGGAAGCAAGCTGCTCATAATTAACCCTGACTAAGTTTTAAAGGATGAAGGTCAAGCTAATGACCATAAATTAGCATGTTTAGTAGTTAGGTTTAAATTATTGCGTAGTTAAATTTGTTTTAAATTTTAACATAAGTTTGTAATAATTTGGAATGTTTTGTAGTACTAACTCTCTTACTCTTTTAAAGCTATTAAATCTAGGGCAACAATCTCGGGCATCAAGCACATTTGGTCTCCGCCTCTGACACATCACCACCTTAGTCGTCATGATGAGTTCGTGTTCTAACCCTTCTCTTTTCATTTTTGTTAGTATTTTTCTTATGTTTTTCGTATATTGTGTTTATTTTCCCCTGATGTGTTTGTGTACCCTTCTCACATTGAGGATAATGTGTTGTTTAAGTGTGGGTATGGTTGTGTGTTTTTACCTTGAGTATGAATTTTACATATTGTATGGTAGTTTGTTTAGGTTGCATGATGTGAATTTTGTGAATGTGTCAATAGCTAGGGCTTAACAGGATAGATTTAGCCTTAAACATAGCCTTTTAGGTTGTGAAGATTTATTGGCTTCTGAAGTAAAAGACCTAAGTTACTTAGGGCCAAATATGTTGGTTAATTGGGATACGATGTTAGTCTATTCACCCTAGGAATTTTCCATACTCATTTATAATTTTAGGCCAAGCAAATAAGTGACATTATTAGTACATTTTCATGAGAATGATTAGCTAAAGCAATAAGGTAGGCAAAATTTTATAAAAAAAGAGTTGTATAAATTTTAACTAAAATAGCTATTCCGCTGGCCTTCAGGTTATGAATAAAGCTAATAGCCAGTTGATAATGTGATGTAGCTAAGTAACCAGATTGACACGCATCACAAATGTGTGCCTTCGTGTAAAAAGGCTATAATGACATTCCAATCAAGCAGCTTAATAACAACATGACTAAGTTGAGTAACCAGATCGACATTTATCACAAATATTTGCCTCCGTATAAAACACTAGGTTCATGTCCTTAAAGAAAAATCAACAAAAAGAATGTTTTCAATTAAAAACCTATCAAACTTGTTAATAGCTTGATTTTTCATGAAAACCTCCTGATGAATAGCTTTACCTTTGTTTTGACTGAATGATTATCAATGTGTGTGTGCAAGTGATAGGGGTGAATAGACTCAACATTAAAATTTTGATTAGTTTGTATATTGAGTCCAAGGTGCTTAGACGCGGGTTTCGCTTGTTAATAAGTTAGAACAACTTAAAGGATTGTGTTTATAGTTAAATTTGTTTTGCTAAGTTAAAGCCATTGTCTTATTATTGCATTTGCTTGTTTTGTGTTTTCTTGTGTTGTTTATTGTTTTGTTTGCTTGAGGACAAGCAAACATTTAAGTGTAGGGATGTTGATAAGTGTGAATTGCATTATGTTTTATCACTTAGTTTGTTATGTATTTAAGTGTTAATTTAATCGTTTAGTATGTGTCTAATCTAAAATTGTGTTAGTTCATTAATTAATTGTGTTTAAGTGTTTTTTATGGGTTAGTCAAGTCTTTGAGCTTAATTATTATGTCTTTGAGGTACCATGATGTGTTTGTTAGTGTTTCAGGGTCAATATCGAATAATGGAGAAAGTTTTGGAGACATTTGGGTCGAAACAACGCCCCACGATCATGCCATATGGGCCACGATTGTGACAGAAACATAGAAACTAAAGACAATATTCACACAGAAAGGCCTGACATAGGCCACGATTATGGCCTACGTCGGACAGACGCGCAGCCACTCCCAAACTTCATGTTTCGAAGGAATTTTTGGACTTTTCAAACCCCGAAAAAACCATAGTCCAACCTTAAACACAGAAGAACATAAATAGAGCAAGTAGACAGAAAGAGGGAGCTTTTGCATTAGCCACAATTTGGAAACCCTAGAGAGTTTACCAAGAGATTGAGAAAGAGACAAAGGAAGAGAGACATGGAGAAGAAACCTACGCAAAGTACTTCTCGGAATAGGAGGTTTCCCGCCGTTGCTGCCTCCATCATCCATTTCAATTCTATTTCCAATTTAGTTTCAATTTTATGATTGTATAGAATTTGGGATAGCCGTTGATGATAGTTGTTTGGTTAGCTATGGTTGCATGCATCATATGCATACAAATGTAGTGGAAGTGTCGGAATTAAGATTTTGACACCATGACAACCCAAAAACCACAAGATCATACATGTATGCAAGGATATGTAAAGAACATAAAATATAAAAACATTTTTACCTTTGTTTCTCCTCCTTTCTTGTTTCTTCTCCTTGTTTGGGTTGTTGTAAACACCAAACCCTTCTTTGATCACCCAAGAACACACAAAGAAGGAAGATGAAAAAATGTGTAAGGTTTTTAGAACACCAAACTTGATGAATTCAAGTAGATGTTCAAAATGGGTGATAGTTCAAGGTTATCTTGCATGCATGTTGATTTATACAACAATTACATAAATTGCATGAAGATAACTCAAGAACTCTTCTCACTCTCTCTAGAACCCTTTCTCTATCACTTGAGTGTGTAAGAAGTGAAAGAAGCTTCTGTACATAAGTGAAGAACTCACTTATATATCTTTTTGTGCCATGATCATGGCATGTTTGAAGCTTGTGTACATAAGTGAAGAACTCACTTATATATCATTTTGTACCATGATCGTGGCATGTTTGCCTTTGGCCACGATCGTGGCCTGCTTAAAATAGGCCATACACACTTGTATTTCATTCGATCTTGTATATGTGTGACCCTTAGGTTCTCGGTTATTTTAGGAACTTGAATTAACTCTTAATTCAATCAAATCATAAAAGCTTTCATAATGCCAATTTGTCGAAATTTAAGTGGATTAACATACAAACTCTTCCATAATTAATTATCTAACCTATGAACCTTTCCATAGATAATTCCCGTGTAATTCGTCATTTCACCATACTATTCCCCACTTAGTTCGGAGTATGGGTTATATGTCAACTGTTGGATCGCTTATGGATCGAGAATGCACAATACGCAGCGAAATGGACCATAGGAATTCAAGTCTTGTGCCTTGGTTAACAAAAAATTTCACAATAAGAAGTGCACGAAATTTCCTTTTGAAGCACACAGATTGGGATTCTTTTTAGATATCTTTATGCTGCAGCTCGCGAACGTCCTATAACGGTATCCACACGAGGATGAACGATCCGAGCGGCGGCTAATGTGTGCTATCACATTCTAAAACACTTTAGAACACCGCACAGTTTTTCTCTTGGGAAAAGGAATGAGTGGCTAGGTAGCTAGGACTTTTCGTGTATCTCTTCTAATGAGACATAAGCCTTCTATTTATAGAAAAGACTTTATCCCTATTCCTAGTGGGAATAGGACAATCATATTTTAATAAAAATAGGAATAGGAATATCCTAATCCTAAACCTATAGGAATAAGAATATCATAATCCTAAACCCATTAGGATTATGGAAGCCTAATAAGTTTCGACCCATATTATATCTCATATAATAAAAGCCTGACAACTTAATTCAATCTAACCCAATATATATATGCACATATGTTTATTCAGTGCCTAAATCAAAACTACTCTACCTTTTTTTTTACTTTAATCTATGTTTGAGTGACTATTTAGGTCTTAGTTTGATAACAAATAAAATCTAGAAGAGAACTTTTAATTTTTGATGAGAATTGAAAGTGCTATTACCATATAAGAAAGACCTTTAAAAGTATAACTTATATGCATTTTTAGGTTGAGTTAGAGGATGTGGGTTATATAATGCTTTCTTTTTTACATGTGAGGGATAAGGAGTTCTTTTTATGTGATAGTGAAGCCTAACAAATGGTTTCGCATATGCTATGCTATTTTAATGAAAATATGACCTAGGGGTTTATTATGCAAAGAATTGTCATCTAAGTAAAAGTCATGACATTTAAAGGTTTAATTACTAAAATAATTTATCAATTTTGATGAAAAATATAAGTTTTGAAACTAATATTATTTTGTACTTAAAAATTTATTTCTATCTTTAAATGATCATAACATGTGTTGCAAAGTTAGTTAGAAGGATATTTGCTTGCTAAAGTGTGAAGAAGGGTTACAAATTCACTTTATCCTAAAGGTGAATAAAGTTTTGCTTGCAAAGAGATTGTGGAGAATCCTTAATATATAATAACGAGTCATTATAGGTAAAATAGCTTTATGGACATTATTTAGTGGATAAGAAGTTTTGGACTCTCAATCCTAAGAAAGATTCATCATGAATAATTCTTTAGTTATTGAAAATGAGGAATAACTTACAATCCTCCATCAAAATTATTATTGGAATTGGAGATAATACATGGTAATGTTTTGATAATTAGAGAGATATAGGCCCTTTTTACCTCATTCCTAATTATCATAACTTAAATTGCTTTTATCTTGAAAATGCCAAAGTCAAATTGCTCATCAATGGGAGTGACTGATGCTTATTAATAACTATAAACGAGATAATGAATTTGTCATTGCTTGAACTTTATTCTAATATCACCTTAAATGTCTAAATTTTAAAAATTATTGATTGGGTCTTCAGATAATTTGAAAATCTTAATATTGGTGCCTAAGTCATTTATGATTATTGAATCAGTGATAACTCTTACTATATAACTGATGTAGCATTTCACATGGATTATAATATTACTTAAAGTCCAAATTAGTCCCCCTAAATAAGTGAAACCCTAAAATAAAATTTAACTATATCAGTAAATGAAATCCAAAATAATGTTTAACATAAATCTGAAATACTAGAAATTATCAATATAAAAATTTTACCTTGATATAACATAAATAATTAATTGTATAAGGCTATTGCCTATAATACAATTCAAAACTTATCAAAAACTAGTTAATTATTTATTTTCATTCTTACAGGCTGTGTTATATGTTGAAGAGCGTCAACAATTTTCCAACATCATCCATCTTCTTTGTAGTTTGTGATTGGTCATCTATCAAGGTAAGTCATTCAACTATGTAATTTATATTGTGATCGTTTTTTTTTTGTTCTTTATGACTACTTATAGCAATGATTGATGAGTTAAAATATAGAGTCTATCTAAAACAACATTACCTAATTGTGATTATCTTGATGTAATTAACTCTTACATAAATATAATTAGAAAAATGTCGTATGCTTTCTTCAACCTATTTAATTGAAAATGAAATGAAGTTTTTTTAATCCAATTTCAATATTTTTTTGAATTAAAACTTATTATGTCAACTTCTAATGGGTTATCATTATATTATTTAGATCTTTGTTATTTGTCTTCCATCGTCTCCGATTTTCCGTCTGTCTAAGTAAGTCATCCAACTTCTGTTCATATTTTATGTTCTACTTTAATAGATTTTATGAATGTGTATGGTTATCTTGGTTTTGTATATTGTTAGGAATATTGTTAGAATGATTGATGGCTAGATGTATGAATTACATAAGTATTTACTACATGTCGAAATTATTGATGATTTTTTAGGCATAATAAACTCCTAAGATGGTATATAAGCTGGAAACTCATAATGCAGCTCCTAAAAGGCTTACTGGTGAAAAATTCTATAAGCCTAGGAGTCACAGTGAGAGCTTGCTTTCTCAATTCATATGGTATAACAATGCCACCTACCATAGTGCTTGTTTAACATCAAACTTTGAAAATGAACTTGTAGGTGATTAATTCAAACTTAAAGACTTAAACTTCAATGTGATGAATTCAAACTTAGTATTAACATAAGAAATTCACGTATAATTGACATGACAATTCATTGCATAATAAACCCCTAGGACGGTATATAGGCTGGAAACTTATGATACAACTCCCATAAGGCTTATCAGTGAAAAATTCCATGAGCCTAAGAGTCACAGTGAGAACTTGCTTTCTCAATTCATATGGTTTAACAATGTCATGTACCATAGTGTTTGTTTAAAATCAAATTGTGGAAATGAACTTGAAGGTGATTAATTCAAACATAAAGACTTGAACTTCAATGTGATGAATTCAAACTTAGTATTAACATAATAAATTCACATATAATTGACATGAAAATTTATTGCATAATAAACCCCTCATATGGTATATAGGCTAAAAGCCTATGACGCAGCTCCCATGAGGTTTATCGGTGAAAATTTCCACTAATTTAAGAGTTATAGCAATAACTTGCTTTCTCGATTGATATGGTGTAACAATGTCACGTACCATAGTGCTGGTTTAAAATCCAACTTTGGAAATTAACTTGTAGGTGATTAATTCAAACATAAAGACTTGAACTTTAATGGGATGAATTCAAACTTAGTATTAACATAAGAAATTCACGTATAATTGACATGACAATTCATTACGTAATAAACCCTTAGGATGATATATAGGTTGGAAACCCATGATGTAGCTCCCATGAGGTTTATCGGTGAAAAATTTCACGAGCTTAAGAGTCACAATGAGAACTTGCTTTCTCAATTCATATGGTGTAACAATGTCATGTACCATAATGCTTATTTAAAATCTAACTTTGGAAATGAACTTGTAGGTCATTAATTCAAACATAAAGACTTGAACTTCAATGTGATGAATTCAAATTTAGTATTAACATAAGAAAGTCACATATAATTGACATGACAATTCTTTATATAATAAACCCCTAGGATAATATATAGGTTGGAAACTCATGATGCAGCTCTCATGAGGCTTATTAGTGAAACATTCGACGAGCCTAGGAGTTACAGCGAGAACTTGCTTTCTCAATTCATATGGTGTAACAATGTCATGTAATATAGTGCTTGTTTAAAATCAAACTTTGGAAATGAACTTATAGGTGATTAATTCAAACATAAAGACTTGAACTTCAATGGGACGAATTCAAACTTAATATTAACGTAAGAAATTCATATATAATTGACATGACAATTCATTGCATAATAAACCCCGATGATGGTTTATAGGCTAGAAGCCCATGATATAGCTCCCATTAGGTTTATCGGTGAAAAATTCCACAAGCCTAAGAGTCACAGCAAGAACTTGCTTTCTCAATTCATATAGTGCAACAATGTCACCTACCATAGTGCTTGGTTAAAATCCAACTTTGGAAATGAACTTGTAGGTGATTAATTCAAACATAAAGACTTGATCTTCAATGTGATGAATTCAAGCTTAGTTTTAACATAAGAAATTCACGTATAATTAACAAGCCAATTCTTTGCATAATAAACCCCCAAGATAGTATATAGGTTGCAAACCCATGATGCAGCTCCCATGAGTCTTATCGGTGAAAAATTAGACCAGCCTAGGAGTCATAGCGAGATATTGCTTTCTTGATTCATATGGTGTAACAATGCCATGTACCATAGCACTTGAATTCAATATGATTGCTCGAGGTAGTGTGGATTTAATATATGTAGGTGCTTTTTTTTACTTCTTAATGTTGCTTCTTACAGGAAATTGGTTGGAATATTGTTTTATTTGACTAATACTCACATATGTTGAGTTTTCTAATTGTGAACTTATATGGTAGGATAGGTTGGTTTCAATTTGGAGGGGAAATGGTCAGAGACCTGTAAAAACTTATGTTTTGTAAAGTAAAGATAAATGTTCTATAAACTTAAAGGAAATGAAGGATACTAAATATGAATCACTTTTTTCAAATAATATTTTTGCATAAATGAGTAATGTTGATAGATTTTAGATATATAAACGATTAACACCCGATGGTTTCATTAATATTAAGTTTGTTGAGGGAGTTGAAGCTTTTATTTACTATGCATGTTCTCAACCTGCATATACAGATGGTCCAAAGATGAAATGTCTATGTAAAAAGTGCAAACATATTTGCTTTCTTCCTATTGATAAAGTGAATCTTCAATTGTTAATAAAAAGGTTTGTTCCAAATTATTTTGAGTGGACACGACATAGGGAGCCATTAATTTATAGCACCTTAAGGGGTAATGAAGTAAACTCGTCAATAAACGTGGATGGGCTTGAAAGGGGGACTGGATTTATAACAAATAATGTGGGTGTAACTGAAAATCCTTACACCCAAATGATTTATGACGCAACCAGTTATCCCTTTCAAACAAATATAAAAAACTTAAAGAAGAACCAAACCAACATGCAAAAAAGTTTTTTTGACTTTCTAAAATCTGTTGACCAAGAATTATGGCCAAATTATGAGACCATTACTCAATTATCTTCAGTTGCTCGAATATTGAACATAAAGTTTGAAGGGCATATTTCATCTGGAGAGGATGGGGAGAGCGAGAGATCTGAAGAGAAGCCTAAGTTTGATTCTAATTCTTCGAAAAAAAGAAGATGATGATGATTTTGATTTACAATTAAGTGATGGTAGAGTTTAATTTGTATTTGTAATAGAATATTATATGAATAAATCTATTATTGCATCAATAATATATTTTTATATATTGAATTTATATTGTTCTATTATTGGAAAATTCTATAAAATGTGAATTTCAGGTTAAAAAATGCCACCAAAGAGAAAACAGGATACGATGTGGCCAAGGTTTAAGTTACCACAATTTGGAGAAGCCAATGCATTTCTAAGTGAAGCATCACATTCAGCAAATGCTACTGCACATCCAGATGAGGCATCACTTTCTGTACCTACTGTTATACCATCCAACAACCCTTTTACACCCCTATACTGACAGAGATATCAGGGGTAAATGTTGCAGATATAGGAGACGACCTCCATCCTGGAGCTAAAGGAGTTGATGGAAGAACGTACATCACAATTGTCAACAATTTGTAAGTAAAATTCTAAAAATTTTGTAATATATGATAACACTATAGGTTTAAACTAAAGTTGTAGGTTTTAATTTGAAATGATCTAAAAGAACTTATATTTAGGTTAGCTTCGTATGGAACGTGCACAAGAAATATCTCATCCAAGTTCAAGGAGAGGATAGATCTTAAGGGTTATATATGGAAGAATGTAACTTGGATGACAAAGGATTTTTATTATCAGGAGTTTGCGGTACACAAAATATATTCTTTAATCTTTTTAATTTTATCTAATTTTATACATCAATTAAATAAATATTGTCGTTTATAAGTACTTATAACATGTTTTTCTTTTTCTTTAGAAAGAATTTTTTTAAGATCCAAAATTTGATGTTGTAATTTGTAATGTATGGGAGAGTCAAGCTTGTACATGTTATATAAAGACTTTCTTACTTTGATAGACAAGAATGGTGTATGACCACCACATATATCTAAAGAAATATAGTGTCATTGGCAATAGTATTGGGCATCACCTGAGTTAATATTCATTTTCAAGCACAATTATGCCAATAGACATGAAGAACCAGACGGAAAGAGTCTACCTATACACAGTGAAGGATCTTTGACCCACTAAGAGCATGCACTTCAACTTGTAAATATCAAAACTTTACATTAATATTATGATTTTTATACTTTGATGTATGAAATTTGAATTCAATGTAATTTGATGTATGAAATTTAAAATAAAAATATATATGCATTATGGAGAATAATAATGTTATAAATGTCTGGTGTCATTAATGGTTGTGTTGTTGAGTTAGTTTTTTTTGTCTAACAAGGGGTAAATATCATAAAAATGGAGCAAATTCTACCGAAATTTTTATAAATTGTAATTCACTTATAATAATTTATTTCGATGTAGGAAAAGTCTATGAGTAGAAAGCCTACACCACGTCAACTCATTTTGCACACTCACACCAAAAAGCATGATGGTGTGACCTTCGTCAACACCCAATGTTGACAACTTCATACATGTAAAATCTATACTTTAATATTAATTTTTAAAAAGTATCACTTATTAACATAAACAATTACAATGATAGGACCAAATACAAGAAAAAATTTAACTTTAGCCTCAGAACTCTGAAACTGTTGATAAGAGTCAGGCATATCTTGATGCAGTGGGTGGCAAGGACCTCTGTGGAAGGATTTTCGACTTAGGTTCATTTGCAAACACATGTTATTCACATTCCTCCACATCTAGTACAACTAGATCTAATAGGTGGTCTACATTAAATGAAAGAGTCCTTCAACTTGAGAGTATAGTAGAGAGGCTGATAAAGCGCATAACCCAGCTCCGTAATGAGGTAGATGAGTTAAAGGGTAGGCACAGGACCTCATCGTAGTAGTTAGAGCATCCATCTTCATCACCTATATAGCTTATGGATAAGTGAATGAATTTGATAGTCTGCTACTTTTAAGTTTTTGTCTAATTTCTTAATTTACCGTTATTTTTAAGATACTTATTTGTGTATCTTATAATTTTTTATTATACCATTCAGGATAATGTTTACTTTACATTTATCAATCAATGTTATATATTATTTACAGAAATTAAATGTATAAAAAAAATTGTAAGATTATCAACAGATTTCTCGATAAAAAAACAATAATCCATCACTAAGAAATACAATAATCAGTTAATAATTAGCAATGGAGTGTTATATTCCATCGGTATCTTACCAACATCGACAGAATATAACACTCCGTCAGTATACTGACGAGATATAACACTCCATCGCTAAGTTCCCGACGGAATAATATATTCTGTCAGTAAATGTTTAGCGTTGGATAATGTTTTTCATCGGTAAATTTGGCGATGAAATGTTGTAGGTCTATTACCGTTAATTAATTCACTGACAAAATATTGTGATTTTGTTGGAAAATTAGCGAAGAAATATTCTTAATTCATCAGTAAATTTACCAACGAAAATACAAGATTCCGTCACTAAATTTACCAATGGATATACAAATTTCCGTCACTAAATTTGGGACGAATTCATTATATCTATTGCTAAATTTTACTTACGGTCATTTCTTAGATGATTCTTTCCGTTGGAAATTTCTGTCTCCAAATTTATTTCCCGAGGAAAAATCTTTATTTTTTATAGGTAATTTCCATTGTTAAAACCTATTTTTCTTGTAGTGTAGGCCGAGATTGATCCAAAAATTGGATTTTACACATATTCATCACTTTTATCAGTTTTGATTGTTTTCTATAATTTGCTCATGTTAGTTTAAGTTTACATTGGTTTCTAAATCACATCAACCCAAAATCCCCTTTTATTTTCTTAATATCAATTATTTTCATTATAAAAATTAAACAAACATTCCTTGTGGATACGATCCTAACTCATCATAGCTAAAAATTATTAGTGTGTAGATTTAAGTAAAGTTTGCAATGCACTCAACACGCGTTGTCAAATTTTGACGTCGTTTTCGGGGAGTGTGGTGCTTTAAATTTTTTTTATTTCAATTGTGTATATATCTGTTTATGATCGTTTCTTTTAGATATTTGTTAAGTTTTATATGTTTGTTATTGTTGGTGTATGGTAGTGACAATATCTCCTCACAGAGAACCTTTACAATTTAATCTGGAGATCGAGAGGACATTACAAAGATTAAGAAGGAAAATAAGAATAACTCCAAAAGTAGAACAAGAACTTGAATTGGAAGAAACAATGGCAAATCTAAGAACACTAAGGGAGTTGGCTACACCAGACTTAACCTGAAGGACCTTATGTATTATATTTCCTAATTTTGTTGAGCATGTTACTTTTGAACTTAAGTCTGGATTAATACATTTTTCATGGTCTTGTAGGTGAGGATGCACATAAGAATCTCAAGGAGCTCGATGCGATATGTCTAGTTTCTCATATCCAACTCTCAAGGATAATTTTCGTTTAAGCATATCAATTAGGCCCTTAGAAGTGGATAAGAAAGGATGTCCTAGAATTAGAGGCATATACCTATCCTCAGCTATATCTAACTTTATAAAATCTATAGGAATAAGAAACTTACCAACTCTTATAGGAACATATTTTAATATACATATCAAACATTTAGAAGAGAAGTTTGTAAGTTATAGAGAAATAACAGTAGGTTTAAAATCAACCACCTTGAGCTTCTTACATATAGATAAGGGTACGAGGCCAATGTTTGACTCAAGATCATATGTGACGTGGTTAAAGCTCAAATCTCTAAAACATATGGGATGGAGAAGCTACTGGGATCTGTAAGGTTCAGAAGTGATCCATTATAAGTCAGATCTTTATACTATATGGGTTGGGTTCCAGCTTCATACTCATCGAATCTTCTGTTACTAGATAATATCTCCTTTAAAAACTAGGCATAAGAATGCATTTACTTTAAAACCTTAGTAAAAGGAATATTAATGGAAATTTTTAAAGAACTTCCAAAAGCTTCTCAAATTCCTTATCTAACTTTACTTTTACCAATCTTTAGGGGAATGGTATGGGTAGCTTGTAAGGTGCAACAAGAATGTATTTTGGCTCTTTCTTTTCTCCTTCCACTCTCTCAAACTTCTCTTCCTATCTAACAAGTATTCTTCCTCCTTGATCAGCCTCTCTCTTAACCATTTCCAACCTTAAGTCCTCTGTAGGCTCATCTCCCTTTAACATCACAACATACAGTACTTCCTAGGATTCTTATGTTTCCAAGTGGTTAACAAAGTGATCTAGTGGCAAAGATAACATACTGAGCAATTTAAGACTCGAGGATCTTTATATGGACAGGAACAAGTTCCACTAATAATTAAGCTACCTAATCTTTTCTTTTAATTCTTTATTTTGGTTATATTGGGTGGTAAGGAAGTTTTATAAAAGATATTCTATGTTTGACTTCTAGGAAGGGAGATGAAAGGTCTCAACTGGAAAATAGATGGTTGCTTATTTTGAGGTAGAAGGTTAAACATGTTTTTGTAAAAGAGATTAAGGTAGTTTCTCTAACCAGGATTATAAGTGTTTGGAAATATTTTATTCTTCTATTTAGGATTACTAATGAAGTTAATTTGTTTCAGTGGTCTTCACAAACTAGCTCCCCATTTGACAATTTGTAGATAAATTTCATAGGATCCACATATGTCACAAACCATGTCAGTAGCATCGACAACAATAACATTTATAATATAAAGACTTTAGGATAAAGTGTCCACCTTAGCATAAGAAAATTCAAAGCATCTAAATCATACTTACTTGGAATCTTCTTAGGAATGGCTGTTTTGTTCAACCACTAGTAGTGATTCTAAGTTATATCCTTTATAAGGTTGTACGCTTCATCCACTATCTTGTTTATTAAATCCTAACTCGTGACGACACCTATAAAGATCTTTGTGCTATAAGTTATTCCATTATGCAAGGCCTAAATTATTAACCACTTCTCTGATCCATAGTGGGATAAGACCTCAACAACTTATTTTGTCTCTCTTATGCCTTATATAAAGACTCACCTTCCTTTTAGGAAAAGGAGGTGATCTGGTCCCTTATTTACGTGATCTTTCCAAGAGGAAAATATTTTACCAAAAAATTATGTGAGAGTTAATCTTAAGTAGTAATTGACCTTGCTAAAAGGATCTACAACTACATTCTAGCTTTATGCCTTTAAAATAAAGGGAAAAACTAGTTCATAGTCATGTTATGAGATACATTCAACTTCAATATGTCACAATACTCTAGAAACATTAATAGATGCAGGTTGTGGTCTTCAAATGGTGAACCTATAAATTGATTTTACTATAAGATGGATAATAAGGGGAGCTTTAGCTCAAAGTTGGTAGCTTTGATGTTAGGACTCGTAATCCCTTAATTAATTCGCTAGGCTTTTAGTGCAACAAAGTATTTCAATAATCTCTTACAGCTATCTTTACTTCCTTAACTTTTATTCTCCTTTGAATTCTTCTTCTTATATACAATGTCCCTTTAATCTTAGGCTCTAGCTCTATAAGATTTCCAAGATTGTTGAAACTTCTCATATAAGAGTTGATATGTAAAGATAAAGAATAAAATAACACTTAGTAAGTAAATAATGAAAGTAAAGTGAAAAAATAAAATAAAACAAAAAGATCTAATCTAGTCGGTTTACAATTATACAACTATTAACACCTAGTTGCGAATACGAGTTAATCCTATAAGGATTGTTGGTTAACTACTCTCTACCCACAAACTTAATACAATAGATCAAATATTTATCAATGGATACATAAATAAAGTAAAATAAATAAATAATGTAAATACTAATGTAATGATCAAGAATGTACGAAACTATAAGCTAAATAGATTTAGGCTAGGTTCCCAAAGATTTTACTATATTCAATTTCACTTTTAATTAATGAATTATTCTAGCTTCTTAACTAAGTTAGGAACTCTTCTTAGACCAATAAGAGTTCCTAACTTTCACTATATTCTCTCTCAAGACATATAATCCTTATTCAAAGATTAATTAACCCAAATTTCTTTTGAACCTAGACAATCTAATAATGCCTTCAAACATTCTATAAACTTTATTTGATAGTTTTAAACTAAACTTAGGAAAATATTATAAGTCTCTCTTAAATGGATCATGCTTAACTCTCTTTATTCATATTATGACCTAAGCATACATCTCATCTCTCTAATATTGATGTAAGAGTCATATAATTAATCTTTAACTTTCTCTTCTTCGATTCAATCAATATAAAAGTATGAATAAACCATAAAAAAACTAGAATTTCATTAATCAAGAATGAATAGAAGTACATCATATCTTACGTTCTACCTACCTCACATATCACAATTAGTTCATCATATCATAAAGTAAATCAACAAAAAAGCAATAAATAAAGCAAGACAAAAAAGCATATACTTGAATCTTGAAATCGTCTAAAGAATCAATGAAGTCTTCCTCTATCTTCAAAGTATCAAAATCCTTGATCAAGATTAAATTAAAAGTAGCTCTAAGGTGACTCTTGAGTTTCTCGCTTGCCTAAAAATTTTATTCCCCAGCTATTCTTCTTCTTAATAACTCAAAACCCTAATTTTGATGAGCTATAGTTCCCAAAAAATTGACATCGTCAATATAGGTATATACAAGGGATCATGTATGACATCGAATCATGTATGACATCGTGTTCTTTATGCAAAAGGTAACACAAGGCATGTAAGATGCACGCTGAAGAAACAAAAGTAACCACAGTTATACATGACCCTCAATATAAGACCACTTATCATACCATATTATGTGGTTATTCTCCAAATCTTCCAAAATTGCTTTATCTCACTTAAATTCTTCTTTAGCTTTCCTTCTTTTCCTTATATGTGCTGAATTATGACCTACAATGACAAAACTTCTTAAAATAATATCAAATCCTTCAAATTCAATTAAAACAAAAGCAATATGCTATAAAAATAGTATTAAAATAAAGCAAGTCTAGCATACATCAGATGGCATTAAACTATCTTACTTTTGATAAGGAGCTATATGCATTTATAAGTATGGCATCTTTGCTTATAGCCGAAGGAATTCATAATTCATTCTAATCATAAGAGCTCAAATTTTTTGGAATCCTAAAGTAAGATTAACAAAGATATGTCAAAAGGTTAAAGTTCATTGAGACAATTCCTTATATGATTAAGTATAAGAATGGAAAGGAAAATGTTATAGATGATACAATGTCTAGAAGGTACACATTGCATACTTCATTGCAAACTAATTACTTAATTTTGAGTTTATTATAAACCTGTATATCAACGATGTTGATTTTGACCAATTTTGGAATGTATGTTCTAAGGTTGCATATGGTGAGTATTATAAGCATGATGAATTTTTATTTAAGAAAGATAAATGTGTATGTCTATATATTATTTGCATAAACTAGTTAGGGAGATAGGGTGACCTAATGGCACATTTTAGTTTGCAAAATACTTTTTATATATTGTATGAACATTTTTATTGGTCCAATATAAAACATGATGTGTCATCTATTTGAGATTAATATGTAAGCAAGTAAATATAAAGTAATGTCACACGGTTGGTATACAACTTTAATTTTACCCAGTTAGCCTTGGATTGAAATATCTATGAATTTAGTATTAGGTTTGCCTAAGCCTCCTAGTGGTAATGATAAAATATTTATTATTATTGATAGGATTGGTATGATGGTGCATTTTATTCCATATAATAAAACTAATGATGCAACACATATTGTTGATTTGTTTTATAAGGAAACAGTATGTTTATATGGAATGTCTAGAGCAATATGAACTAATAGAGATGTTAAGTTCATAATTCATTTTTTGGCATAATTTATTAAAAAATTTAGGAACTAAACTCTTGTTTTATATTGTTATATATCCTCAAATGGATAGATGAACTAAAGTAATTAATGAGGAATTTATTACTTTATCACCTGCTACTATTCAAAAGAAATTAAAAAAAATAGAAAAAATGTTTTTTGCATATTGAGTTTTCATATAAGAGTTATATTCATTCTATTACCTCTTATTCTCCATTTGAAGTTATTTATGACTTTAATCTTTTAGCTCCTTTGGATATTTTACATTCTCCTATCAAAGAATGTGTGAATTTGGATGTTACTCATAAGAAATAATTTATTAGGGATTTGCATGTCAAGTTCATACTAATATAGAGAAAAAGAAATAGCAATATGCAAATCAAGTCAATAAGGGACTCATAGAGGTTTCTTTGAACCTAGAGATTAAGTTTGGGTTCATATATGTAAAGAGAGGATTCCTACATTAAAAAAAAAAAAACTAAAGTGCATCCTAGAAGAGATGGACCTTTTTAAATGTTAGAAAAGATTGATGGCAACATCTACAAACTAGATTTTCTAACTAACGATGGAAATATGACTACTACTTTTATTATTGCTAATTTATCTTTATATGATATAAATGATTTAAGGATGAATCCTTTTAAGGAGGGAAGGAATGATATAGATCAACTTATACTAGCACCTATTTCCAAACATTCTTATAATCTTTTATCAAGAATTAGAGAACTAATTAATAGGGAAAAGACCAAACATATTAAGGTAGTTTTGTAAGGATTAATCATGGAGATACAAGAAAGGAAGTTGTTCAAGATGAATTATATACATTGCTAAGATTGATCACTTTTTTACATGTTATTGAAGATAGAATATGCTTAACACATGAAGAAATTTTTTTTGACAATGTCTAAAAATCTTGTAATAGAATGTAAATAGAGTCAAAGTCATATTGGTGTCAAGCACCAATCTTTCACTAGATGAGGAGGTTTAAGAAATATAAGCAAATTTGAAATAGTGTGGCACTTATAACCACAACTAGACTCATTGGTATTTTCACCTATAAAGTTTCAAAAGCTGGCTAACGTTAGTGTAGAAGTTAGATAGGCACCAAACTTATAACTTAGCTATTTAGTTTTAGAATTTCATATTTCTATTAGATAATGATATGAATTTTTTCAAAGTTGTTTAGTTATTCCTAATTAGATTATGAAAAGGTGAGAACATATTTATGACTCCAGTTTTTAGGGATTTTATTTCTATCAAAGGTTTTCTTATTAATGTAATTCATCAATACCCTTAAGAAAACAATTTCAAAGCTTTTCTTCTCTTCATTCTTTAATAAGAACTTAATATGATCTTATTAAGGAAACTTGTAACAATTAAAATCCTCATAACTTTTGTCCTATTAAAATGATTTGAATAGTTTTAAGTTCTCTTTACTTGATCTCAAAGACAATATTAGGATTCTTATACCTTGTTATTTAGGTTTTGGGTGGTTTCCATCTTGAATATTTTACTATCCTTTCTCCATTACTTCATACAAATTTACTCCTTTAATCATAAGCAAGAACTTCATTATGATCTTTAATATTAGTAATCTTCTCTATTAAATAGGGGAGCTCCATTTATATTTTTTCCTTCTTAGTTAGGTGATGTTGAACCTACCTTTTTTGTTAATCTCTGCTCATATTTCTTTTGAAACAAATGCAACTGTGTGAGACCTTTATTTCATATACCATTATAAATGCAATAATCTAAACATCTTTATCTTATCATTTGTAAATGAACTTATGCTATTTTATATGGCTAATATTGACTCAATCAAACTACTCATGCTCTTTGGAAGAGTTTAATAATATATAATGGCTCTTAATCAAATACAATAAAAGCAAATTTATATTCTCAATTGGAAATCCAAAATTAACTAAACAAATCATTAAGATCATAGGCTTTAAGCTCTAAAACCACACTTTCAAATAGTTGGGGATACCTATTACTAAAGCGACTATCCTATAAGGATTACAAACCTTTTTTATGTAATTGAATAGAGAATAGAGAATTATAATTAAAAAAACATCTATCATATGTTAGGAAACTTTAAGTGATTAATTTAATTTTGAAAAAACTTCACATCTACTAGAGTTCACATATATTCCTACCAAATAACCTTATAAAAGCAATTGAAAGATTCCTTAAAGACTTCCTATAGATAAGGGAAGCAAAAATGCCTCAACAACTAAAAGTAAGTAGTTAGATATATATGCTCATAAGGAGAAAGGTAGGTTAGGCATAGTCCCTATCAAGGCAATAAAAAAATGATTTGTAAAAATATTATGGAAAATTTTTATGAATAAGTACTCCTTATAGGTAAAATAAATTCACACTCATTTCTTAAATGGAAATAGTATGTTGAAAGCAGCTCCAAAATTTAACACATCTGATTCGTTAAGTGACTCCTAAGCTTAAGAGACAATATATGCAATAAGCTAAAGTGCATCATAAGGAATCACAAAAACACTTGGTTTTGGTTTTATAACAAGCATAACCTTGGTTTATTGCTTAAACTTCCAATTTTAACTTTCTAAAGTCTAGCATATAGTAGATACCAAGTATTAGAGTTTATCTAAAAAAAACTCACAGTGCAGGTAGTTGACAACTTTATAGGTTTCTTAATCATTAAAGTTAACTTATTAGGGTACAATATTAACTCCAAAAAAGACGATGCATTCACCTGGTTAAGGCACCCTCTAGATCCTTCAACAATAAATTATGCCTGCATATTTTCTCAGAAGACCATCAAATAGTAACTTGGACCAAATTGGCATGGTTTTCGAACAACCTTCCTAAGGCCTCTTTCATATTGTGGTTGGCAATAAAATAAAACTTTAACACTAAGGATACAATTAAATTTGTTATCTCAAGCATATCCTTATGTACTTTTTGTAACTAAAAAGTTGAAACAATTAACTATATCCTTTTTAACTGTAAGAAATCCTTTCAACAATAGAGTAAATTGTTGTCTTTATATAACATCCAATGTAACAGACACTCATAGATCTAAATAGTATAATGGGCTAGCATACGGACATTTCATAGCAAAACGAACTTAATAGTCTTCAAAACAACATTTATTTACATAACATATGCTATGTGGAGAGAAGGGAATTAGAGATAATTCAAGAATGAACAAAATGACGTACAAGACTTGTGTAATTGTACATTTCTTAGATTAAGAAAATTGCCATAACTAAAGGCATAACTAATCTAAGTGCATCTATAGGCCATAAATGGATCTTAACTTAAGCCACTTAAGTTCAAAAGCCAAAGGATTGTTTACATTACTAAGGAATAGTTAAATTTAGCCTATTCAAGTGCTTTTCTATTAATTCAAATTAATTTGTAAAATGTCTATATGGAACCCTTACTTTTATAACACTTATTAGGCCCTATAGCACCTAAGAGATATAGTGAATTGCACTACAAGAAAAAGTGGATAATAATGCTTATTTCAATATGCATAAATTTTGGTAGCCAGATAATTAGCATGTTTTATTTTCTTTATACAAGTTGTTTGGATACCTTTATCAAAATTTATGTTTTAAAACAAAAGCCATTAGTAACACATCCCTCATACATATATTGTTCCTAACCACTAAAGTTAATACCTTGAAAATAATAATATTTTAAAATTATTTAATATATATATAATAGATTATGAAAATTATTGATATTTAATAATATATAAGGATGAGAAGGTGGACTATGAGACTTTAGGTTCAACTTTAATTTCATTTAAAATTTCATAAATATCTTGTAAAAATTTTTCAAATTTGATGAATAGTGACTTATCTCTCAAAGAAGATGAGGAAGTAGAAGTTATAGAAGAATCAGTAAAGGTAGTTTTTGTTCCTATTAAAGGAAGTGATATGACTTTCTTAAGAAGACATAGAACAAAGCAAAGAAACGAACCAATTCTTAAAAATATATACACAATAATATTTAATTAAAAATATTAATATATTATTTAGGTGTATGAAATTTTTCACTCTTTTAAAAATAAACTAGTTTTAAAATTAGTCTATGTGAATAATATACTTAACAATAATCAATTCAATCAAATAGCATAAACAATTAAAATTAACATAAAAATAAAAAGGAAATGGAAGAGAGAATATAAGTAATTCATAATAATTGGATCATAAAACTTGAATTATATTCATTTGCTAAAAAGTTATTTTAAGAATCACTATTGTCTTCTTTTGATAAATAAAGGATAATATTTCTACAAATTTCTTCCTTTTGAATGAAGAATTCAAGACATGTGAAAGATATTCATGTTAAGAATTGAAGGTTATATAACCTTAAGCAAAACCAAGGTTGTAAAATATGTGAAGCACATGATACAATTTTGAGCAATCAATTTTAATTCTTTAGTCAGCTGAAAAAAGAGAAGTTCTAATAGTTCTTCATGTTTTATTATTGAAAAAGGTTTAACAATTATTATTTTGGTGACTATCTTTCCTAATGTTGACTAAATTATCTATCTATACTTTAGTTTAATTTAATTCTAACTTGCTTAAATATTTGTTAGTATTATTTCATCATTGTAGTTCATCAGAAAGAATATAGTTTAGGTATACTGAACATATTTGTTCCTCTACTAATATAGAAAATAACAAAAATAACATGTTTTCCTTTTTGAGTAAAGTGATTTCATTAATACAATGAGAGATTACAAGGACTCTATATAACAAATCCAAAACTTCAAAAAGGGTGTTTTAGTAGCTAAAATCAATGTATAATAGAACTAGTTCTCTATTTAGACTAAGACAAAGAGACCAAAACCATCTATGGATCTCAAGCCAAAGTTGAAATAGGTACATGAGCTACTCACCAAATAGAGGTGCTAGGGATACAAGGACCAATACTTAGCCAAACAAGACAACAATCACCAACTCATATACTAAGAAGTGGGTAAAGTATAGCTCATATAGGATTGGATTCCATTTGCAAGAATGTGTTATCTTATCCAATTAGTCATGCTAAAAGTTAAGACTTGCCAAGAATTTTGAAAATTTTGAAAAATCCTTAATTTTCTTTCCTTCCAGATAGAGTATGTCCATATCCTATTACTAGCTTAAAGACCTTTTGATCACACTGGTGTATAAAGTGAACTTGAGTAGCCCAACATACAAAATCAAACCAATAACTTGCACTAAAATTTAATCTACATAAAGAGAGAATTAAGTTCCAAAAGGAAATAGAGTAATTGCAATTGTATAAAAGATTGTTATGAGTCTTAGGTTTCCTCCTACGTAGGACACAAAACTTTTCTAAAGTTTTAAATTTGTTCTTCTAAAGAATAAAAGAAGCTTTAAAACAGCTGCAACTAAACTAAATTAGATGTCATCATAAAGTTTTTGGCTTTTATACCTTCAGCAGATTAAGAAAAAAGGAATTTGTGAATCTTTAGGAGTTGTGACCTAACCAATGACTTTATCTTCTTCTTATATAGTAGGTTTATAATAAGGGAGATGTGCCATTATGAATTTGAACCCTATAAACCTGCAATTACACAGCCGACAATAATATAACTTACCTTAGCTTTTATGGGGATTAAAAGCCTAAGATTGCTTTGACTTATATGTTGTGCAAGGGACCTAGCTCATTCCAATAACCATACAAAACATGTGTAATTTATCCATTCCCAATAATGAACTTAATCTATTAATGTATAAAATCTCTGAGTTTCAGAATTTGGTCTTAGTTCTAGGAATGTTTAATGCTTAACTCAATAGCTTGGAAACTCTTATCTTTAATATATAAATGCGGATCTATCTTTCCTACATGGACTTTTTATCCACAAAGAGCTTCCAAATCCGTTTTGTTAGTAACATTATATTTATGATTTTGATACAATCGCTGCTCAAACCTTGCTTCCTCTTTAGAGGAGCATACCTTTAACTTTTTCTTTATGTTTATTATGAGACTTGTCTGACCATAAGAAGTTCTTAAAGAGCCTTTCTATTTCCTTGATGACCTTATGAGGCATATATAGATTTCATAACCAATCAATATGAAGATTATTGAGCACAGATTTGATAAGTAAAAGTCTCCTAGTATAAGAGAGAAATCTATTATTCAAATGTTGAATTCTAGATATGATTAAGCCTAAGAGAGGCTTGTACTCTATATAAATGATCCTCTTATCTGCAATTGGTATTTCTAAGTACTTAAAAGGTGGCAATTAATGGTCGAGTCATAATAAATTTGTAGTGTTAATATAGTCATTAGCATTAAAAGAGATAAATAAACTGCTATTGGCTTTGTTGATGTATAAACCTGACAGAAGACTAACTGTCTGTTTGGTTGCTGTCTTCAAGATGCAGAGACGGAACGGAACAAAAATTTAGAGACAGAACAGAACAAAAATTGGAGACAGTAAGCTGTTTGGTTATGAAGGACAGAACAGAAAAAATTGTCTTCGTC
>JAOQMS010000005.1:18919886-18936908 GCA_027563885.1 Erythroxylum longipes
GGGACGTGGGGGTTTCTATTACATAACCAAAACATCGTCGTTTGGTTTAAACCAAAACAACGTCGTTTTCGTTATGTAAAAAATTCCCTCCCGTCCCCTTCCCCAATCAGACTACATCGTGTTTCTTCTTAAGTCAACAACGACGTTTTCTTCAATAAAACGTCGCAGTTTATCTTTTGCAACGTTTTATTGAAAAAATGTAGCCAAAAGTTGCACAAATCCGCGACGTTTATATAAAACGCCGCGGAAAAGTAAGCCTTTCGGTGACGTTTCTTAAACGTAGCCAAAAGTCTCTATAATCCGCAACGTTTTATCAAAAAACGTCGCGGATTGTCTATAATTTTGTAGTAGGTACAACTATGTAACTTAATCCAATATAAATAAGTTAAATTTGAATTGTTCAAATTTTATATCACATTTAAATTAGAAAGTGTGGACCTGATTTAAAATCCCCCTTTACGTAATAGTTGAAAATTTTCTTAATATTGAGTTGAATTGTTTTGGTGTGTGAAAATTTCGAAATTGATTAATTTTAGCATGGACCTCACAAAAGTACATTAAACATTACATTAATTGCCTTATAGTATTTTAAGCTTTACACTACTTAATTTATCCCTTTTTTAATGTTGTTGGAACAAAAAAAGTAAGTGCATTGTTAATTCTTAATATTGGAACTTAAAAATTAAAAAAATTCTTAATTAAAAATAGAATACAATCTTTGGAGATTACAGAGTAAGAGAAAGAAAGATGATAATCGATTTAAAGGGCCAAATAATGTTCAAGACTTGATTTGGTAACAAATTGAAATTCTTGAATATTATTTATTTATTGTTAAATATTAAATGGTATGATATGAAAGGTTTATTTGATATTTTATCCCTAAAAATCATGCAATGAATTTAACTTTTATATTATTTGAAAAGGAATATTCAAGATATCTATTTTTGCAAAATATAAATTTAAACATATGTACATGTCGTCTATTTTCTTTGAAAAGAGATAATTTATGAAAATTTTAGGAATTGTGTGCTTTTACATTTTGAGATATTTCATATTGAAAACTAGTTCCCACATTTTGAAAACTCTTTTTGCTAAAAATTTGAATTAAATTAAGTCATAAAAGGTAATCAAGGAGAGCAATTACCAGTATAAGACAACATGCAAATTACAAAAGACATAATGCAACTACAAGCTTACAACTGAATCATAATTAAAATATAAGAGTTACAAAGAATTAAATGTGTTTACACTCCCCAGTTGGAGTTGAGAAATTGTTGATCCTGATACTTATGCTTATGGATGCTGATGTGAGTTCTTATAAGTTGCGATAGGTTAATGTTAAATTGCTCAATGGAAAGACATTTGCCATGGAAAATAAGATTTAAGTCCTTTGGTAATTCACTAATCAGACATTTTTGCATCAGTGCTTACAATTTTCAATAAAATAGTTGCACTTGAAGAAAATATGGTCTGAGTTCTCTTTAGCTCCTCTACAGAAAGTGCACCAATTAGTAAAATGAAAAAATTTTGTAATCTTGTCAACAGTTTGTAGCTTATTCAACATTGCAAGCTAAAGGGTTATAGATGTTCGTGGTTATTGGTGATTGAACCAAACTATATTTTTCCAGGGGAGAATTTGGAAGTTGTTAGATTAGTGAAATTTCCATTAGAAGTATGCATATTTTTATTCTTCAAAGGAGTTGGAATTAAAGTTTGATTGGATCCTTTTTTTATTAGAGCTTGTGCAACTATAGGTTATTGTTGAATAAGTGGTCCTAGAGCAGCAACTTCATCCAATTCATCCAAAGGACTTATTGATAACTAGTTATCTTACCAGAAGTAGTTAGTTTCACTATTTCCAATTAGGTGAATGAAATGAGTTCTTATCCTTCCTTTTAGCTTAAGAATAGCTTTCAAGGTGGTACAGGTAAGATTGTCAACATTCAAACTCCATAGATTCTTATTTTTAATGAAATAATTATGAGTCCATTTGCACCAAAGTGCCTATTTATTAATAAGTAGCCTCCACAATCTTTTGGTTAGTAAAATAGTGTTGGGTGATTTGATAGTTTTTATACTAAATCCACCTTGCCTTTTGGGTATGCAGAAATCCACCTATTTGATCTTCACCTTGTAAGGATTTTGTTTACAACCAGTCCACAAAAACTTGTTAAAGTTCTTGTCAATTATTTTGATAACTTTCATAGGGAAAACATTGTAGGCTACCCAATAAACACTGATGAAGTTCAACATAAAGACAATAAGTTATGCTCTCCCTAAATTTAATAGATTTCTAAAACTTCAAGAATCAATTTTGTAATTGATTTTATCAATTAAACTGCCATAATCCCTAGAGCTAAGTCTTAAAGTTGCAATAGGAATGCCAAGATACATTAAAGATAGCTACTAATGTTTGAATCCTATAATAGACACCATTGTTGATTCCAGGTTTGAGGCTTTTTGAGACAGAAATAATTCACTTTTAGATTAGTTAACTTGAAGGCCAAACATCTTATTAAACATTTTAAGAGCTTTCATAAGGGCTGAGATAAATGTGGAACCTTCTTTAAAAAGTAATATAAGGTCATTAGCAAATTATAGATGGGATAAATTGACCCTTCTACATTTGGAGTGGAATTTGCCCTTAGTTCTCTCAATAACCCTAGGGAGTAGTTTGTTGAAGGCCTCCATCACAAAATCAAATAGATAAGGAGAAATAGGGCCTCTTTGTCTAATTCCTTTATAACTTCTGATGGTGTTTATGGGCTAACCATTAATAAGGATGCTATATTAAGCAATCCATTGGATAAATATTCTTGGGAAATCCATGGCAGGCAGAATATTGATGATAAAGTCTCAATCCACACTATCATAAGCATTTTTTAGACCAATTTTAATGAAACAATTAACCCTGCCATTCTTCTTTAAATAGGTTATAAGTTGTTTTCGAAGAATTAGAATATTATCCCTAATAGCCCTACCAGGGATAAAAGCACCATATGATTCTCTAATGTGATTAGGAAGAATATTTCTTAACCTGTGAGTTAGTATTTAAAAGATCAAATTTTAAATAGGATTGTAATAAGAGATGGGGCAAAAATCAAAGGAATGTTTAAATTCCCCACTATTGGGAACAAGAGTAATTAATGTTTTATTAATCTGTACCAAAAGGGAGCCATTGTTGAAGAATTCCAGAGTTGTATCTGACACCATATTCCTTGTGAGAGGTCAAGGCCTTATAACAAAATTCACATTGAAGCCATCAAAACCAAGGGCCTTATGAGGATGAAGAGATTTTAGTGTCTCATCAATCTTTTGAATGGTAACAGTCTGAGATAGAAATCATCTTCCTGAGATGATAGACAACCTTGTAGAATTTGTTTAGGCAGAGGCACAGATGAGTGAGCTTTAGAAGGCTTATTCAACATATCAGAAAAGTAGCTAAAAGCCCCATCTATCAATTCAGATTGAGAATTCAATTGAGCTTATTGAATTCAAGTGATATAATTCTATTAGTAGCTTTTCTATAAATGGAAACTCTATAGAAGAAAGAGATGTTTTTGTCTCCATTTTTTTAGTCATTCCACTATAGATCTCTACTTTATAAGGGAATAATTAAACAAGAGAGCTTTAGAGTAATTGTATAAAGCAACTTTCTCAATTTCCTAAGTTGATTAGAGCTAGGTTATTATAATTTGTTGCTAAATATCATTCAAGTTGTAGTGTTTAATAAGTCGTGTGTGTTACCAATGTTGTCTTTGAAAATATGTTTCATTTCCATTCAGATGAGGCTCAATTTCCTAATGAAGTCTATTGCTTAGATCCGGTGAACCTTGCTCTCAAAGCTTTCCCAATGGCATCTTCAAAGCTTGCCAATTCAACTAGAAAGTTATTGAATTTAAATGGCTTTCTAGGATTAAATACTTCTGATAAATTGTTGCATGAATAGGTAGAAAAGTAGTTGGGGAACTCCAACATCCATTGAGTGTTTACAAGGATATAATCCAGCTTTTTCTTAATGAAATTCACTCTAGGATATTTGTTACTCCAAGTAAAGAAATTACCCCTGCTGAAATGTCAATTAGTTATGCCAATTTAATGCATCTTCTCAAATCTAAGTAAGGATTTCCAATAGACCTATACACTTCATCTTCTCTAGATTTTATTATGGAATTAAAATCACCTATAATGATCTATAGATTGGTAATGGAAGTTGTTGCATCTTTAATTTGATTCCATAAAAAAGCTCTTTAGTAAAGAGCTATTATGTGGATAAATGAATGAAATGTAAATAAGTTGACTTAAGTTCCTCACTGAGATCTCCAGATGAATAATCTGATAAAAAACAATTTTAAAGCAAGCAGACATAATAATGTGGTCATATAGGATTATTTTTATACCATTAGGGTGAGCATTGTATTTTGTATTTCTTTCCATTGAGCTAAAAAGTAATTCAGTAACTTTTCAACATTCTCTTTTATTCGAGTCTCTAAAATACCAGCTACTACCACCTTATTCTACAAAATCATATTTTTGATAAGTAGCTTCTTAGTGGGAGCATTTGCTCCTCTCACATTCCAAGCTAGGATGTTCATGGAACAAGTTAAAATGATAGAGTCCTCATTTTTCTGCTTGATTTCCTTTTAGTGATAGTTTCAAAGTCTTGTTTGATATTTTTTGGTTGTACAACATTTGTAAATAGAGTTCCAGCTTTAATATGCTCAATGGAATTCTAGGTGTCCTATTTTTAAGTGTTAGATATTCAGATGTCTTTAATACAAGTTGAAGTTTAGGGATCAATTTCTCCTTTATCACTTTCAGAAGTTGTTTACCATTTTGTAAGTTACTCTCTTAAAATCTAGTAGTGGTCTCCCTCTCCATAGGTGTATTTTTGTCCTAGTCTGAGCTACTATTAATTTGCTCTTAATATTGAGCAGTACCTATAAGCTCCTAAAAGTTACCATTAGCAAAAACTCTTCTTGTAAGTCTCCAAGCTTTCTTTACAGTAGGTTGGGGATTCTATGCATAAGAAACCTTTGATTGATCCTCAACAAGTTGAAGGTTTTCATTTGTCCTAATGAAAGGAATTATCTCAAGTAAATCAGATATAGAGGTGACCAATATGCATATTCTTACAAAATTAACTCTTCTAATCTTAACAGTAGCTTGATCTACAGAAATTTGTTTGCCAATGTAGTTGGCAAGGTGGTTGAGGCCACCTGTTGTCCAATGCTTTAATGGTACCTCATATATACAAGCCCAAATAGGTATATTTTCTTGCTTAATCCCCTCAAGTTTTAGTCCAGGCCTCCATAACTGAAGAAGTAGAGGCTTATTATAGACATGTCATGGTCCAACTTAGAGAACTTTCTTTAAATCTTTAGGACTTTTGAATGTAGGATTATATTCTCATTGTTCCCAAAAACTTCCAACAATCCATGTTGCTTCCAATTGTTCAGAGCCTAATGCTCCATAACTGGGAAGGCTACTCTGTTATTAAGAAAGAAGCCAAGGATGGTTGAATTTCATCTGTTTGCTCCTGCTTTCAAAATCTCCAAAGGTTGGGAGACTATTATGTGATCAGAGGCTTCACTAGGTGGAAAGTATTTCAATTTCAGATCAAGCCTTAGATCTCCAACTACCTACACCTAGGACTTATGAGTGGATTGATTTAAGTTTGAATTCTATAAAATGCTTAAAGAAGGACCAAGGGGTCTTTAAAAGGAGAAGTTTTAGTAACTAGAGAAGCATTATAGTTTAAACGAGGGAAATTAGTGTCTATGGGATAACACTGAGAACTGACGGGTAAAGAGCTAATAAAGGGTGCTAAAGAAACACTTAAGAAACAATATTCCTAGAAGAGTTCAAAAAGAGCAAATAGCGGTAGAAGTAAAACAAAAAAACAATAAGAGAAGGAGAGGAGTGAAGCAGGAATTAAGTGCAGAAGGAGGAGTTAAAAGGAGTAGTAACTAGTAACATGAAAAACGAAAATATGAAAATGAGCAAGAAGAACACAAATATAGGTTTAAGGTTGCACCAAGTTGAGGGGGGAAAGGAGTTGTGCAAAATTAGACATTGCAGTAGAGAAGCGAGTATGAACATTAATTGATGAGTGGTTCATGCATAATAGCTTGAGAGAGAAGCATATTACCCTTAAAAATTGTCCATTTTAAGAAAATATTTTCCAATGCTAACTCACATATTTATTTTTGATTTATTCTTAATCTTTTTAGTTTGTGTATTTCATTTTTATGTTTATATCTGATGGTTTTGAAAATTTATACTATTAGTTAAAACTATTTAAGTTAAAGTTGCTAATTTAATTTAAAATTGCATTCTATACCAATCTATCCTTCTAACATTTCTTATAACATTTTTATTTATTATTATTATTATTTAAATTAAATAAATAGATTCCAAAAATGGATAATCCATAAGTATGTTTGATACAAATGTTGATGTAAAAATTAACTTATAGAAATCTAAAAGATCGCACTTATTCTTATAAGGGAACAATTAACTACAAAATGAAGCTACCATTCTCCTAAATTTATTAAAAAAAAAACAACAAGAATTGATCGTGAGATGAATCTCCTTTTCCTTTATTATGCTTATACTTTTAACTAATATTGATTCATTCATTTATTTTTATCTTTCTTTTTCATGTTTATAAGCAAATGAACAATTTATTGCATTTCATAAGTTCCAAGAGTTTACCAACGCTATGCCACATATAACATGTAGTTGGTTAAAAATTATTCCTTGATTCCATTGAAAATCATTGAGCATTTGATTTTTAAAATTATTATTGTTAGATTCCCATTTCAATTGGAGAGGGGAACGAAGTATGCCTTATAAGGGTATGGATACCTCTCCCCTAAAGACCATTTTCCCAAGCGAGTGTGTAGGAAGAGCAAAACCGTAAGGGCTTGGCTGGGCCAAGGCCCAAAGCGGACAATGTCTGTGAGAGGGGTGGTCTGGGTTGTTACAAATGGTATCAGAGCCAGTACCCAGACCGATATGCCAGCAAGGACGTTGGGCCTCTAAGGGGGTGGATCTAGGCCTATGGACCAGCAAGGATGTTGGGCCTCCAAGGGAGGTGGATCCAAGCCTGTGGGTCAGCGAGGATGCTGAGCCTCTAAGGGGGTTGGAATGTTAGATTCCCATATTGGTTAGAGAGGGGAACGAAGTATGCCTTATAAGGGTATGGATAACTCTCCCCCAAAGATGCATTTTCCCGAGCGAGTGTGCAGGAAGAGCAAAATCGTGAGCGCTTGGCTGGGCCAAGGCCCAAAGCGAACAATATCTGTGAGCGGGGTGATTCGGGCTGTTAAAAATGGTATCAGAGCCAGTACCCGGATCTGTGTGCCAGCAAGGACGCTGGGCCTCCAAGGGGGTGGATCCAGGCCTGTGGGCCAGCAAGGATATTGAGCGTCCAAGGGGGTGGATCCAGGCCTGCGGGTCAGCGAGGATGCTGGGCTTCCAACATGGTGGAATGTTAGATTCCCATATCGGTTAGAGAGGGGAACGAAGTATGCCTTAGAAGGGTATGGATACCTCTCCCCCGAAGACGTATTTTCCCAAGCGAGTGTGCTGGAAGAGTAAAACCATAAGAGTTTGGCTGGGCCAAGGCCCAAAGCAGACAATATCTGTGAGCAGGGCAGTCTGGGCTATTACAATTATGTACTTGTAAAATCCTTGAATTTCTCTTTTTATATAAATAGTATATGGAACTACCAAAAGTTATGGTTATAAGAATTTTATCAGCTTCCAAAATGCCTCTTGCACCTTTAATTGCTTTAAAAATATTGTGATATAAAAGGCTCTTCCCTTTCATCCTACATAGATCTTGGATATCATTCCATATGAAGGCTAAATACTCACATTTTGAAAAATAGGTGAGTTAAGGTCTCATGGCTAGAGTAACAGAGGTTACAAAGGGGGATCTATTTGGAAATTTTATCTTATCTTTAGTAGGCAGCTTTTTCCTTATAAATAAGCCACAAAAGGAAGGAGATTTTTAATAAAGTTTTTTACACCATATAATAATGTACTATATTATTTTATTGCTCTGTGGTTAGAGAGATGTTTTACAAGAGACATCAGTTGTAACATACCACTTGCATAGAGCATATGATCGAACATACTAGAGGATATTTGAAAATATACACTATGAAAATGGTACATTAGGATAATCAAACTAGCTCATTAAAGGCATCAAACATATCATAAGCATTCTAAATGTTCAATTCTTCCCATTTCATTCATAAACATAAAAGTCACATGTCATTACAATTCACAATCCACATATACATTGCAAAACATTTGTTTGAGTTCAATCTTAGTACCAAAAATATAACATGAAATGGTATGCTAATACACAAGACTCTAACTAGACTTCTTAGATTTAGTTGACCAGACCTTTGAGCCATTTTTGTCCCTAAAATGTAAGTACTAGACTTCTACCATATCACCTTAGTAGATAAAACTCCCTTGAACTTGAAAAACAACATTGCAATTTTGATGAGTTTGCAAACTCAGTGAGTGAACCATCATCGATGTATTCATTCAAGTCAGATCACAAAAACAAGTTTATCGAAGTTTATCATACTTCCACAAGCATATCATGTAAACTAGCATTGCATATAACAACACATCATCCATTAACTTCAACTATAATTAATTATTTTAAACAATTCAATAATACATTTCAATTCAATCATTTGATATATGTAGGGATGTATATGCAAATTCATATGTGTTTCCATTTTTATTTTTGTTTTGTTGTGACCAAATTCCTATCAACTCAATTTACTATCTCGTATCCATTGTGGACACCGAGATCATTTCTAGCTTGTATCCATTGCGGATACCGAGTCTATGTCATTTGAGCCTAAGGTTTTTTTTTTCATAATTCTGAGCTCAAAGCTCTTTTCCCACAACGGTCACTCTGGTCACAACTCCTTGATTTGAGCATGCATTTTAATATGATAAAATGCATCATTTCATATGCTATGTTTTCATTTCCTTTTATTTCTATATACTCATGCCACATATATCAACTCCTCAGATCTAAGTCCAACATTTATCAATCGATTGTACAAACATTTCATGTTAACTATAATTCATATAGAAGCACATATAAATGAGTTTACACATCTAAGTTAACTCACAGTACGCTCCAGAAAAGCTATTGCCTTGATGTTTCGGCAATGTCTGGATATTGATAATCACTTTGCGTGTCTATCGTCATGCAATACACATATAGTTCATAAATTACTAATTTGTTTAATTATATGAATATACAATCATGCACATGTATATGTGTCATGTTTCAATGCATGCTCGATTGACTTTTTGAGAATGTATTCTTATACAAATATCTTGACCATTCAAACATTATAGCTTGTATACAACTAGTTTGCAATTAGGTTTATACCTTAAATAAGCTTGATTTACAATAAGCTTGATTTAATCCAAATTCATTAATCATTCATTCACCAAACTTTTCTAGAAATATATATATTCATACAATTACCCAATTCTCATTCACAATTACCTCATGTTCATCAATGCTCATTCATTCATGCCTAATACACATTACTCAAATCCTTAAAATCATGTTTGCATTTATAATAATACCTTTATTCCTTCATCACATCATAATTTCCAAATTTGGTTACAATGACACCAAAACAGTACATTCTTTAAGTTATGACATCAATTAACCTAAACTTATCATGCTTTTAACCAATTAATCAAGCAACAATCTGGGTTTATTTCAAGCCTTAATCAAGTCCAAATACACCAATTTAAAGTGACTTTTCCTTAGCTAGTTCAACATATACACAAAACATAAATTATCAATCTAGAACTAGGCCCATGATTGTGGGGACCTTGCTATAATCGTGACAGAAGGCAAGTAATCAGGCCACGATTGTTCAATGAGGGCCACGATCGTGCATAGTCTTTCTGACTCAATTCTTTATGAATTTCACATACTTAGAGACATCACTACTACTTGATTTTTTTCCAGAATTCATGTCCTATAAAGCTACTTCATTTCATACTAGCCTAGCTTCCATATTGGTTACATTAAGGCTCCCAAATTCTGCTCATTTTAATCATTAATAGTTTCCTTTTTGCAAATTCATTTACATCATTAACTTTCTAGATTTTAAACATCTTAATAAGACCTATCTTTAACATGAATTCCTCATTAATTATAAATCAAATCTCAAATTAGATAATCCATATAACAACCTATAAACTACTATTTTCATGCATCCAAAAACAAAACAGAAAAGTAACCAATTCATCCATCATTTTCTAGCACAACTTCAACATTAAAACTACATTCAATCCATCCCTAATCAGTAATCATAAAATTCTGATAACATATGCCACAATGGATCAGTACTTCACTTACTTGTTCAGCTCAAATTTCACCTCGATGTACAAGCCTGCTTTGCCTCACATGCATCTAAAGATCATCTCAAGAACAAGGTGGGAGTAGGATGGTTTCAGCAAAGACAAGAAGATGACAACAAATACAACAATGTTCTACTTCTATAACTATCTTTATGAAGGATTTTTCGTAGTGTGGCAATTTAACAAAATTTAGGTAGAAACATAAAGATATGAGGGAGAAGTAAGTTTTGACAGTGAGAGGAAGAAGAAGGAGAGAGTTTCAGTAGAAAACAACAAGTGAAGAGACTGTGCCATGTGTGTGTTGTGTTGTGTGAGTGGCAGATGAGTTTAAGGACACTTGTCAAGTGTCTAGTCCAGCTACATGTCCTCTCTTTAGGTTGCCATATGTCATTTAGTTCCTAAGCCATTTGTCACTTAATTCTACTGCCATATGTAGCTCAATTTATAAGCTTAGTCATACTTTGAATTTTCCTAGTCTAAATGTACATTTTAATCTATCAATCTTCCAATTGTAATAGTAAACTCCAAATTACTAATTGTAATCCATCAATTCTTTTTATTGATAAATCAAAATACAAGACATTAGAAATGCACATTCATATCACAATTATTTAAAAACTTTCATACCCTGGAACATGTCAATTGAATGCAATTTTTCTAAATCAAAATTCATTTATGTATGCTCATACTATGCGTGTGAATGAAATCATAAAATCATATCCTAAATGCTCCAAATTCATTCTAATATGATGTACTTCATCTGACTAAGTAATCTAACTGCTCCAAATTCATTCTAATATGATGTAATTCATTTGACTAAGTAATCTAACACTTTAACTGTCAGTAGTTTTAAAAACTGACTATTACATTAGTAAACTTCCTTGAAGGTTGCCTTAGCCAGATATAGGAGTCTTTCTCATTTTTCCTTAGATTGTAGTCAGGTAAGCAATTAGTCAATAGAGTGGAATTCACTATCTAGTTATTGTCTCTATATAGCTTACATTTACATTTTTAGGGAAAGTACAGTTTAAACTTTGGATTAAATTGGTCATACAAAAAATGCCCTAATTTACTCTAATATAAAAATAAAAGGAAGCCTTTTGCCCATCCTTTAGTATGCATACAAAAATTTGAGATAAAAGCTCCCTTAACTTCAGAAGTTGCATTGTAAACCATGACGTGGTTGTTTTTATCCCTCAAATCCCATAACCTTTTACCTTTGCGATAGTAATTTTGGATCCAATGGTGTTTCTCTATTATCTATGATTCTCCATAAACGTTTTGCTATTAACACCTTATTAGTTAGTGATAAATGCTATGTTTGTAATCTTATATTTAATGAATTTTTCTTGTTTATTTTAGATTTTTATATTTATTTTTGGAACTTATCTTATTTATACTGTGTTTTTAGGTCTTAACTGCCTTCATTGATCAAAAGTAGGATAATTTAGGTGAAATTATGATATAAAATAAATGAATTAGAGCTATTTTAACACAAAATGCCCTTGTGATGAAGTATATTCTCATGTAAATAACATACGTGAATATGTGAGGAACCTTATAAGTCACTGTGAATGTGTAAAACTTCAAAGATGTTTTACTTATATAAAGAGGGATGCGTGCATATAAGTCACATGTATGATTATGTCCCATGCCTATGTAAGCTTTTGGAAATATGTATATATGTGATTTTGGGGTGTTTTTGAGGTACACAGTCATGCACATAGAGGTGTGACTAATCGTGTCGACTCCAAAAACCCTAATTATGAACTATAAAAGACAATTACAAAAAGAAAACATTAAAGCAGTAGTTAGAGTCAAGTTAGAGGCAAAGTTAGAGTTTAAGACACAATTATAAACCAAGGATGGAAAAAACATAAATATTTCTTCAAAGATGATAAAAAGAATAACATTCCATCAAAGTTTTAAGAGCATCCTATTAGAGAAAAGGGTATATATATATATATTAGATTCTCTTCTTTTTAATTATTCTTCTAAACTTTTATTATTGGTTTTGTTTTCTATATTAATGAACTAAATATGTTTAGTTCCTAGGTATTATGAACCCTAATTTGAGATGGTTCTTGTGATTTAATTCTTTATTTAATGCAATTTGATTGGTGATTTAATGTAGTTTAATTATGCATTTTGATTCTTAAATTAATATGTCTAGGATATTAGTTCAATTTATGGTTTAATATGACTAAGATTAAAAATCATTTTGTTTAAATAGATATAGTATAATTGGAAGGAGTTGAATGCAAACTTAGACATAGTTCGACATAAATCCTATGGATTAGGGTCAAACCTAATAGTGAAATTCATAAATTGAGTAATGCAATCTTATAGGTTTTAATCAGAAAGAGATTTTAAGTAATTAACCAAGGATTATTTATTAATATCCTTGAGAAAGATATGAATATAGGATAGGAATTTCTACAATCCATTAATCAATAATTAAATTTCATGATAAAGGGTAATAATTAGGAAATATTGGGGGATTCATTACCTAGGTACTAGTTAGCTAATATTGGTTAATCTTAATGTTATCTATGTTCTAGTTTATTATTGTGTTAAATTTCATTTTAGTTTAGTTTTAACTAAATCATCATCCTATTTTTTGATTAGATAATAAAAAGAGGTTATTATTTGTACTTATACCCCTTATGGGATCGGCATTTGATATTCACTAACAATTACTATAGTTCAATAGGTGCACTTTCCTATGAGATCTATAGAATAGAGATTAGCTTCATATCAATTAAAGATATAACTTTAATTCTAAAACCACCTAACTATTTTGTTTTGCACACCCCTGTCCACTTAACATTGCAATAAGACTTCTTATTAAACTTTCCTAACTATAGGAAATTTATAAGCAACCTTTCTATGTCCTATATCAATTCATTAGAGAGAAAAATATAAGAAGTCTAGTATATACGGAGAGAGCTGAGTATGGAGTTTCTAAGTTGTACTCTTCCAACAAGTGAAAGTGTTTATGAATCGTAGGCAATCTCCATACCTAAGTCTTTTTATAGTGATTCGTAACCTGAGATAAGTAAACGAAAGATCCTTTAAAGATAGTTATGTTATTATTGTTAGCCAAGGTGTTAAATTCCTTTCTCAAACTGATAACTTTAGGAAGCTTTTGTTCTTATTCATTCCCAACCCTAACATCATCTTTAAACTATGAAGATTGTTATGAGAGTATTAATAGACTTGTCATCATCTTTAAAGAACAATAACAGATCATTTGTGAATGCTATGCTAGATATCCTCAATTTTTTACACTTAGAGTGAAACTTGTAGCTCAGATCATGTCTTATAGAATGATCAAATTACCTTGAAAGAGATTCTATAAAAAGGATAAAGAGGTATAAGGAAAGCGATCCTCTTTCCTTAATCCTTTCCTACTCTTAAAAAGATTAGTGGCCTCACCATTCGTAATTATACCATATGAAGTACTTGAGATAAATTAGTTGATCTAATTGATAAAGGTTTTGAGGAAACAAAAGGCCTCTAAAGTATTCAAAATAAAATCCTAGTAAACTGAGTCAAATTCTTTATGAAAATCCATCTTGATAGCGTAGTTTTAATTGAGTTTTTCTTCCTATAACCATTAAACAAATTCCTGTGCCAATATAATATTGTACCTAATTAATATAAAAGACATAAAGGTACCTCGGATATCATTTATAAGGTTTTTTATCACCTTATTGAGTTTACACCATAAGTTAGCTATTATCTTATATATAGTGTTCTAACAAAATATAGGCCTATAGTTATAGAGGGAGCTTGGATTTTACAGATTCAGGACAAGGAAAATGTAGGTCTTATTGATGTCCTTTAGTAGGTCGCCACTACTAAAAAATTCAAGAGCATCTTTTATTACAAGGTCTTTAACAATATGCTAAGCTTTTTGGAAAAAATACATTTAATCCATTAAAGCCTAGAGATTTACCTAGATTAAGATCGAAGACCACTCTTCTAACATCCTCTACATTAAAAGGTTGAACAAAGGATTCAAATTATGCCTAGTGATTTTATGAGTGATAAATGATTTAAGATTACAAGTTATAAAAGTTACAAATGCCTCAGCTCTTAAAGTGTTCTTAAAAAGTTCAAAAGCTTCCAGGTTCATTTCTTTTATGTTTGGGCTAAGCTTCAGAAATTATTTCCTTAAGTTCTTTATTGTCAACTTTGATTTGTGGAAAAACAAAATGTTCATGTCCCCTTTATTTAACCATAAAACTGTTGATTTTTTCTTAAGTAAGGAATTGTAAATCTCTATAACTTTTGAGCATGTAATCAGAGGTTGCTTTTCCTCAATGTGTTTTTTCTTTAAGGTTTTTATGTAGTAAGATGAGTTTGTTTTAGCTTAAGATGAATATTTATAAAAGCAGTTTGTATCTATAGGAATTTGGACTTTTTTAGCTTCTTTCACTCTTATTTCACCAAGTACATTTTCTTCATATATAAAAGTATTAAAGCCATGCACTAATAGAGCTAAACCTCTAAATATTCATTCCTCAACTACCTCTACTTCATTCAAGTAATTTTTAAAGTGAAATGGTGTTCTCCTTATAATAACTCTAGTGAGATTTTTAATGATAATTGGAACATTATAAAAAAAGGAGTATTGGCAAAGGTGGAATTGTTTTTGAGATATTGTTTAATCCGAGTTTTATTGACTAGTGCTTTATCTAGCTTCTTTTTGATATGCCATCTTTCACTTTGCCTATAACTCTAAGTAAAAAAATTTCCTCTATCCTCAAGTTAGTGGCTTCTAATAATTTTACCTGATTTCTTATGTCACTATTAAAGTTTTTCAAAGAAGAATTTCCTTTAACCTTAGATAGATATATGGTGATAATAAAAGCACCTAGTATGATCCACAGAGAGCTTATAGCATTGTGTAAGGTATTCAAATTTTTTTCCCACAATACATCCCTTTGATACACTTCATTTGATCCATATATGATAGTCATTATAAACCTTTTCTTTTCTTAAACTAGATATGCATCAGCATGAATATATTGGTCTGTGCTCTCCAAAGGTTGAAGTTTAATTTTTGGTAGATTCAAAAGCTACAACGATGCACCCATAATGGTGGTATTAATGGTTAGAGATATGCCTTTAATGATTCTCCAAGAACAAGAGCTTCTTGAACATATCACTCTTCATTTTCGTTTCCAAAAAGACCTATCAAAATTGACTTTATTTTCCTAATATAATCCCTAGGAATCTATTATATTTTAGGGTAATTAATACCCCTGGCATTCTAGATAAGAATAGTCATTTATGCTTTGCAAGGATTTTTAAGGATTTCTTTTTGTTTTTTTCTTTTTCACCTTCTTATTATGGCTTATTTGAACTTAATTGAAGTTGATAATTAAGACTCTATTCGTAATTGATCTCTTTGAGAGTAGTTGTAAGTCAATTAGCCATTTGGTACCATAGGTTTATTAGAATTAAGAAATTTAAGAGTTTGACATTTTAACTTCCATCTTATTCTTCATAACTTTTGGAGAATCTCTAAGCTCTTGCACATTAGTTTCCTGAGCTTGATTTAGAGCCTTTTGAAGATTTAGTTTTTTCCATTTGCTTCTCAGGTTCTAGCTGATGGGATTCGAACACACCAAAAAATAAATCCTAACTCTACATAACTAAATTTGTAGTAATGGTGAGAAAGGATGGTATCCATAGAGAGAGTTTTTTGTAGCTTTTATAATGAATAAATCAGTGCTTAGGATTATGGGATTTTGGTTAAATTCAATTAAAAAATAAATTAAAAGAAACTATTGAAGGAAAATTAAATTAAAAAGAACAAAATTGTTAAGATTAATTAATGTCCAACTTACGGTTCAATCTCGACCTTCACATGAATGTTCATAATCAATCATCATGTTGTTTTTGTACCTCTCTTTGAAACTATTAAATGTAGATTAACAATAAGCTCTGTTAATCTTAATTTTCCCTTTAGTTGTATTTAATTAAACCAAGGTTTTTAATTAGGTCTAGCTATCAGACAACCTAAAATAAGCTCTTTATATTTAGTGAAAAAATAGCATTACGAAATAGGAAAACAGGTTAATTTAGGCAAAAACCACATAAGCTCGGTTATTTGACCTATATTATGTAGTCCCTAATAATGTGCAACCACTAGTTTACAATAAGTGAATCAAAGTTACAATGATTATGTATTGCAATCTAAATTTTGGAAATGAGTTCATACATGAATAATCTATTTGGAATATCTAAATCATTCATACATAAATCCTAAAACAATAATAATAGAATAACATAACCAATTCCAAAAGAGAGTTAAGAACAACATTAATAAATTAATAAATGCCTTAACATGATCGTCACCCTTGATATCCCCTTTAAACTAGAAAGATAAAGTTTAGCTCCCATAGCTCTCCATCGGAAAAGGAATACGCCACCATTTTTCATCTCTAATGTCTTCATGCCCTTTTTTGTGAAGTAAATCACATGTTAGTATAGACTTTATGTACAAGAAACTCGATACACTAGAAGGGGGGTTGAATGGTGTATCCTTTTTGTGAATATAAAATCTTGCTAAGAACT
>JAOQMS010000005.1:18937008-18952040 GCA_027563885.1 Erythroxylum longipes
AGTTAAATCACAAATAACTTCTATATAATTGTTTAACAACAAAATAAACTGAAGTAAAGGATAGAGGATAGACACTGTAAGAACCAACCATGAAAAGATAAGTGAGAATGATCTGAAAGCTTTATTCATGACTAAAAATTAACTGCAAAACAAACCCAATTACAGAAAGCTGAAGAAAAGCTATAATGATTGAATAAACCATCTCTCCCTTTAATCCTAGTTTTTGCAAGAAATACAACAATACTGTCATAAACACCAAGGTCGTGGTAGCAAGAGACTTTAGTATACTTTTCAAAAACATAAGTAGCCACTCAAGATCCATTTACACTACCCAGAAATAGCAAAGAACATCAATAAGAACTTTCCTGAAAAAGACTAAAGCTTGATGGAATTATGGTTAAAGTAAAATCAAAGGTTGTGCATGTGCTACACCAGAAACTAAAGTTTTTGACTAGCTATATGGTATGTCACATGTAAGTATAATCAAAGGTTGTGCATGTGCTACACCAGAAACTAAAGTTTTTGACTAGCTATATGGTATGTCACATGTAAGTATATGGAGCACGACCCATCAGGAGATGGCTAGAGAAGAAGGTGATTACAGAGCTATCAAAAATGCTTGTAAAAGAAGAAATTGATAAAAACTTAACTGTGTACATAACTGTTGAGTCAAATGGGCAAACTTAAAACGGTGAGTTTTATATATGATTATGGGACCTAATTTTATTTAAATACAAATGCCACGTTAATAAGAAGTTAGTCCCACTAATATGAAAAAATTTAAAAAGTCGTGTCACAAAAAATTTAAAAAGTCACGTCGTATATGACATGGCATTTAATTAACAGAAGCTAACCTCTGTTAGATTTTTCATACACATAGGATCTATTTTGAACGTTTTGTAAACGTTGGAGTTTAACTTGAACACTTCAAAATTATAGTGTTCAATTTAGATTCTGCTATAAACATTAGGGTTTAAAATACACTTTTTTGCCTTACAAGAAAAGAGGAATATCTTTCAAAATCACGACAAGAATAAAAAATTCAATATTTTTACTCATGATAAATCAATAACCGTTCCATTTAAAAACTAAGCAATCTAGGGGTAAACTTTAAGTTATGCCTAAAAATAAAATAAATCTACAGGTACATTCAAACACCTTTCACGATCAAGACATTTCAAGAATTTTTCATATCATTTAAGTTCTCCACCACTAAGGATTCATATGCATAATCATGAATCAAATAACTTTTTAAGGTTGTTATAGGGCCAAAGGTTAAGGTGAGAAATATTTGGGTCATACAGTTTAAAATCAATCAAAACTAGTGAAGTAGGCAAAACACTCAATAAAGTATCAAATGCAAAAATTACCATCCACTCAAAATTGGGTACCATCAGCTATGACAAATGTAAAAACTCTATTTCTTAGCTTAACCTTCACCTTATAAACCATATAAAGCATAAAAGATTATAACAAATTACTCATAAAAAATATTGATAAACAATAAATTATAACCATACCCTTCACAACAACTTCTTCCTTATTTTCATCATAATCAATTCACCTATTTAGTAAAACTTTCGGAGGAAAGATTAACATGAATTACTTTGCAAAATAATTGATTTTCCTTCTTGATAACTTTTTTCTTTTATTATCTTTTTATTTTTCTTCTCTTTTTTTCTTTTTTAATAAAGACAAAAAATGAAAGAAACTACATCACCCATATAAAGATAAAAATCACATTCTATTAACTATAACCAACTTAAATATATGTGCACCCCCTCCCTTATTCTTATTCTCTTGTGCATCCACAAACATTAACAATCATGAATGCTCTACTAGATTTAAGGCTTGGGCAAAAAAAATTTTAGGTTAAGGCTTATAATATGGTTAGCAAAAAAAGAAAAGGTTAATGAAGCTCAAAAGGATTATCAATAAGATAAATTTGATTGTTAGGTCTGCTATTTGTTGTTGTAGCTCATAAATCAAAGAATGCCTATATCATTTCCATGTTATTGCATATGGTAAAAATATGGCCTCAAATAGCAAATCAAGGCAAAGTTAAGATGTATATTTCATAAAGGTCACACATGAACAAAAGATAATGAGATTGATATATGGATATGTCAATCTAAAAGGCCTAAAATATCATTGGCTTATGCTTACCCACTAGTCACTACTCTTCTAAAGAAAACATACATTGACTAATCATAAGAGTAAAAATACATGCCTGAGTTGCCATGAATTTGTCTAGTTAATTATATTCTCTGATTATAAGTATATAGTCCTAGAAGCAATAGAAAAAGAGAAAATATTTTTTCTTTACTTAAAAATATGTAGAAAGAACTCAAAAACACCTAAAAAGAACTTAAAACACATATAAGCAGCAAGTTCCCCACCGCCATACCTAAAACCTACATTGTCCCCAATTTAACATTAAATATAAGATATAAAGGATTTAATAAAAATAAAAATAATGAGAATGTAAAGGAAAAGGAATAAATATCTCTTAGGGTGCATACCAAGTAGTCCCTTTATTTATTTTCATTGGCTCAACTCTATGTTTTCCTCATCACGTGAAGTCATCCAAGTCTTTAAGTATCACTGCTTCCACGTTCTTCATTCGGAATCTTTTATAGTATGACTTCAGGCTATGACAATTCACGTTAAATGTCTTTCCAATTTTTAAACTTTGTATCTCTACTGCATCATATAGAAAAACATTAGAAACATTAAAAGGACAAACCCAATAGGAATGCAACTTACCTGGGAATAATTTAAGTCTAAAATGACAAAGACACTTTTTGATTGATAAAAAACTTTTCCTCGAGATCATCTTGTTATAGAAAGCTTTAGTCTTTTCCTTAGATATCATTGCATTCTCATATGAGTCATTCAACATCTCTTTATGCTCGTATAACTACAACTTTTTATGGACTCCAATCTTATTAATATTTATGTTGCAACGCTTTCCTAATATTCTTTGTAACTCTTCATGAATATGATAAGGCTTCCTAAACACCGATATATATGGGGAAATACCAATAACTATTTTAAAGGTTTTCATAAGACTCATATGCATCTTCCAACCTCAAGCTCCAATCCTTGTTGTTAGATTGAACTATTTTCTCTAGGATCAACTTGATTTCTTTATTAGGTACCTAGCTCAAAGTGCACTCCACAAGCGTATGAATGACAGAAGGTTAAGACAGAAGGTATCTCACTCTTAAGAACACACCTTTTTATGACTTGGTCCTCACGACACCTTCATAGATAGGAGTTATCCCATATATAATACTGAACTTCACTTTTTAATTTTTCTCTTGAAGATTTTAACAAACCTATATGTAATTTGTTAATTACTAATTCATGATATTTACATACTATGGAGGTATCATATTGGTGGAAAATAGCTATTCATCTAGAAATGTTTCTCTTAAAGGAATATAATCTTCTTTTTAGATCAAGCGGTTAAAGTGGTCAATAACCACATTCTCTACCCCATTCTTATCTTTTATTTTCAAATCAATCTCCTGTAAGGGGAGAATCCATCTTGTTAACCTCGATTTTGCTTCCTTCCTGGTGAGAAAGTACTTCAAATTTGCATGATCTGAGTAAAAAATAACTTTAGTGCCCAACAAGTATGGCCAAAATATTTCTAAATCAAACACAATAAATAAAAGCTTTTTTCAATTGTGGAATAATTATGTTAGCTTGGATTTAAAATTTTCAAAGCGTAGTAGATGACATGTGAAGCTTTTACCACTCTTTATTTTAGAAATCTCCTCATTGTATAATCATTTACTTCATACGTGATCTTAAAAGAAAGGCTCAATTTTGGAGGTTAAATCATTACTGGGGATGTCAAGAGCTCCTTAAGTTTATCAAACACCTCCTTACACTTATCTTCAAACTCAAAATGAAAATCTTCTTGTAACAATTTTCATAAAGGAGGTGTATGGTTTTAAGAAATCTTTGATAAAACTGTGGCAAAAACTTGCATGGCCAAGAAAAAAACGAACTTCCCACACATTTGAGGGGTAAAGAAATGTAGAAATGAGATTAATCTTAGACTTATCAACCTCTATACCCCTATAAGATACACCTTTTCCTAAAACTATACCTTGATTAACTACAAAATGATAATTTTCTCAATTAAGCACAAGGTTAGTTTCAATACATCTTTCCAAAATGAGTGCAAGACCCTCTAAGAAATTATCACAAGAAGAATCATAGACACTAAAATCATCCATAAATACCTCTTTGATCTTCTCAATATATTCAGAGAATAAGCCCACTATGCACACTTTTAAAGTGGTAGATGCATTGTATAAACCGAATGGCATCCTTCGATTAAAAAATTTAACAATTAGGTAAGTGAAGGTTGGCTTTGTTTTGGTCTTCTGGTACAGTAGGGATCTAAAGATAACTTGAGAATCCGTCTAAAAAATAGTAATATTTATATCCAATAAGTCTTTCAAGTATTTGATCAATAAATGGAAAGGGAAATGGCCTTTATGAGTTGCAATATTCAACTTCCAATAATAAATGCACACTCGCTACCCATTTTGCACATAGGTAGGAACCAACTCACCATTTTGATTAGTCACTAACATGATTCCAAATTTCTTTAGAACCACCTATACTGGACTTACCTACTTACTGTTATAGATATGATAATTAAATCCAATATCAAGAAGCATTTGTATTTCTGTCTTCATAAATTCCATTGTTGGAAGATTAAACCTACATTGTGCCTATCTAGTGGACTTAGCATACCCCTTAAGCAAAATGCAATGCATGCATATAGAAAGGCTTATTCATCAAATATCTGTAATTGCCCATCCAATGGCCCTTTTATGTTCTTTTAACATATGAATCAGTTTAGCTTCCTAATCAGAAGTCAAAATTGTAGAAGTAATAACTAGAAGAATATGCTTCCAAATATGCATACTTCAAGTGAATGGGTGGTGGTTTCAACTTCACATCAGGTACCTGCAAATTCGAAGGTAGTAGCCTCTACTAAGATTCAGGAAAATGTATGGAAGACATAAATACCTTGTATGAGAGTCTGACAATCGCATTATAGATTAAGAAAATAGGTTAATCTAGGTAACAACCATATAAGCTCAGGTCATTTAACTTATGTTATATTATCCTGAATGATTTGTAACCATTAGTTTACTATAAGTGAATCAGAGTTGCAACAATTACGTATTGCAATCTAGATTCTAAAAATGAGTACATATATGAATAATTTATTTGGAATATCTAAATCATCCATACATAAATCCCAAAACATTAATCATAGAGTAACATAATAAATTCCAAAAGAGAGTTAAGAATAACATCACTAGATTAACTAATGCCCAAGCATGATCGTTAGCCTCGATATCCCTTTTAAACTAGAAAGATGAAGTTTAGCTCCTTATAGCTCCCCAAAGGGAAAGTAATCCTCCCTTTTTTGTCTCTAAAGTCTTCATGCCCTTTTTGGCCTGTTAATTGCCGATTTATACTTAAAAGTATAGTTGTGTCATAATACACAGTTAGCTACATAAGTTTGTAAGTGACTGTGTATATCAATTTTGTAAGAAATCATAAATGTACATGTTCATAGTGAGTTACACAATTGCATAGTTTACAGGATTGGTTGAAGCTTCCCTTCGAGAGCTTACGCGCTTCCTGTATGGGATCATGTAAGTTGCAATAACTTCATTTCTTGCATTCTTTATACCCTTTTTGTCCTAATTCATCTCCTTCGCTTTCATGAAGGCAAATAAGATTGAACATCAATAGAACGACATCAAGTATATGAGTTTAGCTTGTTTGGGTTCTTGTTCTTCCAACTTGTACCTTAAAAAAAGCAAAATAAGTATCTTAAGCACATTATAACATTAATCAATAAGCATTAAGTAGTAAATATATAGTCAGTTAAGCACTTATCACTAATCCTAATACCTTAGTATAGTCACTCCTAGTAAAACTTTTGCCTTTTAATCTCCATATTTTCCCTTGCACAATTAAAGATGGCCTTTATTGATATTTTACACTTAATCTTTATAAAGTGAATCCTTAGGTCCCAGTCTAAGCAGAGGAATGTGGTTTGGCAATTTCTTTATGATTTCTACCTCTACATATAACCTAACATATCATATCTTTTAAGGGAAGTTGTTGCCTCATCTGTTCCAATAGGTTGACCTATAAATATATTTAAATAATTTAATCCCCTTTTAGACCAATATTCAAAAGGAATTTTTTAAATATTAATCCATAGAAGGACACTAGTTTGCTGGATAAAATCAAGTTGCATACTTAGCTTTAATAATTGCAAACATATTGGCATATTTCCTGATTTCCAAGGACCTAACTTCATTGTTTGTTGAGCTTCAAATTTTGAGTTGAAAACAAATAGGAACAAGTTGTCTTCACTAAGGAAGATGTCAGTTTGTGATACTTCCATTAGTTCGTTTCCAATTTATATAGTAAAGAGAAAGTTAGACTTCTTCCCAAGAAAAATACTAGTGAAGTGGAGGAATACTTTTTGGTTCCTTCTTTTAGGATTTCCAGAGGAGGAGCAACGAAGGTTGTTCTGCCTAAATCAAAAGGTGGATAACAATAGAGATTGATTTATAGATCAATCCTAACCATATATTTCCAACTTAACATCAGATGTTATCTATTCGCATTGTCTATCTTAGAAGATAAATCAAGACTAGTACTTCCTAGTTTAGTTAACAAAAAGGGCCTTTGTTGGAAGGAGCTATAAGGTGAAGGGTAAGGAAAAAGCTTATAATATGAGAGCTTCAGGATCTATGGTTGAGGTAAAAGCATAAGAGAAGTGAGGAAAAGTTAGTTTGGTTTAGGGAGAGATTGAAGTTTGATATAGACAAAAGGGGAGACATTACTAGAAAAGGTAAAACAGAACTAAAGAGTGGTAAAATTTTTAAAAGTTATTTCATAAAACGGTAAATTTTTAGGGCAATAAAAGAGAAAAGGCTTAATTGGAAGAAAAACATTGGAGGAGCTGGGAGTGTTAGGTAATGTCATTAGGTGACCCATATTTTATGGTTTAATTATATAAGTGTTTAAATCATGTTAGTAACCTAAAAGGAGGTAATTATTAAATAAAATAATTAATTTTTACCTAAAACGAGGTAATTATTAAATAAAATAATTAATTTTATATTGTTATGTTGATGGACTATAAAATAAAAGAAAAATAGCTAAAATGTGTCATTTGAGTTTTAACAACACCTTTCTCTCTCTATCTATTTACGTTTAGTTTTATTCCATCAAAAACTCTATGACAGAAAGAAGAAGATAAGAGAGAGAAAATCAAAACTTTTTTTTACCCAAAGTTCATTATGATTAAAATTCAAAGGAATTCTTTTATCTTCATTGTGGATAAAGATACATTGTTTACATTTGTGAAAATTATTAGATTCTAAAATCTAGGGAATTAAATTTTTAACATTTATAATATTTCATATATAAAAATTATGTGTGATATCAAAACTAACGTGTAGGAAGGAATTAAGAAAACATTTCCAAAATAAATTATGTTTTCTTATTATGTAATATTTTAGACAAATAATAAACTAGTGATATACCATATTTAATTTAATTAGCTTAGTTTGATATTTATGTAATGAATGATTTTTAGTTACCAAAGTGGTCAAATTATAAAGTTCTCATAAATATCAAGTTAAATATTAATAAGAAGAATAATTAGTTATATATGATAATATGATGCTTATGATTGAAATGACAAAATGATATATATTTAATGGTTATACTAAAGTTCATTGGTTATAATTTATTTTAGAATCACCTAAAGGTTGATTAGTTAATTTTATATTACTGAACATGACTATGATTACTTGGGATACTTCCTTTGATATTTTTAATATATCCAAAGGTAACAAACATATCTAATTATAGAATATGCAATTATTAACAATGCAAATATAATACTAAGCATTAATTTATGTTATTTTGTAACAGCCCGAACCACCCCACTCAAAGATATTGTCCACTTTGGGCCTTGGCTTAGCCAAGCCCTCACGATTTTGCTCTTCCTGCACACTCGCTCGGGAAGACGCGCCTGTAATACAGAGGTTTCCATACCCTTATAAGGCGTACTTCGTTCCCCTCTTCAACCGATATAGGAATCTAACATTCTACCCTCCTTGAAGGCCCAACGTCTTCACTGGTCCACAGGCCTGGATCCAGCCGTCTTGAAGGCCCAACATCCTTGCTGGCACATAGGCCTGGATCCACCACCCTTTGGAGGCCTAGCGTCCTTGCTGGCATACCGATCCGGGTACTGACTCTGATACCATTTGTAACAGCTCGAACCACCCCGCTCACAGATATTGTCTGTTTTTAGGCCTTAGCCCAGCCAAGCCTTCACGGTTTTGCTTTTCTCGCACACTCGCTTGGGAAGACGTGTCTGTAATGGAGAGGTATCTATACCCTTATAAGGTGTACTTCGTTTCCCTCTCCAACCGATATGAGAATCTAACATATTTTAACTATTATTTTCAAAGGAGAACAATAATATATATGTATTATTAATATGATTGTTACTTGATTCTATTTATTTGTTTAAATTATGACTCAAAGCATTAATGTATAAGGATTTAATATATTTTACAACATATAATTCTATTTCTATTCACTCATAAGCTTCATCTATTATGAAGTTTAAATGGGCTTAATTTTAATGAATGGTGTGAACAAGTCTAGTTCAACCAAAGAATCCTAGGTCTTGACTTAGTAGACCAAACAAATAAGCTTGCTACTTTTACTAATATTAGTAGTGTTGAAAAAAAATCTTTTCATCAATTTTAGGAAAGATCAAACAGAAAGCTTAATATTTATCAGAATGGTCCTAGCTTGCAACACTAAAGTTAATTCCTAAAATTATAAATTGTAATGAATAACTTAAGTTTGCTGAATATATTATTCAATCTAATAACTCTACTAATAAGGATGGTCCATTTTAATTGAGTTACAATACTTTAAAAAATAACTAGAATGTGAATGAATTGCAACGTGCGCTTATTCAAGAGGAAGTAAGGCTTAGGAAATAAGGAGTTTCACTCAATTAATTTTGTTGGTCATTAAGTAGCTAGAAAGAAGTTCAGAAAGGATAAATGAAAGGGAAAGCATGTATTGCACAAGGTTAATGTATCGTTAGCTTCAATTAGGAAGAAGGAACTAAGCAATGATATATGTCATTTTTGTAAGAAAACTGGAAATTATCAAAAAGATTGCCTAAAACATAAGGCATTATTTTCAAATAAAGGTAATCCTAATGCTTTTGTATTTTTTGAATCAAATTTATTAGAAGTTACTTATAATACTTAGTAGATTGATTATTCATGTACCACTTATGTTACTAATATGATACAAGGATTCCTTATGACACAAACAATAAATCCAAATGAAAAGTTTATCCCAAGTCAAAGCCCTAATTGCAAATATTGGAACCTACTGTTAGATTTTTGACACTAGAAACCATTTAGATATTTTTCGAACTCTTTATGTTCCTACTATTTCTTAAAACCTAATTTCTTTGTCAAAACTTGATGTTATTAGATACTCTTTTAAAATTGGTAATGGATGTTTTGGTTTGTTCAGAAGTAATTGTCTTACTAATTTTGATGTTCTTTGCGATGGATCGTATAAATTAAAGTTTGCTAATCTTTTTTCTTAGACTCTATTGACCTTGCATCGTAATGTTAGTACTAAATGAGGTTTTATAAGTAAAACTTGGGCTTACTATGGAGTAAATGTTTGCTTCGCATATCCAAAGAATGAATGATTATATTAGTACATAATGAAATACTTCCTTCTTTAGATTTTACTAATCTTGGTATTTGTGTGGATTGTATTAAAGGAAAACATAAACAATATACAATTAAGAAAGGACCTAAAGAAAGCACACAAATCCTTGAAATTATACTCACTGATATATGTGGGGCTTTTTAATGTTTCATTTTTTAGTGGAGAAAATTTTTTTCATCACTTTTATTGATGATTTTCTACATTATGGATATATTATCTTGTTGTATGAAAATTCTCAATCAGTAGACGTCTTAGAGCTGTTTCTCAATGAGGTAAAAAGAAAATTACATAGAAAGGTGAAAATTGTTAGATCTTATAAAGGTGGCAAATATTATAGGAGACATCATAAAACTAGAAAATCTCCTTATCCATTTGTTAAATTCCTTGAAAAGTATGACTTATGTGCTCAATAGGCAATGCCAAGTATATCACAACAAAATGGTGTAGTCGAAAGACGTAATTGTACTTTGATGAACATTGGTAGGAGTATAATGAGTCATTGCTCTTTACCCTTATTATTGAGGATGTTTACTTTGAAAAATGCCATGTATTTATTATATAGGGTTCATAGTAAAGCAGCTCATAAGATACCTTTCGAATTGTGGATAGGAAGAAAACTTAGTTTAAGGCATTTACATATTTAGGAGTGTTTGGTAGAAGTAAGAATATATAATCTATATAAAAGGAAATTGAATTCAATAACAACTAGTGGATTCCTTATTAGTTATCTAGAAAAGTCTAAAAGGTATAAATTTTATTATCCTAACTATAGTATAAGAAATTTTGAAACTATAAATTTCAGATTCATCAAAAATGGTGAAACTAATGGGAGTTCAGAATCACGTAAAGTGAAAATTCAAAAAGTTAAAATACAAGTTTCCTTGTTTATAACTTCTCCTTGAGTTTGTGTTCCTAGAGTTATTTGAAATTTTGACAACTTATAAGAATAACAAATACATGAACAAACTCTAAATAACAAAATCAATATAGATGAACAAGTTATAGATGAGCTATATAAAGTAGCATTAAAAAGTTATCAAAGACTAAGAAGATCAACTATTTTTTATGATTAAGTGGTTTATAAGCCATTAAGGTTTAGGAATTGATAAAGATCCAATTACATTTTCATAAGCTTGCGAATGAAAATTCTAATAAATGGTTAGACACTATAGAAAAAAAGATGAAATCTATAAATGATCATTAAAATCTAGGATCTTATTGAATAATGGAAGGTTGTAAGATATTTATATTTAAATGGGTCTTTAAGATTAAGCATGACTATAATAACAATATTGAATGATATAAAGCTAGACTTTTTCACTAAGGGCTACACTCAAAAAGATGTTGTTGATTATAATTGGACCTTTTCTCTTGTTTCGAGAAAGGATTCATTTAAACCTATCATGGTGATGGTAGCTCATTATGATTTAGGAATCCATCGAGTGGATGTAAAAATATCCTTTTTGAATGAGAATTTAGAAGAAGAAATCTATATGGATCAACTTAAGGGCTTTCTAGTTGAAGGAAAGAAAAATATGGCATGTATACTCGAAAAGTTATTATATGGACTTAGAAAAGCCTCTGAGTAATGGTATCTCAAGTTTAATGATACCACTACTTTTTTATATTTAAAGAAAGCACCATTATTTGATCTATATATTTAAAGGTCAGTGGGAGAAAATTTATGTTTTTAGTCCTATATATTGATGATATCTTGCTTATTATTAATGATCATGGTTTATTATTGAGAAATTTCTCTATAAAAATTTCGAAATGAACTATATGAGTAAGACTTCTTATGTGATAGGATTGAAATATTCTGTGACATATCATAAGAAATATTTAGATTGTCTCAGAAAGCATATATTAGTAAAATTTTATAGAGATACAAAATGTATAAATGTTATGCAAGTGCTATTAACATTTAAAAAGGAGATAAATTTAGTCTTAAGTAAATTCCTAAGAATGAATGGCAACACAGAAGAATGAAAAAGACTCCTTATGAATCTATTATTGAGAGTTTATAGTATGGTCAGACTAACACAAACGATAGAATAGTTTTGTTATTGTAATGCTAGGTAGATATCTAAGTAATCTTGGATTGGAATATTAGAAAGTTGTAAGAAAATGAACATATAAGAACTTATAGGAGATCCAATTATTTGAGGTAATTGGATATTCAAACTCATACTACGCTGGATGTGTTGAAACAAGAAAATCCAAACTTAACTATCTATTTCTTTTAGTTGAAGGAGAAATTTTATGGAAGAGTGTGAAGCAGTCTGTTATTGCTATATCCACTGTGGAAGCTAAGTTTGTGGCATGCTTTGAAGCCATCATTCACGGTTTATAGCTACAAAAATTTATTTAGGAACTTTGAATTAATGATAGTATTGCCAAATTGTTTGTGATAATGTTGCAACAATCTTTATTACAAAAAACCACCAGTATTCAAAGGGTGCTAAACAGATGTAAATAAAATACTTTGGCGTTAAAGAAATTCAAAAACAAAAGAGTATTAATCGATATATTAACATAAATATTATGATTATGGATCCATTAGTAAAAGGATTATCGTCAAAGGCGTTTAATTAACACTTCAAAAGAATAGTCATTACTGAGTTTGTTGATTGAACAAAATATTACTATTTATGTATTTTATGTAGTTGACACTCTAACCTAGTTTATGTTTTGTTTATGATATTTAAGTATTTTTATTATTTGTTATTTTTTGTTAGTATATATACATCAATGATTATGTGAATTTTAACAGGATTTGTCTTTTACAAAGACATTACTATTAAACCACTAAGATATATATCATTATAGATCATATTAAGTTTTGAATTAGTTTTGTAATACGTGGAAGGGAGTATGTTACATTAAAGGGCTTACAAACTCTATGATTCTTTCTAGTCTTTTCCTTAATTATAATTAATGATATAACAAAAAAGAGAGTATTTAACTTTTATTATATGCATAATATATTATATTATTAAACCATGATTATATTATAGAGGTCAAATGAGAGATTATTAGATAATATCATTAAGTGACTTGTATTTTATGGTTTAATTATGTAAGTATTTAAATCCTATTAGTTACATGAAAGGAGATAATTGTTAAATAAAATAATTATTTTTAAAATTTTAAGTTAATGAAGCATGAAATAAAAAACAGTTGAAAGGTGTTGTTTGAGTTTTAAAGTTAACTTTCTCTCTTTGCTTATTTAATTTTAGCTTTACTATATAAGAAATTATATGAAACAAAGAGAAGTCGAAGAGAGAGAGAATTGAAACCTTTATCAAAAGTTTATTTTAATTAAAGTTTAAAAAGATTCTTCTATTTTCATCATGGATAAAGGTACATTATTTATTTTTTAAAAATATTAAATTATAAAATTTACGAAATTATTGATTTAAACTTACATCATCGTCATCATCAACATTCAATTGAAGTCCCGTTAAGGTGCAAAGTTTGGGATGATTTAAACCTACAGCATTATATATATAAAGATTACAAGGAGGAATGAGTGAACTATCAAAAATTAAGAAAGGACTAGCAAACAAGGGGTAAAAGGAGCAAAGAGACAAAATTAAAAGAGGTTTAAATATATAAGATACAGTTGAGAAGAAGACTTCAAAGAGAGAAGAAAGGATAAAATGTTATGGATATTCCATTCTAGTGGGACTTCACCAATAGTTCTAGTTATAGCGTACTAGTGTAGCAACTGGAGGTAGCCCATGGACTGAGGTCACTGGAAGCAAGTTTTGAGTCCCAAAGCTGCAGTATTCTCATGGCTAGTGATAATGATTAGACTAAGAACCAAAGATGGGTGGTTGGGGAGGTTTGATCCTATATATGTATTATGCAAACAATTGAATAAAAATATAGATCACTTGTTCTTTGAATGTAGCTATGCAAATCAGTGTGGAACCAATTTTGAATATGCTACAACTTCCAAGCTTCAACTTTGTATGGCATGAGACGCTGAATACAATTATTAGGTGTACCAGAACAGGTCAGAGGAATAGCATTCTCATCAAGACTTCATTTCATAAGGTAATTTATTCCATTTGGAGAGAAACGAATAAAAGACTATACAAGAATGAGGAATTGCATAAATATGAACTTGCCGAGCAAATTGTCAATATGATTAGAGTGATTATGACTACCAATGATAAGCAATGCACTGTTAGCTAAGTCTTAGAGCAAATTGATTAATTTGATGTAGATTTTTGTATTTTGATGTATATACTAATTAGTTGAGCCTCTCTTGACTCTATTGTAAGATCTTTATTTAGGATCTTGTAATAGCTTTTGTTATAAAATAATATATTCTATTTTATTTTTCAAAGAAAAAATTGAAGCCTCCCTCTCTAATCATTTTACAATATTCTTAAAAGTTAGTACTTTGATGTTTATATTTACTTTTTTATTATCTATTTTTTATTTTTTGTAACCTAAGATAAAATAGTTGGACCCTTATGCAATTATTGATAAAGTTGTTTTAGATTAAATTAATTCCTATAAGTGAACGTTTTAATAGTTAGTTTTTAACTAAATTAAGAAAAATTGTGATCTACAATCAAATGCAGGACATTAATGCGAGATAATAATATGGTTATTGTGAATTGTATTTGCCAAACCAAGAATGAAGATGAATCACAAGTGGCGACTATTTTATTACTGCGACAAACATGAACAAGTATTTTAAAATCGTGACACACTGCATTGACGATAGGGACACATCCATGAAAATATTAAGTTATCATACCAACTAAAAAATAATGAACATGTAAACCCAAAAGTTCAAAATAATTTGACTATTTGTTAGTACATTGAGCAACTTAATTAATAGGACAAAGAAAAAGGCAAAAAAAAAAAAAGTGGTTTCCAATCCAAAGGATCAATGACATTTGGCATCGTCAAGATGAGCCGCTTGCTTTTGGTTTTTCATGTTGTGTAGTGTAGGCCCTCTGGGTTGGCTGCTATCACTATCCGTATATACTTTACGCATGCGCAAGTGCTACAGGATAGATGTATATTAAGGATGTACAACCGCATCTTATGGTCTAGCAAATAATTTCACTTCGCATTTGGCTTGCCGTGAATTTTTTTAAAAATAAAAATATTTAAACTTGCCGTGAAATTTGAGTTGGCGAATGGGATTAAATTTA
>JAOQMS010000005.1:18956285-18993317 GCA_027563885.1 Erythroxylum longipes
TAAACATTATAATAATTTTGAATCTTAATTTAGTATCATATACTCAAAAAGAATGAATTAGAAATACATATGATCTCTATCATATCGAGTGTAGACAAGAAAAGTTATATGATCATTTTCTTCATATGACAACTATTATCATACTATAGCAAAGGCTTTAATTGTAGTCCACAATTATGCTTTTAGTAGAGTAAAATGAATAAAACAATTTCATCAAGGTACTATACCTTTTAGCTTTACTCTAGGCAACCTATTGCATATTGTTGTCATGGTGTTAACATACATCTTACATGTTGCCATTAAAGTTTATGAGACATTAATTATCTCAAAATGTCAATACATTTTTCGTCTATATGATTTTAACATATCTCTAAAACTTTGTCACTGAATTTTCAATATGGATTATAGCAAAATTATGTAATAGGCAGACAATTTTTATTTTCTAACTTTGAAAACTCTTCTTAAACATAACCTACGTCCAAGAAATTTAGTTCATTAACTTAGTATCAACTATACTAAACATATCAAATTCTACTCGAAACAAAATATAAATGTAAGTAAAACAAGTATTTAATTATATTTTATGACTACCAAATGAGATTAGGACTTTAACCATGTATTTTGTTACTCACCTTATTTTATTAGAAAAATAACCCTCAATATTATTCAAAAAGAACAGTCTATTCTTTCTAGTTGGCTAGGATCTTATTCAAATATGGTTGATATTAAGTCTGCTCAATAAACCATCTTAACTTAAATTAGGTAGATAATAACTTTGTCGACAACATCTCATGTGACTCCTAAATTTGTTTGTGACAACTCTTGTCAAAATATATCAATATATTATTCCTAACTCTACCTTTAAATTTATGTGATCAAAAGTTTGCTCAACCAAATTACACAAATTTAGTTAAGTAGAACTCACTGTCATAAGACTAAACATATTTGAGTTAAAGTAGTCTTGAATTTGCTCAACAAGCATAACAATAAACAGAATTTTAGTTTATTCTTATAACAATCAAAGGCAATAATATAAAATAATATTTCCATCTCTTTAAAAAAATTAAATTAGATTAAACCCATTGATTCCTAAATAAACTAAATTTATTTTCAAATCCAATTGAAAACCCTGTCCAATTATCTTGAATCATTTAGCAAAATTTAATTGAAAATAATTTTCAATTAATTATACTACTTACTTATTATAATTTAGTAAAACTTCTTCTTCAAAATTATATAAGTAACACTTTCTAATCCAATCAGAAAACTATTTATAATCTCATTAGAAATATTTTTCCTTAATTAAAAAATATTTTCTAATATTAAAAGGAAAATACTTTCAAAATTAAATAAAGCATTTTTAAATTTAATTGAAAAAGTCATTTATATTATTTGTTTAGACAATGATTTCTTATTACTTAGAAAATCTTTCTTTAATAATTTAGAAAAATATTTTTAGAAATATTAAAGAAAGCTCATTTTTTAATTAATAAATGAATTTTTTTAAAAAAATTTAATCAAGAAAAATATCTTTTCTAATAAATCAAGAAACTTGTTATTCATAAATAAAGAAAAATTTTCTAAATAAATTGAATAATAGTTATCTAAAGAAATAAAGTCATAAATTTAATTTGTCTCAATCAAATTAAAATAAATAAATTTAATTATGAAACACCTTTCTTAATTACTAAAGAAAACACATTTCTTAATTTTAAAAGTCTAATTACTTAATTTCAGTCTAATTGAAACTAATTAATTCTAATTTTAGAAGCTACTTGTCTAAAATTAAATTAGGAGTCAATCTAATTATTAATCTTAATCATATTAAGAAAAATAATTAATTTAATAATAAAATTAAGATCAGACGTTAATTAATATAATCTCATTATATTGATTATCTAATATAATCTAATTATGAAAGATAACTCTTTTAAATATTTTCTTGATTCTAATTATTGATTTGATAATTAATTTAATTTAGTAATTTAAATCCTTGAAAAATTGAACTAAATTCTTAAGTAATCCTAATAAAATAACCATTTGAAAATAATTAGGAAACACTTTTCTAAATTTATTAGGGATTTAAACTAATTTAATCTGAATTAAACAAATTTAATTAAAATTAGGATTTAAAACATATAAAAATCAAATTATAAAAGGTGGAGAGTGTCTGGCATGTGCATTGCTGCAAACCCATCATTTCCATATTAGGGTTACTATTTTTTTGGCACCGCCATGGCTAGTGCCCTTTCTCCAACCATCTCTATGTAAATGTAGTAGTTCGCGATGCCTCCATAGTGCTACTGGTCTACATCTTCTCCAATGACAGACCACTAACAAAAGCAACTGCTCCAACCTGTGCTAAAGTTGTCACCTCCAATTGTGTGAAATCATCGACAGTTCTAGCAAAAAGATGGTAACTTGTGGCTACACCTCTCGCCACCAACCTTTATGGGTTGTAATCTTATTACAGCTCGCACAAAACTCTTACTTCTTATTCCAGAATTCTAGCAACACCAACTAGAAATCCAACCACCCAACAGACTCCAAAAATAAACCAGAATACGCACATATTCAGTTTTTCCAAAACATAAATAACGTAGCCCCAACTCAAAGCCTTCTCTATCATTTAGCAAATTAAAAAACCTGAATTGTGTCTTAGAAGCCCTCTTTGATTGAACCCCATTTATTTCAATGCTACTATGGTCAGAGCAGAAGGGAGGTCCAAATAATGCAAAAGCTTTAGGACATTGGAGAAGCCATTCCTAATTTACAAGGACTCTATCCAGATTTTTCCTAATGTGCCGGTCCTCTAACTGTTTGTTTTCCTAAGTGATAAGTAACTCATAAAACAGATATCAACCACCTCTAATTAATGAACCACCTGTAGTAACTCCCTTTTTATTGCTTTAATTTTCATCCTTTAACCTTCTGTATTAAGAGGAGATAGGACACAATTTAGATCACCAACTAACATCTAAAGTAAGGAAATTGAAACAATAAGATTTCGTAGATCCTCCCAAAGCTTAACCCTTTGAAATTGGAAATTAGAGACATTTATAATGGTTAAAAAGAACCAACTAGAATGCCCTTCTATTCTCCACTCTAGGTGAATAAAATGATCTGAGGTACCTTTGATCATAACATTGATCTTCTCACTATCATAGGCCATAATAATCTTACCATTATAGTGATAAGATTGATTATATAGAATGATCTAGTTTGAGCCTAAGTATCCAAATGAGTTGTTGAACTGTTGTTCCTTTATTTTAGTTTCCAATAAAGCCACAAGTATGGGCTTTTTCTCTAAAATAATATCTTTAATTACTAATCCTTTAAGAGGACTATTCATACATCTTACATTCCATACCAAAAAGTTCATAAAGACTAAAAATAGGATAATAATGTAACCATTTCATCATGGGAGTACCCCTTAACTTTATTATGACCCTTCCTTCTACCTAATTTTCTTTTGGAATAAGGTCTTAAATCCTTCCAGTAACTTTCATTTAGCTTATTGACCATTTCCTCCATTACTGAATAAGGTTCAGAATCATCAACATTGTTTGAAGATTCCTACAATAGGGAAGTAGCCTCACAATGCTCAGGTTGCAATGTCATATTATTAGGTTCAATAGGAACAATACTTTCTGGCAGCCCTCCAAAGTAGGTTCCATATTCTATTTAGGACTACTAACCCTCCCTTCTGTGGAGATGTTATCAGTAATAAGGTTTAGGATTTCTTTGGGGAATTTAGATACAAATTCTCCAATAACTCTTTTTTCCTTCATGTTTAGCAATTCCACTTAGTAACTAGTAATGAATTTCTTGCTTTGTGGGCTTCCATTTTTTGTTTTTAAACTCCAGCCTCTAAGAGTAAGAGAGATTAATTTTAGCTTTAATCATCTCTCCATTGTTATCTGGTTTCATGATCTCTAGAGTATCAAGGAGTTTGGTTTCTTTGTTTATTTCAACATAGAAGCAAGCATGACATAATCTTTCCATTTTTTTTGTTAAAGAGTCAAAACATATAGGCTTATCCAAAGAGTTGGCTAGGAACCTTAACCTTTCCACTGTTTAATATTCCAAAGGGATGTTATGAAAGTTAATCCAGATTTGAAACTCATCCATTCCATTTTTATCAAGTTTTAAATTAGGCTTCCATCTTTTCAAGAATATAGGTTACATTCTTAACTCTAAAACTTTCTATAAATTATCCTTCAAGTTGAGCTTGAAGATGAAACTATCCTCCTTAGTGAGCAAGGGTTTCCCCAAGCCTCTTTTTCCCCAATTCAAAGCTTTCCAAGTTTGGAATAGTGGGAAGGCTAGCCTCTTCCTGTGAAAGAACCCTATTAGGGTAATAGACCATATTGCCACTCTAGCTTGAAGAAGTTGTGTAGGTGGATTCATTATGGCGCACCCCCCCCCCCCCCATTTGATTCTTGATATGTGGGGTGAGATTCTGCTACTCTATGATTTACGTGCTTTAGTATTATCTTTCTTATCACTTGCTTGTAGAGATAGGAAATCTTCCAATGAACTTGTACTGACCTTCTTCATTTTATTGTTTTGTAGGTTGTTAAGAGAGATTTTGTCTTAGTCGCCATTGACCTTAGTAGGAGAAGGGGACATGGGTCATGTTTGGTCTCCCCTAGGACCAACATTCAAGGTCCTTTCAATGATGTCGAAAGTGTTTTGAGGTTTGCCTTAGAGACCAGATACAATGTCCTCACCACTTGTCTTTGCCTCTCTAACTCACTAGTCACCAGTCACCAGTTGCCTGATTTAGTGATGTGATATGAATAACTCTAATGGAAATTGTTCCTAATCTTTTGTAGTTTGAAACAATTTAATTTTTAAGAAAAGGCATTGACATTTTTCATTTTAGCTTAAACACTTTCTAATTAAAGATTTCTTGAATGGTTCATGTATGAGAAATATCTATAATTTTATCCAACATAAAATATTATACAATTTTCTAATAATTTTAAAGTAAATTCTAACTTTTTACACTTCATTACATGGTATTGAAAATAGTTAAATTTTAAAGTATAATAAAAATAATTTTAATAAAATTTTAGTGTTAGACTTTTATTTTAAAGTATAATAGTAATATAGTATAGTGACATTTTTACATAATCATGTAATAGAATATTAGGGATCGGATTTACCTTATTATTAATCAAATCGGATAGACTTTAAAGGATATGAATAAATCATTTCAATAAAAAATTTGAAGTCCAACTTTAAACATCACAAAGATATTTGGAGGAATAAGGTATCATTGATGCTCTTATTTTATGTGAAAAGGAAAATGAACTAAAAGTGGAAAAGAAACAGAAATGAAGAATGATCACTCACAAGATGGATGGAGCAGTTGCAAGTTGGAAAACGTTTGTCAACTAGCAATGAATGAATGCAAAACACTCGTGATTTACCTGTTCTCCTCCATTTTACAGCTGTATCTACAATTTGTTTGTTAAAAGGTCCCCACCAATCCCTTTCTATATTATTCGACTCAACGTCAACAAATGTTAAAAGGTCAATTGCATAAAAAAGCAGGTCAATTTTATTTACTTTGGCAAGAAAAATGGGAACTTTTTTTTTTGGTAATGGTGAGACTCTTTTGGATTTTCTTTTTCTTGGTTTTAACCCCAAAAAGCAGAACTAATGATAATCAACCAATGAGGAGGCAGCTTTGTCATGTACCGAGTTACAAGTACCCAAAATTATTCAGGTGTCAGTGGTTTCTCACGCGGCTTCGCTTCAGCCGCTTTCTTCAATCCACGCATTTAATATTTTCTCCCCTGCCTGAGTGAGTCTAATTAACTAAAACCTTTATTTATTGAATTAAGTCTACTTCTAACGTTCAATCAATCTTATCACGGCATTTTAGATTGTAACTAAATTTTTTCCCTCTTTGCTTTATATTTTTTCATATGTAAGTTAATGTAACTCCTAAACTTGTATAATGACTTATTACATAAGTTTTGATTTTTAAATACAATATGTTTTAAAATTGAATATAATCTTACAAAATAGTTAAAATTTTATCTAAATTTAACAGATAACTATATTTATACCTTTGGGTTATATTCCATTGATCCTCTCTTAACTCAAATTTAAGCTTTTTATCTACAAGTTATTATATATCTTAAATAACCATGCAATAAAATTTGTTGTATAATACTTATAAAAAGTAATATTTATTTTCTTGAACACATTTTAGATGATGAGCTACCATGTATTAAAAATCATGTCATTTATATAAGAACAAACATTTCAATATATTGATTTAGGCGATAACCTCTTAATTCACGAGAATGTCTCTCTTCCTTTTAATTGAAAGAACATCGTTGTTTTTCTCCTTCTTATTCATCTTATTCATGAACTTAATGAAATTTACCACAAAATATAAATTAAGTTGTTGAATATTTGAAAGAAACATAAGTAATCAAGGAAACTAAAATAGACGTCTTTTTGTCCAAAAATACTAACATTAAGTAGAGCTTCCTGATCACCAAAAATATCTAAGGAGAATGTTAAGTTAGAACTTTGAAGGGATATGTTAGAGTCAAAAGGATTTAAATTAAACAAAAATAAGACTAAGTATTTAAAATGTAACTTTTTGAGTCATAGGGAAATATCTGATGTGGAGATAAAGATTTATTTTGAAGTAATACTATAGAAAGATTGTTTTTAAGTACCTTAGATCCATTATCCAAAGCAATGATAAGATAAGTAAAGGTATATTTCACTGTATCAAATTAAGGTGACTTAAATGAAGGGGTGCATCAGGAGTTTTATATGACAAGAAGATATCACTCAAGAAAAAAAGCAAAATTCATAGTTTAACATTTAAGTCAACCATGCTCTATGAGGTAGAGCGTTAGTTTATCAAATAGGTGTATAGTCATAAGTTGATGGTAACAAAGATGAGGATGCTCCATTAATGTGTAACTTTATAAGAAGAGATAAACACAGAAATGTGATGGTTAGAGATAAATTGAGGGTGACCAATATTGATAGTAAATTAAGGAAGGCAAGAAGATTATACTTAGGTATTGCAAGCAAAAAAGAAGGAAAACCTAAGAAAAACTAAGGAGAGGTGATTAGTAAAGATATGTCTTTGTTAAATTTACTAAAGACTTGACCCTTAATAAAAAACTTTGGTGAATTAGGACACGAGTAAAATATCTCAAAAAAAGAGGTCCTTATCTTTTTTTTTCCCATGTCTTTTGAGAACCTTTCTTTTGATTCCTATGTCTTGTATTTAACCTGAACACCATTATCTATACTATTTTCTCCTTAGTATTTTCTTTTTTCTTTTTTCTTTTTTATTTATCATTTATTAGTATTAGTATTATTTTGTATTATTTTTATTTGGATTTTGGATTTTATTATTCTAATTTTATTCTGTTAATTAGTTTTAATAAAATTATTTGTTTAAAATTTTGGCTTTTGTTTTCTTCAAAAAGTTATTAAACTTTTTTTAATTTTTCATATGGGACTATCAGAAACAGTCTCTCTATTAGTTAAGATTAAGGTTGTGCATTACTAGATCTCTTCAGACCCTACGTCTCAGTGGGATTTTCGTTAGAATGTTGTTGTTGTTATTATTATTAGAGAGCTTTCTCATCTAATATGGAATTTTTAAGAGTAGAAGAAAACTCTTGTTTAACAAAATTCTTGATTGGCTATCTAAAATTGCATGACTCTTATAACTTTTTTTTAAATTACAAGTTCACATCTATCCATGTAGACCTGGACCTCCAATAACTCTTATCCTTCAAGTTGAGAAACATAAACATCTTTTTTTTTATTTGTGCTTATTGTTTGGGATGTTGAGAGTCCCATTTTAGGGTTAGAGTTTAGGCTATATCACCTTAAATACTTCTCTACAAAACTAATTTAATGCATGCTTTTAAATAATATTGATAACTACTCCATGCCATATAGATAATTGGCCACCAAAAAGCAAGCTATAATTTCTTAGTAGTGAAGATACAACTAAGTTAGGCAAAAGTCTATATCATTGGTAATGTTATGCACCACATTGTAAAATGGTAGTTGCATCTCATTTTTAAAGTTGTCATAGTAGGAACTAATATCAATAAACTTGGGATAACATACCCTTTCAGACTCAAGCTATTACGACCGTCATAAATAGGACTAGAACATTTTAGCATCAATATGAGGAGGAATAAGACCATTTTATTGAGACAAGCTTGATCCAAGAAATCGAATACAAAAATATAAAGAATGATATGAATTGTCACACTCTTAGAAAAAGATATGATTGTTAGCGATGAATTTTGTAAATTAGATCATTACTAGCAAGTTAGATAAGATCATAAATTTTTGGAGAACCTAAAATAAGAGTTTCTTTAAAAGATTTAAGAAAATCTCTCTATGGGTTTTGATTGATCACTAATAATGATAAGTTATATAATTACATCAATAGGACAAACCCTTTTGTAAACATAATACCCTAAGAATTAAAATCGTAAAAGGAAAGTACATTCTTGATATAATCCAATTAGGAAGCACCTAATAACTTTGAAAAGAAAACCCCTATATAAACATAAATATATAATCTCAAACAAACTAAAACTCTTAATTATGCAATTTAGCATTTTCTAAGAAGTATATTGATATAGGATTTATTTTGAAACTTTAATGCATAAAAACAAGGATGAGTCGGCACTAGATTCCTTTTGTTTCTCTAATTTGTAAAGTCAATGGAAGACCAATATCAAACATCATATGTCACTGTCGTTGACATTATGTAATCTTATTCCTCACTTTGCTCCTTCACTTAAATCAATATTTTAGGCTTCAATTTATTCTCTTGAAGAAGCAAAGCTTCACTTATTGCATAAAGATCTATCATTAGATCATTCAAAGTTTCTTTGGCCTTGTTTACTATACTCTTTATCAATAACCCTCCAAAGTTCTTTAATTGATCTCTAACAACTTTCGAATCTTAAGTAGTAGATGCTTTATTCTCATTGGTTCTCTTATTCTTAATTTTTTTTCCTTAAATTAACATCTTTATTTATAAGATCAAAACGTACTTAACACTTGGATAATATTACTTCTCTTATATCCCCTATTCTTGCTACTAAACTCACTCCTTTTCTTATATGTTTATCTCTCATTTTTCCTTATCTAAAAATGATTGAATTATCTACAGGTATTTACATTTGTTGCTTTCGATTTAATATTTCTTGCTTACTTTTATAAATCTTGCATTAATGTCTATAGACTTGCTTTGGTGACAATAGCCGAAGGGTAATTGATTTGCCATTTATGGTCAAGAAATATCTATTCTTGTAACCATCATGTATGGCTCACCTATTGAATTACTAAGGATGTGACCTGCTTGAATAGGAACCATATCATATTACACCTTATCCTTATAACTCCAAATTGAGAAGGAAATTGGAACTTGCTTTGTTACCCTAAACTTTTCACTTTCATCCAACCATTGAAAATTATATAGTTTAAGGTGTTTTATGGTTTTTAATTCCAACTTCTTCACTATCTCCACACTAGATACATTAGCACACCCCCTTAATATGATCATACTACAAACTTGATACTTGATTAAACACCTTGCATAAAAGAGGTTGTCCTATTGTTCATTCATATCATCCCCTCTCGCATACATACTTAATGCTCTCTTAGTGACTAATAATTTTCCCTCTTTGGGCTTCTCAATATACTTATTATCACTAGCTTCTTCCAAATTAGATATATCTCCATCTGCCTCCTCTTCACTCTTAGACACATACTCTTTAGTTTCCTTTAATATCATCACTCTCTTGTTGGGATATTGTAAAGTTATAATATGTCCTCTCCTCATGCATTTGAATCCATGGATATGGGTACCATATCATTCTGGTTAGAAAATAATATGATACCTACTTTTTTAGTACTAGTTTATGATATCAGATGGTGCTGACCTATACCAAATGATACTAATTAATACTGAAATACCGGTTAATTACCAAAATTAATTGAAAAATTGAAATCTTTAGGACTGAATTGAAAATTTTGAAAACTTGAACCAAAAAACCTAATCATCTGCCATCTATTATTGTGTTGCTACCTCTCTCTCTCATTCTCCTCTCCTAATAGTCATTGTTACTGCTGCTCATCAGTCATCCTCCATTTTGTCCCAACCGTCATCTTATCCATGTTGCATCATAAAATATGTCGCACTGTCACAGCTCACATGCAACCTTTTGCTATCAAATGATGTTGGGCATTTAATTGTGGGACTATTATGATTTTTGAAGATGGGGTTGGATGTAAAATTATAAGTTATATAATTGTTGGACTATTTTTGTAATTTTAAAAAATTCAGAGACTATTTTATAACTTTAAGAAATTATCTAAAATGGTACCTGATATTGATCAGTACTAGTACAATACTATTTCAGAATTAAATTTGGTACCGGTACTAGTGCGATTTCATAACATTGCTTAAAGCATTTGACATCTTGATTTTTAGTTATTAAAGAGCAATCAGTCTTAACTTTCTCTCCACTGGGTTTTTGCACTTTTGGTGTAGTTACTTCATATTTAGACTTTGGAGCCTTTTCATCCTCTTTATCCATAGTTCACTCCATAATGAAGAACACAAATTAGAAACACCAGAGCAATTAATAGGCCTCTTTTTGAGTTGTCTTTCTACCTTTATAGCCATGTAAATTTCATCCTCTAACTCCAAATAATAGTATAGCTTGATAACATTAGTAATTTCTAGATTTAGTTTTCTAATGAAACAAGTCATTATTGCTTCTCTATCTTGATCTATATTCACTCTAACCATGATAATGATACTCCACACTCTTGGCGTCTTAAGTTAACATTTGTAACATTTGATAGAGAGATTCATATATAGGAACTTTGTACAAATTATATCCTTATCACCATTTTATCTCCTCTCAAATTTTAATAATAGTTCTTAGTTCTTGCTCATAATGAGGATTTGTTGATCCCATTAATCCATAATATAATCACTAAACTTTATGACTATTAGTTTAACCTTTTTCTCTTATGTAACAATTAAATACTAACTCTATACATTTTCCCATTCCAATTAGGCATTAGGTTCTATCTTACTTACAAAAGGTGGTATTATCATCTTAATACTACTCATCTTATTATTTATACTTTCTTTATACCCTCTTTTATAGCCTAACCTAAATCTATCCCCTCTTTATCCCCTCGTTCAACCTCCTCTTCCATCTCTTTCTCTGCTATCACCCTATAAGTTTAACTCTCCTAAGTATTTGGTAGCATTTTAACCTCATCATAAAGCTTAAAGTCATATATTCAGGCCTTTATAAGTGAGTTATGTGTTATACTAGTTATGATAGCATCATATTTTCCCACATATCCCTAACTTCACTAAATTGTCTAATGATTTGCTCATATTGATCCAAAAAAGGACTAATGTCAAACACCAAGATGTCACCAATGTCGATTACACTCTATAACCTTGATCCTTAGCTTGTTCCTTCACTTAAATCAATATTATAGGCTACAATTCATTATTTTGAAGTAGCAAAGTTTCACTCCTTACATAAATATCTACCATTAGAACATCATTTTAATTCGAAAATGTGCAGGAAAAGAAAAGATGATTATGGGATTAGGCAATATTCTTGCATAGGGTGCACCGGTTAGGGACGCTTAGAAACCTACCAATTTGGTATAGGGCAGCAAGTTTAATTTTAAATACTTGCCAAAATCAGTGAGTAAGTCTAGGATTAAAGTTTTGAATCCGCCATTGTACCTGGGGATACTCCATTCTGTATATGCTTCTAGCTAAAGAGGTGGTGAATTGATCGGAAGAGGTTAGCCTCCACAAAATCTTGATGTTATGCAGGTCCATATTGTCATCTTTACACTTATGAAAATTTGTACATTTTTATATCATTCACCAACAATTTATTTGTTATTGATTGCTCTTCCAACTTTGATTAAATGCGTCTATCGGAGATGTTGATAAAAATATATTATGAAGATTGCTTGTGACTCTGACTCATGGAGAGAGGATAATACAAAAGTCTCGTGTTTAAGACTTTGGTGAAGCCTTACCTTCACAACTCACTCGGTACGTTTACAACACAGAGCAGCTCTACTCTCTCTGTCCTGTACAGTAATACATTTTGGCTTCGCTTGGCTTAGGAATCAGAAAAAAGGCCGAGAGAGATACAGAGGATGCAATCTCCGTATCCTTCACGTGGGTAACTGATGTGAAGCAGTGTCAACTGGGGCATCAAGCTACCCCATCCCCATACAAGGAATAGTACTCCATTCTCCATATGTTGCTAAACTACTATTCACATATCAATACACCAATAACTAATATCCAAAAAGGAAAAAAGAGAAATAAAAATATACTCATATAATGATAGAAAATCTTATATATGAATACGATCATGTCACGGGACTTCTAGTTTTCTTAGTAACCCACTTAATTTCGACAAAACAAACTCTTATCTGCCTTCAAATAATGCCTACAAACCTGTACCCCATCACGGGCCGCTACAAAACAACGTGTGCTTCTTAAAATATAAGCCTTCTTCGCCTATAAAACACAGCACTACCACCTACGAAACTATTGCTTACCCAACAAAAATTACCATCTATTGGTTTTCCCAACTATTAACTGGCACAAGGTCTCGCTACTCTCAATGGCCTTTGCTTTCCAAAACAGAGTACCTAAGGTCTTTGTTATTTGGTACTCTGTTTTCTTCTTCTATTGCTTTTTCTTCAACTGCAGCTCCGTTTTCGCACAATCTTCTCCTGTTTTTGCCTGCGATGTTTCCAAAAATGCCACCTTTGCGAGTTTTCGTTTTTGTGACCAGTCTTTGGGTTTCAGTGAGAGAGTTGCGGACCTGGTAAGTAGGCTTTCGTTGCAAGAGAAAATTTTGTTCTTGGTGGACGGTGCTGGTAGTGTGAGTACACTTGGGATACCAAAGTATGAATGGTGGTCTGAGGCTTTACATGGAGTCTCTTACGTTGGTCCTGGTACGCGTTTCTCCAATGTAGTGCCTGGAGCCACCAGCTTTCCTCAGGTCATATTAACTGCGGCTTCATTCAATACTTCTCTCTTTGAAGCCATCGGAAAGGTAGCATGGTTCCTTTCTGTTATTCTTGCTTCCTTTACAAATTGCCATAATCATTCACTTGACCGTGTTTTACTCATTTCTGTTATTCTCGCTTCTTTTACAAATTGCCATAATCATTCATTTGACAGTTGTTTGATGTTAACTTGAGCAACATGCGCATTTGATGAATCTTTCCCAGGTGTAATGTAAATCCTTTTTGGGCATATAGTGCGAGTCCTATGGTTATCTGTGTTGCTTACGTTTTCGGTAACATTTTTAATTATCAGTCAGCGACTGTTGCCATCTCTACAAGAATTTTTTTAATAAATGGAATGAAGGTCTCCTGTTCCTTCTTCTTCAGTCTCTATTATTGTCTCTGTGCTTGCAATATGCAAAGGGCTAGAAAAAAGCGTGAAGTTATTGAATTATTTGATGAAATGGGGTTATCTCTGGTAAAAACATCTAGTCCTCGTAAAAATGTGTTATTATAAATATAAAAGGATTCCAGCTGGGAAAAGAGAGAATTTGAAAATGATGCAGTGATTGACTAGTTTATTCACAACGAACAGGTGGTTTCTACCGAGGCCAGAGCAATGTATAATGTGGGATTGGCAGGTTTGACATTTTGGTCACCAAATGTAAACATTTTTCGAGACCCCAGATGGGGAAGAGGTCAGGAAACTCCAGGAGAGGATCCATTGCTATCAAGTAAATATGGTGCTGGTTACGTTAAAGGTCTGCAACAGAGAGACGATGGTGACCGTGATCGACTTAAGGTTGCTGCATGTTGTAAACATTATACGGCCTATGATGTTGATAACTGGAAAGGGACTGACAGATACCATTTCAACGCTGTGGTAAATGCTCCCTTCCGTTTAAGGTCTGCAAATTGCACGATTATAAATGTAACCACTACTCATCTCATTTCTACCATATTGCTTTAAATGAGTTAGGTAACACAGCAAGACATGGATGATACCTTTCAGCCACCATTCAAGAGTTGCGTTATTGATGGGAACGTTGCAAGTGTCATGTGTTCTTATAATCAGGTTAATGGTAAGCCTACCTGTGCTGACCCAGATCTTCTTGCAGGGGTTATCAGAGGCCAATGGAAATTAAATGGGTATTCTTCAGAGTTTTAATTGCAAATTGTTCTATGTGGTGTTTCATAATAATTTGTCACAGTCTCAAATGTTAATTATGGTTGTATGCTGACTCTTCCTGCAGGTACATTGTCTCCGATTGCGATTCTGTTGACGAATTCTACAAGTCTCAACACTATACCAAAACACCTGAAGAAGCTGCAGCTAAAGCCATATTGGCAGGTAATTCCACATCCTGATGTCAATTGTTGATTCATAGGCTTGATATCTTAAAAAATGGGTATGACAGGGTTGGATCTCAATTGTGGATCTTTCCTTGGCCAACACACTGAAGCTGCGGTAAAAGCAGGACTTCTCAATGAATCAACGATTGATAATGCCGTCTCAAACAATTTTGCAACACTGATGCGACTTGGTTTCTTTGATGGTGATCCCGGCAAGCAGCTGTATGGAAATCTTGGGCCAAAAGATGTGTGCACACAAGAGCACCAGGAGCTGGCTCGTGAAGCTGCCAGGCAAGGGATTGTATTGCTCAAGAACACAGCAGGTTCTTTGCCACTGTCTCCTACTGCCATCAAATCCTTGGCAGTAATTGGACCAAACGCTGATGTCACTAAAACGATGATTGGAAACTATGAAGGTATAGCCTAAGAAGTTAAGAGTTAAATACAAAATAGTTCTCACCTAAACAATGCTATGTACCAAAATTTTCAGGTACCCCCTGCAAATACACGTCACCTTTGCAAGGATTGACAGCTTCAGTTGCAACAACATATGCGCCTGGATGCTCAAATGTAGCATGTGCAACGGCCCAGGTAGATGATGCTAAAAGTATAGCAGAAACAGCAGATGCTACTGTACTCGTAATGGGGGCTGATCAATCTATCGAGGCTGAGGGTCTTGATAGGGTTGACATTCTTCTTCCAGGACAACAGCAACTTTTGATAACAGAAGTTGCAAATGTTTCAAAAGGACCTGTAATTCTTGTTATAATGTCTGGTGGAGGCATGGACGTTTCATTTGCAAAATCGAATGACAAGATTACAAGCATTCTCTGGGTTGGTTACCCTGGTGAAGCTGGAGGAGCTGCAATGGCTGATATTATTTTTGGCTATTATAATCCAAGTAAGTAATGACTGTTTTATCGTAGAAATGAATGCTCCTTTCTCAAATCAAATACGTCGTTGAAAATTTAAAAATCCACTAGTTTTGTAGTTGCATTAAATCATATGACTCATTGCAAAAATTCCTTCTTGATGATGGATATTTGATGGATATTTTGAGCTTCATTAAGCTTATGATTAATCGTGTTGAAGGTGGAAGACTGCCAATGACATGGTATCCACAGGCATACGTAGATAAAGTGCCAATGACAAACATGAACATGAGACCAGATCCTTCTAATGGCTACCCAGGTCGAACCTACAGATTTTATACAGGAGAAACTGTATTTAAATTTGGAGATGGACTAAGTTATACCCAGTTCAGCCACGAGCTAGTTAAAGCACCTCAACTAGTATCTATCCCTTTGGAAGAACAACACGTTTGTTACTCATCAAATTGCAAGTCGGTGAACGCAGTTGAAGAGACTTGTCAAAACTTAGAATTTGATGTTCATTTGAGAGTAAAAAATATGGGAAGAATGATGGGAAGCCATACAGTGTTCTTGTTTTCTAGTCCACCATCAGTTCATAGCTCTCCACAGAAGCACTTAGTGGGTTTTGAGAAGGTGTATATGGATGGTCAAACAGATGCTCTGGTAAGATTTAAAGTGGATATTTGCAAGGACTTGACTGTCGTTGATGAGGTTGGAGGCAGGAAAATTGCCTTGGGGAATCATACACTTCATGTTGGAAGCCTGGCTCATTTCTTTGTTGTGAGGATTTAAGTCTCCAATTCCTCTGATGCATCAAGTGATTTGATTTCTTGTCATTCCTTTATTCTGACTTTTGAGAGGGTATAGTGAAATGGTCATGAATTGTGAATAGATTGAGAGGTTGGAACAATTTTCTCAATTAATTCATATCATCAAATTGTTCAGGAATAAAAAAAATTGCTGAAGTTTATGCATCAAGAATTGTCGGAAATTCGTTTAAGAATATTATAAAACCTTTTAATGTGTGGAAAATTTATAAGTGGGGAAAGGTGTTAGTAATTTTAATATGCAATAAGAGTTTACGGATAGTAATAAATTTCATTTTTTGTATATAATGGGAGAATTTCTAGCCGTAATTGTATTGTATAAAATTTTGGGTGCATGGAATACTTTATACACTACTTTTTTTTTTTGGTAAATCAATATATTGATAAATAAAACAGTAGAGAGTTTTGTACAAATCAAGAGATTGTTAAAGCTACAAATCTCTTACCAAACCCGAAAAAAGATACTTGATCTAAGAACATAAGGTAAAAGGCATAATTTGTGACCAAAACATTCACTGATCAACCTTACGTGTTTACCAACCAGCAACCCACTCATATACAGATTAAACATGAACAGCAACTAATAAAAACAAATCAGCCAATGTATAAATAAACCTAGAACCAGCATAAATAAAGCTAGAACCAGCAGAGGAGTTTATACACGACTTACAAATAACATATTCCATATAGATTATTTTACCAACTAATTATTTAAAATTAAAAAATTTGATTAAGCTAATTATTAAGATTAAAAAATTTAAATACTTAATTTTCAAGAAATTTATATAACTTGAACTCTATTAATTTTAAAATATATATTTTGTAATGAAGTAATATCAGATAATTATTAACAATTGTCTCGCTTAAAAAAATTACATTCAAGAAGTAGAGGTTGCTTCATAACAACACTTTTCACTTTTGACGTTATCTTGATGATAACATTTTTTTTCTAATTTATCAGTTTCTATTTTTTTATTCGCCCGAGTAAAATGTTACAAGCAAAAAATTGTAGTAATAGAAAATCAAAGAAATTGTTGATTCTTAATTTGATGACCGGTTAAAAAGAGAGAGTGGTAAATGATTTTTTAATTGGACGACTGCAGAGCACCACAAATGAAAGTGGCGATAACCAATAACGAGAAGGGCATATAGGCCTTTTTTTAAAAAATAATTAGCAGGTAAACCGATTTTAACAGTGATCAGCTAACAGTTGATGATATAAGTTAATTTGATCAGATGATAATACTAATTATTTATTAAAAATATTTGATAAAATTAACTTTTTAGTATTAACTATTTAAGTATAAAATAATTTATGAAAGCATAACTTAAAAAAAGAATTTATAAGGGCAATGATTAGATATTTAATTTTACGAAAATTAAGTTTTTAACTCTAATAAAAAATAGAACATTTTTAAAAATTTTGTTACTGTAGCATATTTTTTATTTTGTAACTAGAAAACTTATTTTATTAGTAAAAAATTTTTTGTCACTAGTATAATATATACTCTCAAGTTTTGTACCTAAAAAAGTTACTTCATTGTAAAATTTTTTATCAATGCAGAATACATGCATAATTTTTAGTTCGAATTATCCATAATATCACTATAGCATAATTAACATAATTTAAAAATTATGAAAGGAGGATATAAATGGTTTTTTACCTGTTAATTTTTGACCAAATATAAAAAATACTCTTCTTCTAGAGCTGTTCTAAAATCAGCTTGTTGGGGTTAAATAAGCTAGCCAGTCAACCATTCACCAAACATATTCATTAGCTTTTTAAGATAGTCAAACAACTAACTTCTTTCAATCAGCTAAAAAATAATTGATAAGTTGTTTGCCAAATGAGTCCATAATATGATGGTTTCATGGACGACGATTAAATTACAAACACAAAAATATATAAGGGTAAAAAGATATAGTTTTTTAGTTTAAGAAACTATAGGAAAAATTTAACTTTTAAAATTTTCAAAAAAAAATCTTTTCAATTTTTAATTTTCAACAAAAATCCCTTAATGATAGATTTCAATTCAAAAATAACAATAAAATATATACAATATGAATATCATGTATAGATTAATCAAATATCACTTACATAATATTCCAACTTAGTTTTTAAATCAAACTCAAACTAATTAGGCTTGAATTAAATTAATAATCTAAAATAATTATAATTAATTGTGAATTTAGGTCAGATTTATTAGTACGATTTGAATTCAAAAGTTGAGTTAGATTGTCATATGAGTAGTATTTGATTATTCTACGTGTGATGTTTATATTATTTTTTAACAATAATCTAAAAAAAGAGTTTTTCTAAACAATTAAAAATAAAAATTTTGTCTACAATTTCTTAACTTAGAGAAATGTTTTATGTTTTTTCCCTGTCTATTAAGTTTTAAAAGTTGTTCTTACTTTGGACTCTACGATCCATTTTGGATTTGTGGGCATAAGTTCAAGCTTTTGGCGTAAGGTTAAAGGAACTTGTTGTTGAGCTTTGGTAGATTTCATTAATGAAATAATGAAATCTTGCGCTTAAAAACTTTAGAAGTGAAAGGATACAAATTTTCAAGAGATTTTAAGAATAAAATTTAAGACATTTGAAAAATAAGGCTTGATCTTTTAAAATGGGCTAAAGTTCTTCTGGCTTGAAATTTCGAGGTCCTTTAAGATATTAGCCTACAAGGTGTCTAGGGCTTATAATAAACTTTTGCGCATTCAACTTCGATTTTACGAGACTGTTGGATTTAAGAGATAATTGGACTTTAGATTGTGTTTCAGCCCACTTTTTAATGTTATTCTTGTTTTTAATTTCATGAACCCAAATTTAATATTTATCTAATTGTCAACTAATAAGCTTAAAACTTTAGTAAGCTACACTCCAATATTCTAGTTGGAGGATAAAGGAAAAAAACATACACCTTGGAGATTGACCCTTGCTTCTCTTCTTCCTCTATGTCCAAATGGGACCTTGGAATTTGGAACTTGACCCTTACTTCTCTACACCCTTTTCACTAAAGTATTTATCGATTGTTGTTGTTGGATTTTAAGCTTGCCAATTAGTTGATAGGCCCTTACTACTTTGTTTAAAATACAATAACGAGGTAAGGCTATAAAATTATCACTTATATAATTGTTAGTGTTAATATGAAATTTGGGCATGTCTGGGAGGAATTCTCATAAAATTTGTACCTAAGAACTAACTTCTTATCAACAATATAGATGACCTTTAGAAAACTTAGAAAATGAAGTTCTAAGCTTCCAAAATACTAAAACATATTGAAATAAGGTATGAAGTAAAGAAAACAATTGATTATAGCAAAAAGAGAATCATAAACTACAAAAGGGAATTCAAAATACAAAGATAAATGCTCAATTTAAAGAACACTGAAAAATGGTTAAATGTTTTTAAACTAGGCTGATTTTTCTCTCTGAAGATTTGTTTTGTTTTCTTAATGATTGAATGTCTTTTTTTATGTTGTCCAGGAGCTAGTAAATTTTTATTTCTCTCATCTTTAGGTAGTTTTTCCTATAACTATCCATTTCCCACATTCTACCTAACTACTTGCCACTTTTTCCTTAAGTTTATGCTTTGTAATCTCTATAACTGTTCAACTCCTAGCCCACTTGGCCATGTTTTTACTAACTACATGCCATTATTTCCTTAACCTCCATATTATTTACTTCTTGTAGCCACTTAACTTCTATCTCACTTAGCCTTGTTCTTGTTAACTATTTTCTACCATTATCTTAACTTCCATGTTTTAGACTTCCATGAATTTAGCACATTTCTCCCTACATTCGTAGTTTTTCAGTACCCATGAATTCTTTAGGTAAATATTTACTGGGCTTTCATTTCTAGGCTATTGTCCCTTGTGGGCTAAATTTCTTTTTGGACTATCAACAATTGCCCCTTGCATATGTTTGGTTAAGTAAACCAAATATATGGCATAGAAATTTTCCTAGCTTTTTATAAACTAGATTTAAAGACAAATTCCAAATATAGCCCAATGGTTTCACATATTTTAAGAACCAAAAGGAATTCAGAAGGAGGCCTAATGATGTTATTGTGAGGATCTTCCTAATTCATAAAAATATTTTATAAAAAAGAAGAGTCAAGCCCAAAGATCACATCAAGATTTTTCATATTTGAAATCCTTACCTCTCTGTCTGTTATGAAACTTAGAAACCTTTTAAATTTTAAACTCTTGGTATTTTATTAAGTTTTAACTATTTTCATTATAAAATTTTCTCATTACTACATTCTCTATCGCAAATTTTAAACAACCTCTATTTTCTATATAGATTCCAATATTTCCTGTTTATGAATTCTCTCATACTTCACTATATCTATGGCTTCCACCAGTTATGCATCTTCCTCCTCTTCAACTGATTATGCCAAACTGAATGCTATAAGTGTTCATTTCTAATTCTTGTACTTCCTTTAATTTCTTTGACTTTACTTCTTTATACAAGTTTTAAAGCTTGAAGTGCACTATATTTCGATTGAACCTCTTTTAACCTTTAGAAGAATTAGTTAAAGGACTTTCTAAACTCTAAATTTCCTTTTTAATTTTAACTTTTGATTCTTATATCCACGTTCCTTTTTTAGCAATTTGGGATGATTTTTCCCATTTTAATCATGAACGTGGTTTGCCTCTGCCTATTGAGATTCCTTCACCTATTAACTATTCTCATCCATCCTTACCTTACTCAGGAGAGGTGAGTAAATAAGACTTTTCTATAAGATTCACTATGTTTCAACCTCCCAAATCCTTCAAGTCATGGTTGAAAATCATAGACCATTAGGTTAAATGAGTGGATAGGTTGTACCCTTTATATCATTTAACCTAGAAGAGACAAGACCTTCTGCAGTTAATAGCTCTTTTTATTAATTCCTTCGAATATCAAACTAACCTTATAACTACCATGTTAAGATTCTAGATTCCTTCTTGCAAATCCTTTATTTTTACTTTTGGGCATGTCTCAATCTCATTGAAAGATGTTTGTTTTCTAACCAAAGTGCCTATAATTAGGGAAGATTTTGTTTACTTGGTCAAGAAGACCCTTAATTTAGACCCTAGTATTTTTAAGTGTTCCTTTTATTTTGGGTCGAAAAACATCTTTGCTTCTTCTAAAAATCCCATTTTTGAAGAAGAACATATCAAAATTATTTGGGTCTTGTTGAATTGATTTGTTTTTTTAACCTTGTTAATAACAAATAAACTTTAGAGTTCGTTCCCTTCTTTCATGCAGTGGCCTCTAACAAATCCTTTAGACTTGGTTTGATTTTCTTAGGATTCCTTTATTAGAACCTTAAGAGATGTTTGTCAAATATCCCTTTGCAACAACTAAACTTATGTGTGTGTTTAATCCAACTTTAGACTTTCATTTAGTTCCCAGAACTTAGTGAAAGAGAAGACTTAGCTTCCACTGATTCTAGCTTTCATGAACTTACTACTAGTTTCTTAAATAAACCTCCTATAGATGTCTTTATTTTTTTGTACTATCTTTAAATCCTAGATGGATAGACTAATTGGATCCTTTTGAGGACTTCTCTGAAAGGCATTACTTGTTATCCCCTTAACATTGTAAGAGCCTTTTCATAAGCCATTGGCGAGCCTTGGCCAATGTCTAACATGGATTAGGCATAAGGAAGGCATGATAAAGGAACCAAGATAACTTAACCAAGTAAGATCAAGCATAGTTCAACCAACAACTAGCTTTGAAGGATTGTGGGGCATTTATTGGCTTGGATAAGGAGAGTTAGACTTGCTTATGATGTCTTTGGTAGGAATAGGGATGAAATTATGCTCAAATGATGGATCATAGATGAAAGGATTAGACCATAGGTGCGTATTGGTCAGACTATAAACAAATTGGCTTAGAACGTGACTAACCTTCACCTTTGGATGCAGATCATGGGTGATGTGACAAAGTTAGTGGGATGAATCATCAAAGAAGTGGGAAGACATGGCAAAGAATATGGATGAGGTGTCTTTTAAGAATTTTATACATGTTCCTTTTATTTAGAAGTGGGATAGTGGTAAGTTATAAACCACCCATTAAAGTAGTACCTAAAGTGGTTGGGGATGTCAACCACCAATTAAGTTAGTAACTTAGTGGCCTTGATACCACTTTCTTATATTCTTGCTTAAAAAGTCTCCAAAAGCCTGTAAATAGATCATTTGAGCAAAGGCTTCATTCACTAGAGAGAGTTGGAGCTTTTGTATCCTTTATATCAATTGTGAGTAATGCAAAGGTTGACAATTTTGTTGTAAAGCTTTGTGCATATTTCTCTTCTTATTACTATCTATTTTATTGTGTTGTTTTAGTGAATATCATGAGCTTACTTTGCCTTTATATGAAACACTTTAAACACGAGAGATTTGGTAAGGTTGAGTTGAATTACGAGAGTTTAACTATCGTATTTAGACTTTGACTCATTCTGAGTCTAAACATGAAGTTCCTTTTAAAGTCTTTGTAATAATTGGTGTTAAAGTTGTGTTGGTGATTCAATGGCAGGTGGCAGTAATCTAAATAAGCATATTACAAGGATGGACGTGCTCATCGGTCCTTTACCTATGGGTGAAGAAGAAGTCCCTTCTTATGCATCACATTTTAAAGCTTTAGAAAGGTAAATCCAAACAATATAAGATCAAGTGTTTGAATTGATTAAAGTATGAGAGGATGCCATTTTCGAGATGATCATCTCAAACATGCTATTACAATGCAAGATGTGAGACATACTAAAAGCACCATGCTAAAGGTTCGTGAACCAAAAGCTTTCAAGGGAATTTAGAATGTTCAAGAACTTGAGAACTTCTTATGAGATATGGACTAGTATTTTACAGCTACTAAGGTGTCCAATATGGAAAAGGTGGATGTCTCGACAATGTATCTTGATGGAGATGCAAAATTATGGTGGAGAACTTGAACCTATATAGAAATCAGTCATGGCCAACCTCCTGTTGATATATGAGAGAGGATAAAAAAGTAGTTAATGAATCAATTAATTACTAAAAACATTGCTTAGCTTGCAAGGGAGGCTTTGAAGTTGTTAAAGCATGATGGATCGATAAGAGGTTATGTTAAGAAATTAAGTTCCTTAATTCTTGATGTTGAGAATATGTCAGATAAGGACAAGCTATTCAATTTCAGGTTAGGTTTATAACCTTGGTCACAAATAGAGTTGCGAAGGCAACATGTCAATGATGTTGTGGATGCTATTGCAGTTGTGGAAAGTTTTGTAGATTTTAGAGTGCCAAAAGAAACCAAGGTCTCTTCCTCTTCTCAAAAATCGAAAGGCACTTACTAAAAAAAGTATGAAGTAAAGAAAAAGAAAAACGAAGGTGATAGAAACGAGAATGATCACAAAGGAAAATCCAAGCAAACTGGGCAAATCTAAATAAGGTGAGAAGTCTTCTAAGAAAATTCATGGTTATTTCTTATACAGTGGCCCTCATTACATCTGTGATTGCCCAAAAAAGGAGAATTTGAATGACTTAATAGCAGATGTGGATGGTGAAAGCAATCGCTTGAAATCAGTGTTTAATCCTATCTGCTTACTCAATACGGGTCAATATAGAAGTAAGTCCTTTTGAATGCCTTATATACAAAAATGTATAAGTCAACAGGAAGGAGCTCAGAATAATGATGGATGCAGGTGCCACTCATTCCTTTGTTACAGAAAGGATGGTGTGAAATTTAGGGTTGAAGCTTAGCAAAGCCCCTATAAAGATAAAAACTTCCATGGCTAAAGCACAAGAAGTGGTAGGAGCTACATATAATGTTCCTTTGAGTACAGGAAGTTAGCATAGGAAGTGTAATATGATGGCGATACCTCTCAAAGGTTTTGAATTGATTTTAGGCATTGACTTTCTCAAGAAAGCAAAGGTAGTGTTATATCCACATCTTGGAGTTATTATGCTTATGAATGATAAAAATTCATGTTAAATAAATTGTTGCAGGTTTAGCGATGGAATAACAGACAAAACAAAAATTATAACTCATAATTCTACCATGAATATCGGGAAAGGCCTTAAGAAAGGTATGGAGACTTACCTTGCAACTTTTTCGGAAATTATAAAATACCATATGGCAGAAGTAGTATTGAGGGAATTCAAGGATGTGACGCTTAAGGAGTTACCAAAAACTCTCCTTCCTCATTAAGAAGTTGATCGTAAGATTGAATTGGTGCTAGGTGTAATTCTGATCAGGTGTTTGGTGGTGTGTAAGTTTTAATTATTAACCTCTAATAATCTGCGAGCGTATGGTTTGTTAGCGTAATACCAAAGGTGCCGATCCTACCAAGAGGGAGTTAATCTAATCCTAAAATCTAAGGCCAGAAACAATAATAGAAATCCAACATTCAACGAAACTAAAAACAAAAATTTAATTCTATCAATCAAATTAAGAATCAAACACGAAATACTAATTACTAAACAATTGCAGCACACCTAAGAATCAACAAAAGAAATTATCAATTGATAGAAAGGGAATTTTACCTATCCTTAATGCTAACCTAGCTGATTATGAATTATCGGATTGTTGGTTCTACACTATCCTAGGGTTGATTATTCTCTCTTGAGTTATAACCACTATCCCTAAACCATAAACCCTAATCATATTATAGAGTTTGCAATATCTCAATTCACAACCTGTCCAAAACCCTTATTAGTTCTGAAGTTCTTTAATAAATTATCGAAAACCTGTGCAAGGTTTCTCTTCGCACAATTTCTCGATATGATTAAATTCTTGTTCTATTATATCACCTAACTCTTGTTAGTCTAATTTAATTATTTTTCATTCGACTCACCCTCTCAGTTTATTACCGAATTATGCAATCATAGAATTAAACCACAATAAATTTAATAAACATATAAACAATCATATTCCCATGAATTCAAGAATAAAATTTTGAAGGTGAGTTTAGAACATCCTTGACATTTTAGAACATCCTCGACATTCTAGATTCTATCAACAACTATTCAATCCAATTCTATACAATGATAAAAATGAAAATAAATAGGAAATACAATGCAAATGGAGGATGGGGGGCAGCGACGTCGGGAAACCTCATAATTTGGGAAGTACGTCGAGTCAGCTTCTTCTCCTTTTCTCTCTTCCTTCTTCTCTTCCTGTCTCTGTCAATGAATTCTCTCTAGGGTTTCTCAAGGTGGCTGATGCAAAAGCTCTTTCTCTACCTCTTTTCTTTTTTTAATTATCCTCTTGTGTTGTGAGCCTCCCTATATTTTTCTGAGGTTCGAAAGGTCTAAAAAATCCCTCAAAAATTGACATTTTTGAATGTCTGCACATCTGCACAATGCAGGCCACGATTTTAGTATACAGGCCATGATTATGGGCTGTTCCTTGTACTTCTATCACAATCATAGCATTTAGGCTACGATTTTAGGCCAACTCTGGTGTTTCCGTCACGATTGTGGCTTGATATGTCACGATCTTGGGCCGTTGTTTCACCCTGAATGTCTCCGAGACTTCTCTGTTTTTTGATGTTGAACCTAAAACACTAGCAAATACATCAAGGACCTCAAAATCATAATATTTAAGCTCAAAGACCTGTACTAACCTATAAAACACTCAAAACATAAATAATTAACATACTAACACAATTATAACCTAAACACATACTAAACGATTGGATTAACAGCTAAATATATATCAAACTATGCCCTAAAACATGATGCAATTTGCATTTATCAAAATCCCCTTACTTAAATGTTTGCTTGTCCTCAAGTAAACAAAACAATAAACACATAAAATTACACAGTACACAATGCAATAATGAGATAATTACTTCATCTTTATAAATAAATTTAACAAACACAATCATTCAAGTTATTCCAAATCATTAACATGCAAAATTCAAATCTAAAAACTTTGGACTAAACATACATATTAATTAAGACCTAAATTTTAGGTTATTCACCATTTTCAATTGTACACACACATTAATAATTATTTGGTCATGCACATTAATAATTATTTGGTCATTCAAACTCTGTAACTACTCCTGAGTACGTCTTCATGAAAAGTCAAGCTATTTATAAGTTCAGTAAGTTTTTATTATAAAACATTTTTTATTTACTTTTGTAGACATGAACCTAATATTTTACATGGAGGCAAACATTGGTGATGAATGTCGATCTGGTTACTTAACTAAGTCATGTTTTTATTAAGCTGCTCAGTTGGAACGTCATTATAGCCTTTTAATGTGAAGGCACGCATTTGTGATGCGTGTCTATCTGGTTACTCAGCTACATTATGTTCTCAACTGGCTACTAGCTATATTTATAACCATAAGGCTAGTGAAATAGTTATTTATTTAAAATTAACAAACACATTTTTTTTATTTCCTACCTTGTTGCTTTAGCTACTTGTTTTCATGAAAAAATATTAGTAAAGCTATTTTAGTTGAAAGACCTAAAATTATGAATGAATGTGACAACTTATAGCGTGATAAACTAACACTAAATTCTAATTAACTTGCATATTTAGCTAGAGAACCCATATTCTTAATTTCGCGAGCTAATGAATCTTTAAAACCTAATAGATTATGTTCAAAATTAAATCAATTTCAATCCATCTAATCCATCAACATATTCACACGGTTCACAATATGTAACCTAACAAACCATCGTATAATATGCAAAATTATCACTCAAAGCAAAACACATAACCCTCCCCATACTTGAACAACACATTGTCCTCAATGTGAGAAGGAGACAAACAAACATACATGGAAGGAAGAAACATAAAATAAATAAATAAAAAAATAAAATACTAAATTTAAAAGAAAAGGGTTAGAAACAAAGTCTCACGGTGATGGAGGTAGGGATGGTGTCGGAGTTGAGAACAAATCTGCTGGACCATTGAGATTATTGTCTTATCTTGGAATTGCTTAAAGAGAGTAAAAGAATTAGTGATCCCAAATCAATTCAAATTACTAAGGTTCTATTGAAAGTTCAAAACAACTCTAACTAAACCCAACAATTTCAATCGAACTACTAAATGTGCTAATTTATGGTCATTGGCTTGACCTTACATTTATGGAGTCGTCTTAATTGTTTGAACAGAAGGAAATCACTTTCTTGTCCTTAGGAACTGCTCCTCCGAGATATAGCTTGTAGCGATGCCCGTTGACCTTAAAAGTTTCCTTGTTGGCATTGTCCAATTTAAGGGCTCCATGATCGAAAATGTGAATGACCTTAAAAGGTCCACTCTATCGAGATTATAACTTCCCTAGAAATAGCCTCAACCTTGAATTATATAGTAGAACTGCATCTCCCACTTTAAGTTCCTTTTGTTTAAGACGAGAATCATGCCTTTTCTTTACCTTTTCCTTATAGAGTTTGGCATTTTCGTACTCATTATAACAAAACTCTTTAAGTTCATCCAGTTGCAAAATTCACTTTTCGCTTGCTTGCTTCCAATCAAAATTTAATGCTTTTATTGCCTAGTAAGCTCGATGTTCTAGTTCGACTGATAAATGACAAGCTTTTCCATATACAAGACTATAAGGAGTTATTCCGATAGGTGTTTTGAAAGTAGTCCTATAAGCTCATAAGGAATCGTCTAGCTTTATTACCCAATCCTTCCTGGAGATGTTCACCATCTTTTCCAAAATTCATTTCAGCTCTTAGTTGAAAACTTCCACTTGGCCACTATTCTGTGGATGGTAAGGTGTAGCAATATGATGGTGCACTCCATATCTTTTTAAGAGTGCATCAAAAGATATATTGCAGAAATGTGTACGTCCATCACTAATTATCATACGTGGCACTCCAAACCATGAATAACTGTTAAATGAACTTTTGCACTGCCTTTCCATCATTGGTAGGAGATGCCACTGCTTCAGCCTAATGTGAAACATAATCCACCCCCACCAGAATGTATATGTTTCCCACTAAAGATGGGAAAGGAGCCATAAATTTGATGCCCAATAAATTGATAGTTTTGATTTCCATCACTTTTTAGGATTTAATTTATTGTGTATTTAGTGTTAATTTGAGTGTTTAGTGTGTTTTAGGTTAGAATTGTGTTAGTTTATGTGTTTAAGTGTTTTATGGGTTAGTATAAGTCTTTGAGCTTAAATGTTTTATTTTTGAGGTACGTTGATGTGTTTGCTAGTGTTTCAAGTCCAATAATGAAGAACAGAGGAGTTTTTGAGACTTTCGGTCCAAAACCACAACCCACGATCATGAAACAATAGGCCACGATCATGACGGAGACATGTGAGCCACTATGCCCCAGGCCACGATTGGGGCACTTTGGTTATGATCGTGAAAGAGAGCTTTGATCCTGGCCATGATCGTGACAGAAAGGGGTAGGCACTGGCCACGATCATAGCAGGTAAAGCCACAATTGTGGCCTGTGTCAGGTAGACGCGAAAACAGGTGAAAAGGTTATGTTTTGAGGAACTTTTCGGACCATTTCTACCCTGAACAAACCCTAGGTAACATGATGAATACATAGAAGAAGCTTTTGCGTTAGCCGAATTTCGAAAACCCTAGAGAGCTTTATCGAGAGATTAAGGAAGGAATCGAAGGAGGAGAGAGACAGAGAAGAAACTTTCGCGAAGTACTTCCCAGAACGGGAAGTTTCCCGCTGTTGCTACCTCCATCAATCCATTCCACTCATATTTTTTGATTTTATTTCAATTTTATTGATGTATAGAATTGGGATAGTCGTTAAGAATAGGCTTTGTTGAATTTTGATATTTGTCTAACCTCACCTTCGGGATTTTGTCTTTGATATTAATGAAAGTTGATTGATTGTGTTTTTATTGAGTTATTTGTGATTCAATTTTTGTTCTTAATAATTCAGTAACAAACTGAGAGGGTGAACTGAGTGAAAATCATTAAATTGCGCTAACAAGAGTTAGGTAGTTTAATAGATTGAGAATTGAATCAAACCAGTAAAATTGTGTAACAAGAGATCGTGCATAGGTTTTCAGTAGGTTATTAGACAATTTCATATCTAATTTAGGTTTTGGGTAAATTGTGAATCGAGAGGTTGCAATTCCATAATCTAAATTAGGGTTTATAAATTAGGGTTAAAGATTATAACTCAAGAGAGAGTAATCCACCCTAAGACTGTCTAGACCTAATTTCGTAATCAATTAAGTTTTCATTAAGGTCGAATTAAAAACCCTTTCTCTTAATTGGTAGTTCCTAGGTTGATTCATGAGTTGGTTGTGCAACTGTTATCTTGTTTATATTTATGAATTTAATTCTTGAGATTGATTGCTTGATTGAATAATTTCTTCCTTAGTTTGGTATTTTGAATTATTGCAAATTTGAGTTGAGCCTTATATTTTAAGATTAGTTACTCCTCCTTGTGGGATCGACACCTTAGGTACTACACAAATGATCCATGCGCTTGCAGTATTATCGAGGTTAAAAAATTAAAACTTATCATATAGGAAGCTGCGATCAAGTTTTTGGTGCCATTATCGGGGAGGCAATAATTTAGTTCTATAGTTTAAGGCATTAATTAGTTTTTAATTTTTATTTTTGTTCTTTCATTTTATTACCGAATTCATGCTCTTATATGAACATAAAAGTCACGAGAGGTTTGAGTTATGCAACGAAAATGTTAGATTTAGATATCAATCGACTAGAACGAACCCTTAGGAAAGCTGGGCGAGAAGAAGAAGAAGAGATCATAAAATCAACAATGGTCGAGGAGTTTCAACAAAACATAGATCACGGAGCGAACCAAGGACGACAATAAAGGACCCTGATGGACTTTATGAGGCCAGGTTTTAATGCAGCAAATCAAGGAGTAGCGAGGCCATCTGTTCAAGCATCCTCGTTCGAGATTAAACCAGCCCTTCTTAATATGCTCCAGCAGAATCTACAATTTTATGGATTGGCAAATGAGGACCCAAAAGCACACATCATGAACTTCCTTGAAATCTATGATACTTTTCAGTATCATTAGATGTTGGAAGATACGGTTCGAATCAAACTATTTCCCTTTACCTTTAGAGACAGAGCGAAGCCTTGGTACCATTCACTTAGCCCATCCAACATCACGATGTGGCACCTACTGGTTCGTGCCTTTTTAGACAAGTATTTCCCATTAACTAAGACCACAAAGATTATTAACGAAATCACCAATTTCCAATAAAGTGACGGGGAATCAATCTATGAAGCGTGGCAGAGATAAGGATTTACAATGAAAATGCCCACACTATAACCTACCCAAGGAGTTCCTGTTACAAACTTTCTACAATAAAGTGAAACCACTGATAAAAGGCACAATCGACACAGCTTCAAGAGGATCCTTGATAAGGAAGACATTCAATGAAGCAGTGGAGTTGATAGAGGAGATGATGCGCAACAGCTGTTTATGGATGGACGAGCGGGGTAAGCAAGCTGCCACCTTTAAATAGTAAAAAGGAATCATTGTAGTCAGTCAGATGATAGAGATGCAAGCTAAGATCGATAACCTAATGTGACAACTTAACAGCATGAAGGAGTCATCACAGCCCAAGTGAAGGCCGTAAAATTGAAGTGTGAGCTCTGTGGACAAGTAGACCATGATACTGTAGACTTTTACATGATGAAGGAAGACAATCAGGAGCAAGTAAATTATATGGGGATGCAATATAGACAAGGAGGAGGAAACAATCCTTACTCCAACACCTACAACCCTGTGTGGAAAAATCACCTTAAATTCTCCTGGTCGAACAATGCTAGAGGACAGTTCAAGCTTTAAGGACAATCGGGCTTCCAACAAGATAAAGCAAGCTCGATGGAATCAAAGTTAGATAAGATTTTAGATAATATTGGAGGCATGGAGGAAACGCATAGGAGGCTCGAGAAAATATTCAAGAAAGTAACAAAACCACGCCTCTTCTATACACAATCTAGAAGTGTAAGTGGGTCAATTAGAGGAGGCAATATCGACTCGGAATGCTGGAACTCTCCCAAGTAATACTGATTCTAATCTGAAAGAATGGATCATGGCGATTAGTCAAACCCAGGATAGAGAACCTAAAGAAGTGAATGAAGAAGGGGATAAAGGAGAAGGCTAAGTAGTTAAAAAATTCCTTCCAAGTAAGCCTATAATCTAGCTAATTAAGGTAACTTGATCTGTACTTTCGTTCCCTATTTATGCTCAACAGGAGTTATAAAGAGGGACGCGAGGAACTTTAAGGAGATTGAATCAAACAAGGTCAAGAAAGTGACAAATCGGCTACAAACGAAGCTCACATTGAAGGAATTTGTCAAGACGAAAGTTAAGGAGTAAACATCGAAGGAGAACCCCACCATTGCGTAGAAAAAAGAGGACCCAGAGGACTTTTTCATCCCCTGCAGTATCAATAAAATCATCATAGATAGGGCATTCACGGATTTGGGAGCAAGTATAAACATGATGCCTTACACCTTTAGTCAGAAATTAGGGTTAAGAGAATTAGTACCCTTCCTAGATGCTGGTAAAGACGACCGACATAATAGTACATCAACTGAAGGGGATTATAAAGGATGTGCAAGTAACAGTTGATAAATATAACTTTCCCACAGACTTCTATAAACTAGACATTGGAGAAGATGTGGAAATCCTGATAGTTCTTGGTGACCGTTCTTGGCCACTGCTCGTTCAATCTTTCACGTTGATGGGGGTGAATTAACTCTGAGAATAGGAAAGGAGAAAATAACCTTCCAAGTGTCAAGGAAAGATTATAGTTCTCTGTTACCCCCAACGGAAAGCAAGGAACCTGAACCTCGAGGAGGATGGGAGGATATTGAGGATCTTAGGAGTGCATTCAGAAAGAAGCGCTTGCGAAGAAGAAAGCTAAGAAAAGATAATCGTAAGGAAGGTGGAAACTATAGCATAATAGCTCGGTATAAACTTTGAGATTAATGACTACATTACCAGTGTGATATTCATTCGAACCACTGTAAGCCTTAAAAAGAGCGTCGAGCTACTGACATTAAAAGAAGTACTGTGTGGGATGCAACCCATGGAAAATTAGTTTCTTTATTTATTTTTGTTAAAATGTTTGAAATTCCATAGTTAGGATTATCTCTTGTTTTTAAATAACTCAAGAAGGAATAGAATTTCAGAATAGAATGGATGATTTATCAAGCTTATAAAAGAGAGGTCAAGAGGCCACAAAAGAATTAACAAGTGAATTAAAAAAGAATGTGAAAAGAGCGAAAGAAGAAAAATAAAGAAGTGGTGAAAAACTACAGGCCATGATTGTGTCCTACGACTGGGCAGGAAAGGGAGGACGTGTTTTTAAAGGAAAAGTTTTGCCATTTTTACCCTTCAACCACCTTTATAATCATTTATAACTTCACTTTTTCATTCACTTTTATTTTCACTTTATCTCTTTAGAGTTCAAGCCTACAAACGCTCTCACATCTCTTAAAAAATTTCAAACCTTTAAATTTATTCCAAATTCTACCTAATTCCTAAGAATTATGCCAAGCATTAAACAATCAGCTAGATGGGAGCAATCAGGACGAAATCAAGTTGCGGGACGGGGGAGAAGAAACAGAGCAGCAGACTTTGTCGCACCCTTCCTAGTCTACATAGAGGAGGAAGGTATTCGTTTTTAATCTCTAAATACTAGACAGATAGTAGTTCCCAAATATTTTGATTTTAAAACACTCGATAGGCTAGAGTTGCCTAAGAGGATAGAAAATTTAGCTGAAAGAATCCAGTGGGCCCAATTTATACTATTCCAATTTCCTGTCTATTAGGAGCTTATGTTGAAATTTTTCACTTCACTGATTTATAACCTTAGGAACCCCAAGGGATTGTGGTTTAGGTTGAGAGGAAGAGCTTATGAATTGAATGTAGAAATCATGTGCGATATGTGTGGATTCCCCGAATCCTCCATCATCGATCAGCATGATGATTTTTATCTCTCTCAATATTGGAATGAACTCACTAGAATAGAGCAATTTCATGCTAAGAATGCTCATAATAACATAATAAGGTCCCATGAACACTTGTTGTTGCACAAATTCATGTGTCAACTGGTTTTTGACAAAACAGAAACCAACAAGTGTTCCACAAAGGAACTCTTTATGTTGTGTTGTATGGACCATAACATTCCAGTGTGCACATCCACACACGTGCTAAATGCTATTGTTTTGACTATGCAAAAGAGGAGCAACAATTTAGGTATGGGTTACCTAGTGTCTACTATCGCTGAATATTATGGTGTGGAACAAAGTGGGTTACCTGTCTACCTCCCTAACTTCCTAAACCATCACCACTTATGGCGGCCTGAAATCCTTCAGTCCCACAATATGGAACTTAGGGATATCAGGCGAGCTCGAGTTCATCCCCACCATAGCAAGCAGACGAGGACTCCACCAGTGAAGAGTCCAAGGAAGAGGAAGAACATGGCTGGAAGGAAGTTTTGGATGCAATCATCAAAAACAACAAGACACTTGCGGAGAGCACCAGAATGATGAAGTAGATAGCCCGGACACAACGATGCCAGTATCGAGATAATCGTCAGATCCATAGATATTTCGAGGCTCAGGGCGTTCAATTGCCGTCTCCGACACCGTCACCACCTCCATCTCCATGAGATTTATGGCGAACCCATTTTTTCTTATTTAAATTAACCTTCAGTTCTATTTTCTATTTTCTATTTTCTATTTTTTAATTTTATGTTTACCTTAATTTTATATTTCTTCTTGTCTTTTATGTGCTTATTTGCCTCCTTCTCACATTAAGAAAAATGTGTTGTTCAAGTGTGGGGAGGGGTTGTGTGTTTTATTTTTTAATGTGACTTTTGCATATTGTATGATAGTTATTAGGTTACATTTTGTGAATTATTTGAATGTGTCAATGGCTTAGATGGAGTGAAATTTATTTAATTTTAAGCATAGTCTACTAGGTTGTGAATAATCATTAGCTTGCAAAATTAGTGAATTGGGGTCTTTGGATAAATATACAGCTTAATTAGGATTTAGTGTAAGTTTAGCACCCTATATATTGTCACATTTATTCATAATTTGAGGCCTTTCAACTTAAGTAGCTTTACTAGTATTTTTCATGAAAACGGGTAGCTAAAACAACAACGTAGGCAATAATAATTAAAAAAATTGTTTAATAAATAACTATTCTGCTGGCCTTTAAGTTAGGAATAGAGTTAGTAGCTAGTTGAAAATGTGATATAGCTAAGTAACCGGATCGACAAGCATCACAAATGTGTGCCTTCGAGTAAAAAAGCTATAATGACATTTCAACCAAGCTGTTTAATAAAAATCAGTTAGTCAAGTAACCGGATCAACAATCATCACTAATGTTTGCCTCTGAGTAAAAGACTAAGTCCTTGTTTAAATAAATAAATGAAAAAATGTGTTCTTAATAAAAACCTATCGGATTTGTAATAAGCTTGACTTTTCATGAAAATATACTTAGGAACAATTACAAAGTCTGAAGGACCAAAGAATTATTAATATGTGTGTACAATTGAAAAGGGTAAATAAATTAACACGTGGATCTTGGTTAATTTGTATATTTAGTTCAAAGCCCCTAAACACAGATTTTTCATGTTAATGATTTGATATAACTTTAATGATTGTGTTTAAGATTAAATTTATTTCACGAAGTTAAAGCCATTGCCTCATTGTTACATTGTGTGTTATGTGTTTGTTATTTTGTTTGCTTGAGGACAAGCAAACTTTTAAGTGTGGGTATGTTGATAGTTGTGAATTGCATCATATTTTAGGGTTCAATTTGTTATGTATTGAGTGTTAATTTGAGTGTTTAGTATGTGTTTAGGTTAGAATTATACAGTTTATATGTTTAAGTGTTTTTTATAGGTTAGTATAAGTCTTTGGGCTTAAATGTTATGTTTTTAAGGTACCTTGATGTGTTTGTTAGTGTTTCAGGGCTAATAAAAAAGAACGGAGAAGTTTCGGAGACTTTCGAGCTGAAACCATGTCCTACGATCATAGCCCAATGATAGAAACATGTGAGCCACTATGCCCTGGGGCACGATCGTGGCACTTGGGCCATGATCATGACAAAGAGGTCTGATCCTGGCCACGATCGTGGCACTTGGGCTACGCTTGTGACAGAAAGGGGTGGATGCTAGTTGGGCCACGATTATGATCTGCATCGAGTAGATGTGAAAACAGGTGAAAACGTCAAGTTTAGAGGAGCTTTTCGAACTGTTTCGACACCCATTTTACTAGGGCTACCAAGGTATTTAAAAAGAAAGAAGAATACAGAGGAGGAAGCTTTTGCATCAGCCACATTCTGAAAAACCTAAAGAGCTTTATCGAGAGATTAAGGAAGGAAATAAAGGAAGAGAGACATAGAGAAGAAGCCTACGTGAAATACTTCTCGGAATAGGAGGTTTCTCATCGTTACAGCCTCCATCACTCCGTTCCTCTCATATTTTTCGATTATATTTCAATTGTATTAATGTATAGAATTGGGATAGTCGTTGAGAATAGGATTGTCGAATGTTGATATTTGTCTAAACTCATCTTCGAGAATTTTGTCTTTGATATTAATGAAATTTGATTTATTGCATTTTTATTGAATTATTTGTGATTTAATTTATGCACTTCATATTTCGGTAACAAACTGAAAGAGCGAACCAAGTGAAAATCATTAAATTTGGCTAATAAGAGTTAGGTAATTTAATAGATAAAGAATTGAATCAAATCATTAAAATTGTGTAATAAGAGATCGTGCAGAGGTTTTTGGTAGGTTATTGGACAAATTCAGATCTAATTTAGGTTTTGGGTAATTGTAAATCAAGAGGTTGCAATTCCATAATCTAATTAGGATTTATAAATTAGGATTAAAAATTATAACTCGAGAGAGAGTAATCCACCCTAGGACCAGCTAGACCTAGTAATTCAATAACTTCATAATCAATTAGGTTTTCATTAAAGTCGGATAAAAATTCCCTTTCTCTTAATTGGTAGTTCCTAGGTTGATTCTTGATTTTGTTGTGCAATTGCTATCTTGTTTATAATTTCAAATATAATTCTTGAAATTGATTGCTTGATTGAATAATTTTCTGCCTTAGTTGTTTATTTTAATTATTGCGAATTTGAGTAAGCCTTAGATTTTAGGATTAGATTATTCCTCCTCGTGGGATCAACACCTTAGATACTCCGTGAATGACCCATGTGCTTGCAATAATATCTAGGTTAAAAATATTAAAACTTTATCATATTGGAACCTGTGACCAACTGTTTGATCTAATCAAAGAGTATTATAACATGCGCTAGTTTATCCAGATTAATGATATCTTATCTCTTTAATCCTATAACTAGGAAAGTTTAGAAACTAATATAATTACGCATGATAGGAATCCCATTATCATGATCTTGTCACGATTTCCACCATGGTGTGTTTTGTATCAAGGACTTCATTAAATCAACTTAAGATCAACATCAAATCTATAAAAGTATGAACATCGAAATAATGAAAAATGCCTTTATTAATCATCAAATGATTTTTACAATAAGTGCTAAAGGTGATAGCCTTTAGAGCTTCTAACACATAAGTCTATATCTCAGACCATGTTCGTGATTGATAAGACCTATAAAAGGTGATACAATCCTTAATTTTGGTGATATTTTTCACTTTCTTTTGTTCTTAACCTAGGGTTAGTCATCAAGAGAGAGAACAAACCCTCTTAAGACAAACTTTATGGACATCTTTGATAAAGAAGAAGATTGGAGATCATCCCAATATATCAAATTTAATTGGAATATTGAAATTTCACCTAGAGATCTTTCATCCCTGATCTTATTTGTTTTGTCACTCATATTTGATGTCTTTTTGTTTCATCACTCGTATTTGTTTGTACAAGAATTATGTGTAGCTAGTTTATTTATATGTTAAGGATA
>JAOQMS010000005.1:18993417-19032613 GCA_027563885.1 Erythroxylum longipes
TTGATAACTGCTTCTTGATTCTTGTAGAACCCGTTATTCAGTTGAGTTCTGTAACTAACTCCAACTAACTAATTGTCTGACATACTAGCGTATCTTTATTTTTATGTCGTCTGTGTTTTCCCCTTCTTCTGTGTTTTTCACTTCTTCTGTGTTTTGCGCTTCTTTTGTGTTTTGCGCTTCTTCTATGTTTTCACTTGTTCTGTGTTTTCCGCTTCTTCTGTGTTTTCCACTTCTTCTGTGTTTTCACTTCTTCTATGTTTTCACTTCTTCAGTGTTTTCACTTCTTCAGTGTTTTTCACTTCTTGTGTTTTCATTTCTTCTGTGTTTTCCGCTTCTTCTATGTTTTCATTTCTTCTGTGTTTTCCACTTCTTCTGTGTTTTCCTCTTCTTCTGAAGTCTTCTGTGTTTTCACTTCTTTTGTGTTTTCATTTCTTCTGTGTTTTCACTTCTTCTGTGTTTTCCACGTTTTCTGTGTTTTCCACTTCTTCTGTGTTTTCACTTTTTCTGTGTTTTCCGCTTCTTCTGTATTTTCCACTTCTTCTGTGTTTTCACTTCTTTTGTGTTTTCCGCTTCTTCTGTGTTTTTTGCTTCTTCCGTGTTTTCATTTCTTATGTGTTTTCCACTTCTTCTGTATTTTTATGCACACTTAATACACTTATCAAAATAGTTCATTTATTTCTAATATTATTATTATTTGATTGTCACCAAAATTAATAATCGTGAAGTCCTCTTGACTTAACAAAAACATCCTTTAATCTTCAAAAGCTAAGATTAGCTATAAAAAGGATTCTTCAACCCCTGGGTGATTGATTTTAAGTTTTTTTTCACTAGAGAATCAAGATTTAGATATCATCTTAGCAAATCAAGTTGTCTATGGAATCAAAGAGTTCATCTAGATTTACTTCTAGTATAACTTCTTTAGTTTTTTATTTTTTATTTTGAATATATTTTGTAGCTAAATCACTTTTAATATTTATATAAGAAAAACTCTAATTGTTATTTTTGTATGGATTAATTTGATTTAATTCATGATATGAGATATATTTCAGTTAGCTATCTTTGACCAGTCTTAATGTTGATTTACTCATACTAACATTTAAATATTGTCTTAATTCACCTGTGGACAAATAAAGAGAGCTTGCTTATAAGTGGACTATGGCTTACATAGAGGGGGGTTCAATAGGATGCCTGAGAGAGACCTATGTGATCTTCTTAGTGTTAGGGTAAAAATTTTCGTAGGATTTCACAAAAACTTAATGTATCTAAAAGAGTTTTAGCAATGATAGAGATATGGGTTGCTTAACTAAAGAGTAGATGGCTATAACTCAAGAGAGTGCAATTTTATTATTTTGGAAGTCTTATCGATCCAAAGAATATATCCAATCTAGGCCAATCAAATCATGAATTTAAAAGTGCTACTGTTAGTACTTATCTAAATATAGTATATCAATGTAATCTCTTTTGATCAATTATCTTATTATTTATTTCCTTAGTTATTATTTTTTTAGAAATTAAAGTATTTCATTGAAATGCCTATAAAGGCAAACAAGGTCAAAATTACAAGGCTATATTGTCAAAACAGGAAAAAAGAATCCTAGCATCTATGTAATTGCTATTTCAACCTAAAACTATATCACTCCAGTCTCCATCTTCTTTTAATGGAATAGCTTAGGTCCTCATTGGCATGATGAGCAACAAGAATCTCTTTAATCTAACAGGAAGTTCTGTGTGTTATTACATACTTCTCAAAGTGAATATTCTTGAAAATTATTTATTTTGTTTCATTCCAAATTAAGTAAACTGAGCAGATCAAATAAAGACTTAAGCAGTTCTTGTCTTCTCTTTTGTTTAGTGGACTATTTGGAATCTAATTGGCGAACCAGAACTAGTTGTCTTCTCCATTGCTTATCTATATTTTGATAAAGGCGTAAATAGTCATCCTGTGTCTTAGCATTTGAATGAAAGGCTAAGAATGCTTTTACTTCTCCCTTCTACGCTAGAAATTAGTATCATTCAAGTAAAATTCATTACTTCATTTACTTTGAAATGCCTTCTTGTCTTTGTACAATCTCCATATTTTCTTAGCTACTATCTTTGTTTGAAAAAGCCAAATTTTTACTAGTCTAAGCATTCCTTCTTGTTTCCTTTAACAAAGATGTTCCCATTACATTTTGGCTCCTTTGGAGGTCTCAGCTTTTCCAGACCAAAGAAAGTTCTTTATGCATTTTCCATCTCCTTATCAATCTTTTTATAAATAAATAGGCGTGAGCTTTAATGGTTTCGCAAATTGTTCAGCATAGAAATAAGAAGGTAAACCCTTTTAGCTTAAGAGAGAAATTTGTTTTACTAAGCATTGATCCTTATTTTGAACTTCTCTAGCAATATTGTGCAATCTTGGAAATTTAGCTTCTTTGATGAGATTGTTACTTCTAGGTATTTGAAGGGAAGATTTTATATGCTCAAACCAAAAATTTTGTTTAAATAATCAGTGTTGGGGACATCTCTAGAGAAGTAGATTCTACTTTTTATGGAATTAACTTTCAAACCAAATATCTTGCAGAACTCCATTAGTGATTTATGCAAAATTGACATGCATTTCTAATAAGCAACATAAAATATTATTAAATCATCAACAAAACTGAGATAAGTTAGTTGTAGCACTTCATACTTATGACGATAATTGAAATCAAGGTTTCCATTAGTGTTTGATTTGATAATTTTATTGCGAATTTCCATTGAGATGGCAAACAAATATAGAGATAAAAGGTCCCCTTGCCTTATCCCATTTGTGCCTTTAAACTACTTAGAAGGGGAACCATTAACAAGAAAAGTGTAGGATGGGGTTGAGAGACATTCTCTAATCCATGAGACATATATTTAAGGTATACCAAGCCACTCTAGACTACTGAACATGAAGTTCCATTTAATGCTATCAAATGCTTTGGTAATTTCTACTTTTACAGCATAACATTTGATAAAACCCTTAGTATCGTAATCCTTTATTAACTCCTACACTAGCAAAATATTGTCTAAGATGGATCTACTTGAATGAAAGCCCCTTTCGAAAGATGAATCAATTACTTAAAAGGATCCTTGAGCCTATTAGCTAAATGCTTTGCAATCGTCTTATTCTAACCATATTGCTTCTTTTGGTATTCAACCCCTACTTACAAGGATAGATGAAGTTGCTTAATAAGTAAATGATAGGTTTGTAATAGGAAAGACTTTGGAAGCATTGAAACATAAAAATATATCATTAAAACAATCATTAAGTTTTTTAGCATTATTATTGGGGAAGAAACTGTTGTTGGGAAACTTTTTAACTACTTTTATAGTCTTATATATTTATTTTCCTCATTTAATGTTCATATTTGTTATCTTAGTTTCATTGGATTTCTTTTTTTAGTTTTATTTATATCCTTTCTTATTTTATTTCACTTGTTCTCTTGTTTACTTTGATAAAAGGAATAATTATGGTATATGACAAGAAGCTAACAATCTATTTTTCTCAAAGAAGATCCGGAACTTAAAATAATATTATATCAAAATCAAAGGGAATAGAACAAGAAAGAAATTAGAGATACATTATAATTACAACTTGAAAAGATGGAAGAAGAAAGGAAAACAAGGATGGTGTATGCTAAACCATTTCTCTTGTGAACACAATTGAGTATTGGAAGACTAAAGATAAATGCTTATTATTTTGACATTAAGCTTAATATAATTCAAATGCTTTAATAAAATATACAGTTTGATAGATTACTTAATTAGGATACCAATAAATATATCACTAACTTTTTAGAGATTTATGATTCATTCAGCAAAAATTGGACAACTGAAAATGCCATAAAGTTGAGGCTATTTCTATTCAAACTAAGAGATTGACAAAGCAGTAGTTGAAAGATTTATTGGATATATCAATTACTAATTAGGAAAGTCTTGTAGAGAAGTTTCTTTCAAAATACTTTAAACTAGATAAGGCAAAAAATTTAAGGAATGATATCTCTTCCTTCCAACATTTTGACAATGAAGATTTATATGTGACATAGGAGCAAAACACAAATTTGTTGAGGAAGTTCTCACATTATGGCCTTCCATCATTGATGTAAGTCCAGGCATGCATTTTATAATAGTTTAGATGATTTTTCTAGGCAAATCACTGATGTTTTTAAGAGTGGAATGTTGAATAATAGAACTCCTAAGGCAGTCTTAGAGTTAATATAATAGATGAATATAAATAACTACCATTGTAATTAAGCATAATAAGGAGCAGCCAAATAAATAGAATTCAAAATTTAGATGTCGTGACTGGATTTACAACTAAAATAAAAGTAATGGTAAGGAATCTTAATAATCTAAGCTTACCATATATGATAAAATATGTTACAAAATTTTAAATTCTGTGGAGGAGAACATCAATGAATAGAATGTCAAGTTTGAAATCTTATGATTGAATCATTAGAGCAAGTTAAATTTATGAAAAAATTTAGAGATAAAATAATTCTTATAATATGATTCACAATTTGAAATGAAGAAACTGTTAAAGTTTTTTCTAAAATAAGAAAGCAGTAAAACATGTCAGTAAATGTTATCACAAGAACATCAAAGAGATAAGCAGCAAGATCTAGAAGATATATTAAGAGAGTTTATACTAAGAGCATCTTTTTGAATATAAAATTATAAAGCCTTAATAGGAAAAACTTGGAAATTCAAATAGGCCAATTAGTTGAAGCAATCAATAAAGGGTATAAAGGAACATCATCCAATAAGAATATACCTAACCTTAAAGATCATACTCAAGCAGCCACCCTAAAGAGTAGAAAGGATTTGACCAATGAAAGAGAGGGAGCAACTAATAAAAAAAAGCCTAATCCTAAAAGGAAACAAAAATATAAAAGAAAACTAAAAAAACTAGTAAGGGGATTAAGAATTCTTTACTCAGTAATGTTAAGGCAAAAAAAAGAGATAAATAATTTAGTAAGTTCCTTGAGCTTTTAAAGCAATTTCATATTAACATTACTTTTTTTAATCCCTTTTGCATAAGCCTCAATACGTTAAGTTTCTTTAAGAGATTCTGAATAATAAAAAGAAGCTAGAGAAGCTGTGTATCATTAAGTTAAATGATTAATGCTCAACTATCCTCCAAAATAAGTGATAGATGTATAATTGTCCATATTTATACTCCCATATTTGATGTATTTTGTTTGATATTTTATAATTTTATTGTATTTGGTACTTATTTTGCTCCAAATGCATTTATAGGTTTTAATTGCCTTTATGGACTAAAAGGAGAAGAATTTGAATGAAAGTATAAAACAAAGATTTGAAGCAAATAGGGGATACACAGTCGAATGAAAGTACAAAACAAAGATTTAAAGCAATTTCGTAAAAGGAGAAGAATTCGAATGAAAGTATAAAACAAAGATTTAAAGCAAATAGGGGATACACGGTCGAATGAAAGTATAAAACAAAGATTTAAAGCAATTTCATATTAACATTACTTTTTTTAATCCCTTTTGCATATGCCTCAATACGCTAAGTTTCTTTAAGAGATTCTGAATAATAAAAAGAAGCTAGAGAAGTTGTATATCATTAAGTTAAATGATTAATGCTCAACTATCCTCCAAAATAAGTGATAGATGTATATTTGTCCATATTTATACTCCCATATTTGATGTATTTTGTTTGATATTTTATAATTTTATTGTATATTTGGTACTTATTTTGCTCCAAATGCATTTATAGGTTTTAATTGCCTTTATGGACTAAAAGGAGAAGAATTCAAATAAAAGTATAAAACAAAGATTTGAAGCAAATAAGGCATATGTAATATTTTTTTCTTAGATAAGTATTAAAGGTATTTCACTTAAGGATTAAGAGAATGCCATATTTACCTAATCATATTAGATATTTTCTTATGATAAAATATCGTTTAGTTTGTGCAATGCACCAAAACCATTTTAAAGTTTACGATGTTAATTTTCAAGGGTATGTTTAATGATAAGTACTACATAAACTATATTACTAGCATGATTTTAAGATAATTTTTTTATGTTTGGATATAACTTATATATTGTTCACATGCCTTAATTTAGCTCCCAATGAAGAAATAATGAATTTAGGCAAGTTAAAGCCAAATTGGAGAATTTTTTATATGATTTTTAGTTAAGCATAGGTTGGATATGGACCCATGTTTAGAGCATGGGTAAACACAAACTAGTGTTTTAACCCATATTACTTCTTGCTCCATTCTAGCTCTTTAATAACTTTCTATGTGAAGGAATATGACCTAAACTTGAACTTGTGTTAGGTGATATAAAGGAATATGACCTAAACATATGAGCTAATAAACTAATATGAGTGCAATATAAATTCATGTTAGTGACCTATATTAGGCGAGATTTTTTGGTTTTTAGGGTTTCATAAGAATATGAGGAGCTTTGGGGGAATTACACATAGAGAGATCACGTAGCATTCATTAAAAGTCGAATTGGAGCATCTTGGAAGAAGAATGAAGCAATCTTGGTGCAAAGAAGAGATTTCCATCAAGATTCAATGTAAGAAAAGATCTAAATCATCAACATAACGCCCTTTTATAACATCTTCAAAAATTCATTGTTAACCTCAAACTTAGGAACATTCACACCTCACTCTATGAGCAATCTAAAGGCACAAATGTAAGTTTATTAATTCCAAACATAAGGCATCTTAATAAGACTTGAATTAAGGTTTTCACTTACCGAGCTCCTAGCACAAGAGGCACACTACTTGTTATGCTTAGCTCATCTTCTCACTTCACTTATAATCTTAAAAGGCTACTTAGTCCCTTGTACTTAAGTGTTTCCCTAGTAATCATTTTTGTCTCAGAAGGGCATTTGATCATTACTTTATTAACTTAAATTAAATCGTAACATTTTAACAGATAATAAACTTTCAAGGTTGCATCAAGTATTTCTCTAATAGTCATAATTAAGTGGGAATCACCAAGGATGCTAAGTATTACATTAGGCAGATTAAAAGTCTTTTGTTAGAGTTGTGCATCCAGAATTAATAATGTAAGATTTTTGATTACTCATAAACTAAGTTCGCCTAAAGATGGTTAGCTCTTCTAAGTGGGAACCTAAAATTGAACAATAAAGAGTCTTAAAACATGTTATGCTAAAGAAAGCAATCAATGCAAACTGCTAACGTTGAAATATCATTCATTTTCAATCATAGTATTATAATATATTCTTTCTTTTCTTATTAATCCAATTAGTTCTTTAAGAGATTAAATGGTAATAAGAACTGAATGAATGAACATAAAACAAAATAATGTCAAAAAACAATATGGATAGAACTAACTAGCTTCTATCTACAATGCCATTTTTGTATAAACATGTATGCATGCCACTTTTCACATTAATCAGATGTATTAAACCTTCTTGGACAGCATCAGCTACATGTAATTTCTTAAAATAGCATCTTAAAAATGTTAAATTCGCCCTAGTTTGCATAGGTTAGTTTTTAAAATTTTGAGAAGTTATTTTGACTTATACAAAATAGGATGAATTTTTTTTCACCCTATTTTGTTTAGGTTAATTTTTAACATTTTGAGATGTTATTTTTGTAGAAATTGCATATAGTTGGTGTTGAAAAAGAAGGTTTAATACATATGATTAGTGAGCAAAGTTGCATACATGTTTATATAAAAATGGCATTATTAATAGAAGTTGTTATGTTTTATTCATTTTTTTACGTGCATTCATTTAGTTCTTAATGCCACTCAATCTCTTAAAGAACTAATTGGATTAAAAGGAAAAGAAATAATAAATTCTAAATCTATTATTAGAAATGAATGATATTTGAATGTTATCAATTTGCATTGATTACTTTCTTTGGCATAACATGTTTTAAGACTTCATTGTTCAATTTTAGGTTCACACTTAGAAGAGCTAAACCTCTTTAGGCGAACTTAGTTTATAAGTAATAAAAAATCTTACACTATTAATTCAATTAGCGAGTTATGTTGATACACCTACTAAGTCATGTTGACGCAACTACTTAATGTTATTAATTAAACTACCCAGCTAGATTGATGCAACTACTTAATTATAATGATGCAATTTTTAGCCATCCTAATATAAGTTTCTAGCCATGTTATGGAACTACCTGCCCATACTAATTCAACCCCATAACTGTATTGATGCATCTATTTAACTATAATGATGTCACTCCATCTATGTTAATGCAACTACTTAATTTTAGTGATGCAACCATGTAACCATATTGATGCAACCTTTCAATATAGTAATGTAATCACACAACTATGTTAATGCAATTTTAAAATCATATTGATGTAACTATTTAACCATAATGATGTAACCCTAGTCATCTTTATATAATTACTTAACCATTTTGATGCAATTACCTAAGAGAAAGAGATAAGAGGTTGCGTGAGTTTTTAGTAGTCAAACCAATAAGGAGGTGAAATCAAGGAGTCAAACTAAGAGATAAAGAGAAAGCATAGGTTAGTTTTGTAGTTAAATGCCAACAAAAGAGATAGAAAGCCAGAGAGAAAGATGAAATGATTAAGTTAAGTGTTAAAGAAAAGAAAGTCAAATTAAGAGTGAATGAGGACAAAAACTTAGAGGTAAATGAAATTTTTTATAAATAAATATAGATATTAAAAAGAAAAGAGGGACTTGATCCATATTAAGAGTATACATAACACTTTTTATATATTAAGTATGTCTTAACTAATTTAAGAGTTAAATTTTCTAAAATTTTTAAGGATTTTATGAGTCTAGATCCATATTACTTTAACTTAGTAATTATAAAAAATTAAACACTTTATTTTTAAGGGTAAATTATTTCAAACAAATTAAGATTTTATAGGAAATATATCAATCTTCACCTTTTAACACTAAATAACACCATCATTAAGAATTCATACACATCGATCCTTACGTTAATATTATTACGCTCGTTAATTTTGTGATATATCATATCATATGGGACATACTTGTAACCAAGTGCTAATTTTTGTTTAAATTTGACAAAGTTACCTTTTCAGCTATCATACCTCTTCTTTTGAAGTCAATTAAGGATTAAATAAATAAAATCACTCTCTCTTTCAAATTCTCCTAAACAACACATCAAAGATTACTTGTTAAAAATTTCAAGCAAATAACACATGCAATCTAAGGTTTTACTTATATTTTGTTGTTATTTATGTCATTCATTAATTTCTTTTGCTCATTCTTTTTCTCTCTTTTTTCTATAAATCCATAACTTTAACAATCTTCTCAAATAGTGATTAAGTTTAAGAATGAAGATATTAATAAGTTTTGTAGATAAAAAATAAAAAATTAGTGAAAATAACTTTTTAATAAGTCCACCATATGAAAGAGCTAGAAAGTTGACTAAGAGAATGATCGTTACACTAGTTTGTTAGTAATTATAACTTTGATAATAATATGTACAAGTTATGGCAGAATAGTAAGATAATAGAGATTTTTGGTAGGATTTGAAAGAATAGATGTTTGGAGAATTAGAATAAGGTATAAAAAGAATGTTTTGTTGGGTATTATATCATTTAATTTAATAAAAGGTATTTAAGTATTTATTTAAAAATAAGATAAAATGATATGGGCCTTGTTTGGCAAGCAGCAGATTGCATTAGCTATTTGCTGATAACTGATTATGTTAGTTGATTTGACCCGTTGATAATATAACCTGTTTATTAAAGATGTCTGATAAAATTAACTATTTAGTATTAGCTGTTGATGTGTAAAATAACTTATAAGAGCATGATTTAAAAAAAATTATAAAGGCATGAATATTATATTTCTTAGTATTTATGAATATTCTTATAAGAATTTAAATTTAGATATTTAATTTTAAAAATTAAGTTTATAACTTTAATAATAATAATAATAATAATAATAATAATAATAATAATAATAATAATCATCATCATCATCTAATGTTAAATTCTCTATTAATATGAATGATGCAGTGAGCTACGTCATTTTAGTATTTTTCATATAATATGTATCAATTTTATTATTTAATAACTTAAAAATATCTATAATTATATATAGATGCGATATATAATAGTTATATACTAAAAATATTAATTTGATGTGACTCTTTATGTTCAAAAACTTAATATTATGATATTTTTAAATGTGAACTAATAATATAAAATTAAATAAAAGTTAAAAGTTTAATTAACTCATTTATTATATTATTCAAAACTTTACGATATAATTGCACGACAAAAAAGTCAACTTTAAATACACATATAGCAAAAGTAAAAAGTAAAATGAAAGGTAATATTGTTATTAGAGAAATAGTTAACTCCAAAAGTTTCTCTTATAGAGCTTTTCGAACTTAACTTATTGAGATTAAATAAGCTAACCAATACATCATTCATTAATTATATCAATAACTTTTTTAAATGGTAAAAAGTTAATTTTTAGTTAATATGCTAAAAATCTAAGCGATACGTTGTATATTACAGTGTTAAAAAGTCGAAGTTATGATATTTTTATTAAAAAGACTTAAAAGTAAGCATATTTGAAATGATATACCTCTCTAAAACGCAAATGCCAAAAAAGTTGTTCCAATAAAAGAGGGAGAGAGAGCGAGAGAACACAGTGGACTTCTCCTTCGCCGAAATCGTCTAAACAAAGTCGTCGGAAACTGAATGAAATTCGAATGATGGTTAGGCCCGATCTCGGTGGTCGGACCGTCCTTGAACCTATTTCCAGCTTCGATATCTCCGCCCATTCGCGCTCCTCAATTCGATCTCTTGCACTCTCCTCCCATTCCGATTCCCAAGTTCTCATCCATATCGGTACACACACCGGGTCTCTTATTCTTCTTTCCGCCGGCCCTAACCCTAGCGACCTAGACGACGGCTCTTCTAAACGAAACGTTTCGTTTCTTCGTAGTGTCTCCATTGGCGATGCTCCTGTGGACTTTGTGCTTGTGCTTCCTGCCATTCGGAAGCTTCTGTTGCTATGTGGTGGCTCCTTGTTTTTAGTTGATCTGCTTCTTACTCACCCCGTTAAAAGGTTGAGCTTTTTCAAAGGAGTTTCTGTTGTTGCTAGAAGAATTCTTAGTTGTGATTCCCAATTTAGCAGTTTGTCTGCTATTTCTGCTTCTAACCCTGAATCTTCGAGTGCGAGTCAGCGACTTCTGCAGAAATTGGGCGGCGGTATAAGAGCTAATGGAGTCAAAACTAGACAATTGCACCCACATCAAGGTGAAGGTGATGATGCTGTGGCCGTTGTGATGGGGAAAAAGTTGATTTTGATTGAGTTTGTCTCTGGAAACGATAATAGGCCAGGCAAAATTGATCGGGACAGTAATGGGATCAATGCCTCTTTTGTGATTTTGAAAGAAATCCTCTGTATTGATGGGGTTAAGACCATGGTCTGGCTTGATGATTCTATTTTTGTTGGTACTGTTCATGGGTATAGTTTGTTTTCGTGTATTACTGGGCAAAGTGGTGTGATATTTACTTTACCTGATGTGTCTAGCCTGCCTCTGCTTAAATTGTTGTGGAAAGAGAAACTAGTGCTATTGCTGGTAGATAATGTTGGTATTATTGTTAACGCACAAGGGCAGCCTGTTCAAGGCAGCTTGGTATTGCGCTGGGCTCCCGATTCGGTTGCAGAGTTATCTTCATATGTAGTGTTTGTAAAAGATGGAAGAATGGAATTATATCATAAGAAGTCAGGAAGTAGTATTCAGACAGTTCTGTTTGGTCCTGAAGGATGTGGACTATCTGTTGTTGCAAATTTGGAAGACGGGAATGGAAAAATGATTGCTGCTGCAACGCCCACCAAGGTAGCTGAAGCCTACATTTTATGTCTTGTTTAATTATGTCTAATCTTATGTGCAACCTTTCTCCAATCTTTTCTGCATTCAGCTTAGCAGTTTATTTTCCAAATTCTCAGTTTTTTGGGTGCAAATTTGGGAACCCTTTTTACTTCCGTGGTGATGTTTAGTTGAAAGCTTATTAATAAGCAAACCATGGTGGCATGTTTTCCATATTGATAAAGAATCATCAAATGATTCGTGATATTGATAACTCTTGTAAATTTGGGCTCCTTTGTTCATTCCTGTTCATGAGTTATTTGATCAAGCTTATCTAATTGTGAAAAACATTTCCCTCACTGACCTTAAGCTAACCAAGGAAAACTTATAAATGAGTAAATGTTGTATCTATTTACATCCGTCCTGTTTAGGAAATATGAATAATTTGCCAATTTTCATGATAGCAATAAGCAGTGCACTTCAAGAATCACATAGCACACTTTATTGTTCATAACTTACATATATATATCGGACTTGTATGTTGGGGAACTCCACACTTTCAAATTCCAGTATACTGTTATGTAACCACAAGTTCATGTAGCATAGATGTTACAAGATTCTTAAATTGATGTAGAACTTCAGAAAGTTATCACTATCAACTAGGCTTTCTAACCACAAAGCTTTTGAGGGCAGCAGGACGCTGTTAAGTTTTGGGTAAAGGTCCAGTTGAACTTATTTTCCTGGTCAGGATTTGTGACATATTCACTTATTGTAGCTCTTTTAAATGACTATTTTGATAAATGCATCTTTTACCTTGTCTGTGTAGGTTATTTGCTATCAAATTGTGCCCATGGAGGAACAAATCAAAGATTTGTTGAGAAGGAAGGACTTTAAGGAAGCCATCTCTTTGGTGGCGGAGCTTGAGTGTGAAGGTGAAATGTCGAAAGAAATGCTGTCCTTTGTTCATGCTCAAGTTGGGTTTCTTCTGCTTTTTGACTTGCATTTTGAGGAAGCAGTGAATCACTTCTTACAGTCTGAGATAATGCAGCCTTCGGAGCTGTTTCCATTTATAATGCGAGATCCAAATCGCTGGTCACTGTTGGTATATTTTATGATCTTGTGTCACACTTACATTATTGATGTGATATCTATCTTGTGTTTATCTTTATAACATTTTGGTGCAACTGTTATCTTCAAATGGCATGAGCATCAATTTTGTCTTGATTTTGGAGAAAATAAAATCCCCATTGATTAACCCCATCATTCAGGCATGTTAGATTGTTTATGTTATGGCTGCTGAATATGACTGGTCTAATAGCACACTTGTTCGCTTAACAGATGCTTAAGCATGTCACTGTCTGTGTAACCATATTAATTGATCTTGTTTTATCAGGTACCAAGGAATAGGTATTGGGGTTTGCATCCTCCTCCTGCCCCACTTGAGGACATTGTGGATGATGGATTGGTCACAATCCAAAGGGCCATTTTCCTCAAAAAGGCAGGTGTAGATACTGTAGTAGATGAACGTTTTCTGTTGAATCCACCTACTAGAGCTGATTTAATTGAGATGGCAGTAAAGAACTTCATCAGGTGCTAACATTGTTTTTTTGTAGTGTGATCATTGCTTGTTTTTGTTGGCTTTTAACAAGTTACAGGAACTTGCTCTTTACTGCAGATACCTAGAGGTGTCACGTGAGAAGGAGTTGAATTTGTCTGTTAGGGAGGGAGTTGATACACTTTTAATGTATCTCTATAGAGCCTTAAATCATGTTAATGACATGGAGAAGCTTGCATCTTCAGCAAATAGTTGTATTGTGGTATGTTCTGTTTTCCTTTTTGCTCTGTTAAACATGGCATTTCTTTTTAAAAGAAAGTTCACACTCCATACACATTTTTGTCTTGGGAGATGGGTCTGACACTATGCTTCAGTCAGTGTCCTTGTTCTTTAGGCTAAACTTATGACCAAATTATTGTTAAACAAGGTTCTAATTGGCTAGATGAAAGGAACTGAAAAGAATCTGGTACATTCATTAGAAATGGGATTGGTTTTCCCATTCACCAGAAAAATGAAGAAAATGCTTAGGCTAGTCTGTTTATCTGTAATTATAATGATGGGTGAGGTCAGGCTATGATTGAGAAAGAAAGACTTTACAAGTTGATTGCAACTATTCAATATTTAGTGACAATATTGGAAGTTTTTTGTTTTCTATTGCATATTATTCTCCTTGTTAACATGCTCTTAGTTTTTGCATTTTATGTGTTGTTTGTAGTTTCTGTAGTTAAACAAACATTTAATGCCGCTGATAGAAATGAATGAGAAAAAGGTATCGGAAAATAGTGATAAAAAGTAGGGATATCATGAAGCAAACTGGTTTAAATGATTCTTTCTTGTGTATTTTAATTATTTCGGCAGCACCATTGTTGTCCAACCAATGTTGGTGGTTGTAGAATGTAGGTCATCGTTTATTCCAGTAGAAATACTTTTATCTCCTTACTTGGTCTCTAATAGAATATTCATCTTATGTTTTTTCTTGCATCAATGGATTTTATTTATTTCTGACACTGCTGCACTAGTAGAGTTTTATGGATTTAGCTGCTGTCAGATGGATAGGAAAAGGAAAACCGAATGAAAGAGGAGAAAGTGATAGGATGAAATCTTTATTCTCAACAAATTCTGTTGAATTCTTAAAAAATTGATAGTTCTAGTCTGGCATTATCCTGTGTATAATAGACAATGCATTCAAGGAACTTGAATGTGGCTATCTGATGGTGTTGACAATTTAGCAGCATTAAGTTTTCTTGTGATATGATGTTATTCATTAGAAATAGGTTTATAGTCAATAAATGTAAAGCGTGGAATCTTAGTATTCCAATGCATTGCAAGACAGAGGGGCTGTTGTCAGGAGCTTGCTTGAAGGATGACTGTGCAACTTGCATGGGCAGTGCAGGAGGAGTTGGAGACTCTGTTAGATGACTCTGGGCATTTAAGGACACTTGCCTTCTTATATGCAAGTAAAGGGATGAGCTCGAAGGCTCTTGGCGTTTGGCGTATTTTGGCAAGGAATTATTCTTCTGGGCTGTGGAAGGATCCTTCTCTACAGGATGATTTACAGGATTGCAGCATGAATATTCTTTCTGGTAGAGAGATTGTTGCAACTGAGGCAACAAAAATTCTTGAGGTGTCTTCAGATCAGGAGTTAGTCCTGCAACATCTTGGATGGGTACGTATTATTTGATTTAAATTTTTGCACCAGAATGTTGCTAAATGCTGATTTGTATTAATGCGGCCTACTAGATCGCAGATATTAACCCAGTGCTTGCGGTCCAGGTTTTGACGTCAGATAAAAGAATAAATCAGCTTTCGCCTGGTAGGCCAAATTTTGGAGATACTTTAAAAGTGCATGAATTTTGATTTGTGTGGTGATACTTTTTAAGTCACTTCATGTTTGCCTTGCCTTTTGGTGTATTTCTTGTCTTCCATTATCTCTGTTTTCACAATAATGATATTGAATCAATCACAGTGTTCCATGAGGGATATATTGCTTTCTCTAACTCTTGTGTATTAGTTTCCATTGTCTTATTATTTTTTTTTCTGTTGATAAATTTTGTGACATTGTTTTGGCTACTAATTATTACTTAAATCTCGAAGCATGCAGTCCTGTTGTGTTGGTTGAATGATTGATCAGGATATAGATTATTAGCGTGATTGTCTTATTTATTTATGTTGAAGATCTTATACATTCAAATATTTGATATTGGAGCTATTGTATATATCTTGTTATAATTGATGATTGTAGATATCCTACTTAAAAATAGTTTTACCGTATATGTCCTATCCATGTTTAGAGGCTTTTTATATTCTGTAAGGCAGACAAAATCCTAATAAGATGTAGCCCTAATGACGTTGCATTCGTAAATGTAGAATTTATAGCTGAACCATGTAAAAATAATTATTTTCTTGTTTTTCTTTCTACTTACCGCATGGTTTACTAGATGCTCGTGCGACAAAGAGTTATTAAGTTCAGATTATGCCACTCTGATATTTGGTGGATTTATGATGTGCTGTATTTGTTCACTCTTCAGTTGAGGAGGCTTGCTAGAATAATTTAATGATCTATTCATGAGCCTCACCCATCAGCTTAAACTTTTGGGTATGAGTTTGCTTATGTGGATCAGAGCCATTCTGATTATGTACTTACCCACTCGCTAGGTCTTTACTGCAATAGGTACCCCTACTGTTCTCTTGAACTCTTCTTTTCAGCGTCTATCTTCCAACAATATTGGTTGTTGAATCTCTCCATTTTTTACGAGCCCCTTATTTCTCCTTCCTTCTTTTCAGGAAAATTGAATGCCATTTCTCCTCTTTGTTTTTAACTGGCAATGCTGTCAAATATCTCTTCTTTTTTTCTGGCAAGCTCATCTTTCCTTTCTGATGGCCTGAATTTTGTCTCTACTTACTTTCCTTTGCCACAATCTTGTCCTTGCCAGCTGTTTCTGCAGCACTCACCTGCCCTTTTCCTCTTATCCATGCTTGCCAAACTTCTCTATGCTTTAACCTCTGCTTTTCTCCACTGGTAGTCGATAACTATCTTAAGCTCCGCTTTTCTCCACCAGTAGTTGACTAAGTTGGCCAACTTTCCCTGATTCACTGATGCCCTCCGTCATTTCCAGCCTCATTAGATTTCGTCATAGGAAGTTTCTGTTTCAGTTTGTCTTGTGTTTGTTCTTGTCACAGGCTCCCTGCTTTGACAGTGGCTTGGCTGCACACAAAAGATTTTTCCATGTTGTGTGCTTTATTGTAGTGTGATAAAAACAAGAATGTCGCCTTAAATACGAAAGAGAAAAAAAAAATCTTCATTTTAAAAAAGTCTTCCTGTTCAAAAAACACTTCAACTGTTCCAATAATTCATATGCATTTTTAAAAAAATACCCACTTATCAACTTAAGGGGGAGTGTTCAAACTTTAGACATTCAATGTTTCACATTGAAAATATTGTGTGTATATTCTTATGATGGAGTGCAATAGATGTCCTACTTAGAAGTCTTATTAATATTCTATATGTACTATCCCAACAAATAGGGACTCTTTATACTAGTGCTTTTGCTTGTGAACTTAGGCCTATAACCGAATATATAGATTTCGCGTAGATTTTGGGGCTTGAGTGGTTTGACTACTTTTTAGAGAGTTCCAATTCGTTTGACTTAATTTTTTTTTGGTAGTTTAAGCACCTCAATTTTTATTGTCAGCTGCATGTTTAATATCTTGAAATGATGCTTCGGCATGGACGCAGTTTAACTAGATTCTGAACCTGGTAAATTTATGCCTATTCTTTATTATAATTTGTTATTCTAGGAATACTTAATTTAAGTTCACAGTGGTCTTCCTAATTTCTCATTGCAGATGAAGTAATTGCTACCATCGACCGGAAAAAAGTTGAAATTCTCCAAAGGTTTGCCATCAACACATCTTTTACTGTGGCTTTATGCATTTTTGGTCGCTTCTGCTATTCATTTGACTTGCAATCCACACTGTTTATTATGAAGAAAGTGGTTGAAACTGATAGCATGGTTGAAGTTTTACATTAGGCATTTTGCAAATGTTGTCTGTATGCTTTTCTAACCATCCTGCAGTTGTTTATGAATTGTAAAAATTCTTGCCGAAATTCTTTTACATGGTGATTTTGACTTTGAAAAGGAAGTGGTGTTGCTAAGACAATAGAGCTCATTTTCTGAGGTGTGTAAACATTCAAATGGAGAAGATTTATGTTTTCTTTACAGCTCATGGTCATATCATAGACTGCAAAGAATGTGGAGAAGAAACATATTATCAGAATATAGCTTCCTGGATTCCTTCTGAATATTTTTCATGTGAATAACTATGTTACCTCTCTATCATGTGAACCAATATTGTTCCCTGAAAACTTTTTAACTTCCAAGGTACAAATAACTGTTTAGTGGCCCATTGGATGTGCGGAGAGCATTCCTTTTGTTGAGGAATCATGCATCGACTATCTTTCTACTACACTTGAATTTGTAAAAAGCAACTTATCTACTTTGGTGGGCTATGCTTAATGCTGCTCCCATGCTTTAAATTAGTATAGGTGGGTGCTTGGTTAATAGCTTTACTAGGTTCATAATAGCAGATTGGATTGATATGCTCTAGTTATCCAAACGAATATACTGGTTCATATATTGTTTTCTTTGTAGCTATTTTCTTTCCATTTACCTTTGTCAAAATGTGTTGGGATGCATGATTCTTGATTCCAATTGCACATCTTTCCTTGGTACTCTAAATTTTGATATTAAAATATTGACTTTGACAATGTCTCCATTGTTGCTGTAGGAAATCTATTTTTTTAACCTTCTTACTTGCTAACGAAGTCTAAATTTTTACTTCATAATCATTGCCAAGTAAGGGTTTACTGCATGTCTGCATAATCTTGACTTGTCTCAAGTCTTCAGAGGAATCTTGCTGACTGTTTCCATATTTTTAAAGGTTCTGCATGATATGAAATCACTTGTTATTTCTGCACAGATCCATTCAGCTCAAACACAGCTTCTTGCATTTTACCAGGAAGCTTCATTTAACTTATGAGATCAGCATTATAAACAAAATAGAGCAGATCAATCCTTGACTTTATCGATAGTAGTTCCATGAACAATCCTTTGCGGGATTGGATTCTTTTGATAGTGACTTGATAGACAAGATTGAGAGATTAGGAATCAGAGTTCATAAAAGGCGCTAGCAAGTCCCAGGTTTAGGAAGGGAAAGGAAAGACCTTGAAAGGACATATCTAACCAAAGCAAAGAGAGAAAAGGAGTGAAGCCGGGTGAGTCAAGCTACCTTTAGCTTGGAGCCTCTTTTTCCTTCTGCCCAGCTCCCTGAAAACAGCGTTCGACTTGCATGTGTTAAGCATATAGCTAGTGTTCCTTCTGAGCCAGGATAAACTCTTTTTTTGAAAGTGATTCCTTATAGTTGATCATTTCTACCATTGGTCCATTGGTCTCACGAGACCTTCACGGCTGCCAGTTATATGTAAACTTTGTTTTTGATCTATTATGATGAAGTTTTTAATTTGTATTTTTCAGGTGCAACCTTTTGATTTAGATATCTTTAGCAAATATAAATATTTGCTAAACTTATCTCTTTGGTCATATGTTTATTTTTAATCCTGTTCTTCATAGCAATGTTACTAGCTCAGGCTTCTCTTGCAGGTATCTCCAGTGGTTGATTGAAGATCAAGATTGTGATGATACTGAATTACTTACACAATATGCTCTCTTGCTTGCAAAGTCATCATTAGGAACATTTGAAGAGGATAGCACGATACTGAATCCTGAAAGTGGAAGGCTAGAGGAAGAACATTATATTGGTTCTGAAAAAAATTCAATCTTCCAAAGTCCTGTACGAGAAAGGCTGCGGATATTTTTATTTTCATCAGATTTATATGATGCTGAAGAGGTGCTTGAATTGATTGAGGAGTCAGAATTGTGGTGGGAAAAGGTGAATCATAGCTATCATTTCTGATGGTTTTGTTATCCTGCCTGTAAATAGCATAGAGCTACTGTTTAGGTCCTTGATACTGCATATTTGTGAATTTCATATGTTCTGCATCAGTAAGTCTTATGGAAGTTTTGAAACTTTCACAGGCTATTCTTTACAGGAAGTTAGGGCGAGAGACATTGGTGCTCCAAATTTTGGCCCTGTAAGCTTCATGTTATTTTTGGAATAATCAGCACTAACCAGTTTAACATTTCATGTGGAAGTTCCTTAAAATACTTTTCTGTGCATGCTGGAATTTTTATTAGTCATACTGGACTGATAAAGTATTAGTATCTGACATGTTTAATAAGTATGCCTGTTACTCTTTCATATGCTTATTTTTTGTCACAAACTTAAAGTTACTATTTATTGCATCTCATCCCTTCGTCACACCGCCTCCCAATGTCCTATCTTCTCCACACACCCTCCCACACCACTGTCTTCCTTGGCACATGAAACAGAAGTAAACCTTAGGGTTTTAACAGTTATCAATATGAGATTTTGGAGTAATGCATGATAAACTCTCAGGAAGCTGGAGGATAGTGAAGCAGCAGAGCAATATTGTGCTGAGCTGGGCAGACCAGATGCTTATATGCGGTTAGTGTTATCCACTTTCGTCTTTAAATTTTTATTTTTGCTTTTGTTATTAAATCTAACTTGCTTAATGGGTCCAAGGATGCTAACTTGTAGGCATTCTCTGTCTAATGTTTTCTTGTATGAATATGGGTTATAATCTCTTCAGATTACTTGATATGTATCTGGATCCTCAAAATGGGAAAGAACCCATGTTTAAAGCTGCTGTTCGTCTTCTCCATAACCATGGAGAAATGCTTGATCCCCTGCAAGTTTTAGAGGTATTAAATTGGCCCAACCTCTCTATCTCTTTGTTTCATGCATATGAGCATCCTAGTTTGTTCAAATAATTGTAAAATTGGAGACTTTAAAAAGGAAAGTTGAGATGGAAAGTAAAAGAAAGTGTTATTTTGCAATGTTAGATGCCCATATTCTAACTTTGAGAAATTTTTATTTTTCAAGCTCTGAATGCCCCTTTTTCGACTTGAATTTTTTATTTCACTCCCTGTGGATTAACATGCTCTTTTGTATTTTGTTAAAGGGTAATTACTTGGAGATGTAATGTAAAATCGAGATGTAAAATAAAGTAAATTCCCTGAAGTGATGCTTGTTGTTTGAAGTCCTCTTGGTTGAAAGAATGTCAGAAGAATTTAGATTTGGATCGAGGAATTTCCGACTTGTACTTTATTTTCATGTCCTGCAAATGTTTTTGTAGTTTCGTTATTTTGCTTTTGCTACATTTATATGATAGAATAGGTTTAGGAAGTGGGGTTTCTGAATTGGTTTATGTTTCTGGGTTGGTTTATCTGGTCAATTTCTTAGTTTCACCTAATGTTTCTTCTAGTACAATTATTTTGTTGTCTATATTTAGGAAGTAGGGTTTCTGAATTTGTTCATCTGGTCATGTGCTAGGGACATCTTGGGTACACAACATAACTATTCTTGTTGTGCTTTACAGAATATTCTTCTGGGATAATATAGGGGTGTTCGTTTTTTAAATATTCTCTTTCTACTAATCCTTTCATGTTTTCGAGTGAGGCGTTGAGAAGAGGAGTGGTTGGAAAGGGTCATTGCTGTAGTTGAAACACGGCTTCTTGTAATTTCTGTAATGTAAATGGGTGTAATCAAATTATCCTCATAAAATTGTATAGATGGTTGTTTCCTTATGGCGCTGCACTTTTTTCATTTCAAGAGTTCTTGTTCTGAATTTTCTTGTCACAGACATTGTCTCCAGATATGCCCCTCCAACTTGCTTCAGATACAATATTACGAATGTTGAGAGCTCGACTTCACCACTACCGACAAGGACAAGTAAGTTCTTTGACTTGGAATTGTAAAATCTACATGGAGGTTCTTCCTATACCTATCATCTGTGGTAATGCTCATTTAAATGTTGTGGATAAATAAACAATAAATCAATATCAATTACAGTTATTACCAAAATGAAATATTGAAATTGTAGAGAGTTTAGAGTCTCATTTCTCGGTAGCATCAAGAATCAGTCATACTTAAATGCAGAAGTCTGTATGTGTCTTCCTTCATATACCTGAGGAATCCCTTGAAGGAAAAATAAAATCTCTATATGATTTCCCCTTGGTTTGTAGTCTTATACTTCAAGAACTGTATTATTGTTAGATTGACAGTGTTTTGGAGAATTAGAGTGCTTGCCAATACATCTCACAGTTAATTATCCATCAATGAAACATAATAATCTTTTTTGTTTCCTCTTTTATAGTACTTCATACCTTCCTCTCGTTAATGGTGGAATTACAAAGACCAATTTCTGTGACAATATCAATTTCTGTCCTTTATTCTCTTCATGTCATAATCAATATTGGTTTATGATCTTGAAGAGAATGGATATCTGGTGATTTTGTTCACCTAATTGGACAGTATACTCTTGCATCTTTCAAGAGAAAGTCATCTCTGTCCCAGCCTTCTCTTTAGCCCTTGACTGCATTTTTGAGCTGTTAGTGCTTCTTGTTTTGGCATTACCACACTGCAATCGCATTATTGAGCTGTGATGTCACATTTTCAGATTGTACGTAATTTATCCCAAGCTATTGACATCGATGCAAGACTGGCAAGATTGGAGGAAAGGTCTAGGCATGTGCAGATAAATGATGAAAGCCTCTGTGACTCATGTCATGCCCGCCTTGGGACAAAACTGTTTGCAATGTATCCAGACGATACTGTTGTCTGCTATAAGGTTGGTTAAAGTTCCTTATAATTCTTCTTGTAGTTCTTAAATTCCTATCATAGAGAAATTTCAAGAAATATTACTCAGCTTTGTTTGTTTAGTATGCCATACTGCTGTCCTTGTCCAAAAACTCTTTTTGGGACATGTAAACCATGGGGGCAAGTGGACAAGTGAGGTCTCGATAGTGGCTTTTTGTCACTTCATAAAAAAGTAGATTTTGGAGCAGCAGTAACATCCTCAGCCAATTGTGCAGAAAAATGATTATGAAAATAATGAGATTTACGTTATTCTTCTTTTGTGGTAAAAGGATCCTATAACCTTACCAACACTCAATCCTGACATTAGAGTTGAATATGAGATTTTAGTGCCTCGAGTTATTTTCAATTTTAATATCTTAAGGAGTCCTCGTAGTTGCCTACCAAATTGACAAACTAATTAATGCAACTTGAATATACCGGACTATAAGCGTTTCTTAAGTTGAAGAATTGGTTTTGGCTTAAGAATTTGCTAAATCAGAAGTAGTTCGGTGATATGGTTGCATCTCTATTATTTACTTGTGAAAAATAGTATAATTTAATGGTGGAATTTGTTTAGTGGAACCTTTAAGTTCATTTTGTATCTGTTTCTTTGCTTTAGATTGTGAACAGTTAATTTTCAAATAACGTTAATCAATGCTGATGGTTTCATTTTTGACAATAGATTTCTTTTAATTGTTGAGAAGGAATTTGGGGTTGTATGTTAGGGGTAAACCTCTTGTATCCCCTATCCAATTCTATGTGAGATTAAAACCCAAGACCAAGACCTAGTGTAATGGCTACTCCGTCACTCATATATGAGTGAATTTCTAAATTTCTTCGACATACGTGGCTAGATGTAATTAAAATTCCAAATTTGTTGAAAGTAGTTCAATCACTTATTAACTAGTGATTTCAAGCTCATTTCTTATGTTACTTCTCTTTTAACTCAAAATATGTATTCAAACTTGTATATATGGTAGGATTCATCAAAATTTTTTTCAACTTTTGTACGTTCAAGGTCCTAACCATTTTGAAGGTGCTTTCAAGGTTGAGTTGGTTTAGTGTGTGGTTTTGAATAAAATTGAATTATATGGTTTGGTTTGATTGGATATTTTGAGATCAATAAAGCCGGACCATGTTTATTATTTGTCAATTTCTATCCTACCATATTGCAAATTGTTAGGATTTTTGTTTAGTGTTGCTGAAGTTTAGTCAAAGGTGGTCTATGATAGCACTAACAAAGATCTCATCCCATAGGCTATATCCATTTGGACAAATGTTTGTTTCTCAAACATTTTTTTTTCTGTTTCTGCAGTGCTTCCGTCGCCTGGGTGAGTCTACTTCCGTTGCTGGCCGTGACTTCAACCAAGATGCTTTATTCAAACCAGGTTGGCTTGTTAGCCGATAAGCTACAAACAGTGCGTAAATATCAATTGTACTGGGATGAATGAATAACTGGTACCATGGAAGTCCTTTGTTAGGGGATACGTATAGAATACATGAGGAGTATTTGTGAGATAATAAGCCCTTTTGTCCTTGGACAGTATGTCAGGACTCGTAAGCTATCGTTGTTGTAATCTGAAATTGCTTTTTCTTTTAATCTTTTAAGAGTAACCATTTTTACCCGCGCTTCAATATTCTGACACTTTTTTGGCGGACATCATTCTGATATATTTTACTTATATATATATAGTTTGGGAACTAAGTTGATCATCCATTCATCCTGGACTAAAGCTGTCGTTATGTTCTCTCTATTTATCCCTCTGCCTCTGGCAAGCGGGAGACAATTGAAGACGTCTCGATGGAATGGCTTTTATCGCCTCGTACTTGCTCACATTTCAATCGTATATCTTGGATTTCATTATTCCTGTGCATACGCACGCATTCATATAAACTAGCAGTGGAGACAGAACACCAATATCACCTTGAATCTTTGATCCTTCAAGGCTATAATCGAGATGTGGTTTCTTTAAAAAGGCTTTACAGTCGCGACTTTAACATGAATTAACCATTCTCTAACGTGAAAGTCTTTATTTTTGAATTATTTTTTGGTTTTATGAATCTTTGGGTTGTATGTAAAGACGTAATTTATGCTATGTTGCCTACTAAAGGACTTAAATTTGTTCAATATGTTCATAAAGATACTAAAAGAGATTACTTTCTTTTGAACCTAATATTTTAAATACGAAGGCACCATATCCAATTTTATCAATCGAGATCTTGTCCCCTTTCAGTGTAAGATTTTCAATGATAGGTTTTATGAGGAGAAATGTCTTCACATTGAAATTACCGTGGAGCAACAAAGATCCACTTTGATTCATGTGGCTTATATAGCATAAAGTAACTCAAAAGGAAGGGACACGAGCACCATTCAACAAATAATTTCGTCATTATATTTTGGATTGTCCTAGAAAATTCTACAATTTTTGCAGAAAGAATTGTTATATTATTAAGGAATGTCCTAATAAACCTTGCCAAAAAAAAGCAAAAAACTGTAATAGCATATATTGTTTCAATAGGTTCTAGTGCTAATGACTTTGTAGATGTGGCACAGTCACTTCAAATTGCTCCGACGCCTGTTTAATTGGTGACTAATAAAATGATTACATAAATTGTTATTTACGAGCTTTTTGCTTTAGAAAAAAACCTTTTTCTACATCTTCCACTTTTTACTTTGATTTTGGGGCTTCCAATTATGTGACAAATAATACAAATTTCCTTACTAAAAAATATCTTGGAAATTTCAAGATCTGCACTGTTGATGAAAATCATTTACCCATCATAACTAATGGAGATATTTATTCTTCTTTAACTAGTCATTGTTTCTTCTAATTTTGTCATTATATCTTATTTTTGTGAGTCAGATCGATAATACTTGTAAAGTACAACTATCTAAACCTAGTTGTCCAGTACAAGATCAACAATAAGAGGAAATGATTGCAAAGGGGCCTAAAGTAGGACTTATTTTTCCTCTCCAACTTCCATTATCTACATGTTTGCCTTTTGTCACTTGTCATTATACTTTTGTTAATTACTTAGTATGGCACAAACATCATGTACATCCCAGTTCTAATGCGCTTCATGATTTGTTAAACGTTAGTTTTCTACGGAATAAAGAGTCATTGGGCAAAGTACCAATTACTTCTCACGCTAATTATAAAGTTGTTACTTTTATGATGCTTATAGTCATTAAAATTCAAGATTTTCTAGGCATATGTTAACAATCCATCAATATGAAAATACTTTATTTTGAAAATAGGCATAACTACGCGTCTCATTTATTTTAGGAATTCCTAAAAAATAATGGGATCATCTTTAAAAAACGTTATACGAGACTATGTACAAAGATTTGGATATGTCCAAGGGAACACAACGAATTTTCAAGTTGGCTCGAGACAGGGCACGTGTGACAAGAGATTTCAACCAATTCTACTGTATACGTGATGAAGCAGGTCAGATACTCAAAGAGACACAGGCCATCGAGAGTAAGTGGCAGAGACATTTTTATGGCTTGTATAACGAAGGCATCTAGGTCAACAGAGAGTTAGGAGAACCCGTTGTATTAGAGCTTTTTCCTAACTGGTCCAATACGGAAGGGTCAAAAGGGGAGAAATTACTAAGGTATTGACAGAGATGTGGAGCAGAAGGGTAGTTGGGCTAGATGAGATCCCTATAGAGGTATAGAAGCAAATAGGAATTATAGGTATTGAGTGGTTAGTTCACCTTTTTAATGTGATCCTAGACCTAGCCAAAATGCCGGATGAATGAAGATTGAGTAGGTTGATCCCAGTATAAAAGGCCAAAGGGGACATACAACATTGTCACAACTATAGAGGCATCAAATTACTGAGTCATACTATGAAGCTGTGGGAGAAGGTAATTGAGAAGAGAGTCCGGAGAGCGGCCTTTATATCAGACAACCAATTTGGATTTATGCCTGGTAGGTCCATGACAGAACCAATACATCTTCTCCGTAGGCATATGGAATGCTATAGGGAACGAAAACGAGATTTACATATGATTTTTATCGATTTGGAGAAGGCGTATAATAAGGTTCCTAGGAAAATCTTATGGAGGTGCTTGGAGGCAAAGGAAATCCATATGACCTATATATGCATTATTAGAGATATGTATGAGGGAGCATTGACTAGCGTAAGGATGATAAGGGGTGACACGTAAGTGTTTACTATTGGTATTGGCCTACACTAAGGATCCACTTTAAGCCTTTTTCTGGTAGAAATAGTGTTAGATGAGCTTACCAAACATATTTAAGGAGAGTTACCTTGGTGTATGTTATTTGCTGACGATATTATCCTAGTAGATGAGACCAAAACAGGGGTCAATTTCAAGTTAGAATGTTGGACAGAGACGTTAGAATCTAAATGTTTTAGAATGAGCAGGTCTAAGATAGAGTATTTAGAATGCAACTTTTCGGGAAGCTAGATGATTCATGAGGCGGCGGTAACAATTGGAACCGACATCATACCACAAAAACAGAGTTTTAAATACCTCGGGTCCATCATCAAGAGAGATGGTAATATTAATGACGATATAGTCAATCGTATAAGAAATGAGTGGGGCAAATGGCGAAGCGCATCAGCAGTCTTATGTGATAAAAAGATTCCTTTAAAGCTCAAAGGGAGTTTTACAGAATGGTGATTCGTCTGATCATGTTATGTGGGGCAGAATATTGGCTCGCCAAAAGTCGGCATACAAGACAATGGTTATAGCAGAGATGCGTATACTTTGGTGGATGTGTGACATTACCAGGCGACATAAGTTCTGAAATCTTGTGGTGAGAGACAGACTACAGGTGACCAATATTGCCAACAAGACGAGAGAGACTAGGCTTAGGTGGTTTAGGCATATGAGTAGAAGGCACTCTGATGCTCCAATAAGACGATGTGAGCAAATAATCCTTAGTGGCTACAAGAGGAGAAAATCCAGACCATACAAAACTAGAAGGGAAGTGTTTAAGAAAGATGCGACAGAGTTGACCCTTACTGTGGAAACGGTCAGAAATAGAAAATTGTGGCTGGATAGGATAAGGGTAAGGGAAACCCTTTAAAATACACCAAGACAGTCGAGTAAGTGTATGACGAGTTGTTTACTGTAACACTCGCACACCGTATTCACCATGTAGGAGTCTAATATGTCTTTTCTAGTTTGCGAGTCGTAGACCAGTCTTTCTGTCATACTATTTGTCTTTTCAGCATAGGTGTATGGGAAAGGTCCAACAAGGACGTCGGACACTGTAGGATTGTCATACACATAAGATTGCAGCGCAAGAACTCCTAGCCCAAATAAAGACGAGCAGAATCGCTCGGTTTCAGCTTATCACGTATTTAGAAGAGCTGGGCTCCATATTAGGTGTATCCTTTGTTTCTATTTCCTTTCCTATTTTTCTTTATTTATTTATTTATATCCGAATTTATTTTCATGTCATAACGTATTTGTTTTCATCTTTTTTACCTTTTTTAAACATATCTAGTTTTTCCTTTTTACCCTTTTAACCTGCATCACTTTTTCATTATCACATTTGCATGTAGGTTTACCGGAAACAATCTCTTTATTACGTAAGGGTAAAGCTGCGTATTATCAGACCTCCCCAGACCTCACTTTATTGCGGGATTTTAAGCTGGGTGATGATGATGATAATGAAAAGATCAAATCATATTGTTATCACTACTTAGGGTTCATCACATCTTGGCACTAAAAAAATTAGTTCCTATCTACGGAAAACAAAACTAAAGACAAATATTTAGAAGAAAAAAAAAGAAATCATACTTCCAAATTTCCCTTTTTTTATAACGAATCTTCTTGTTTTGGATTTTGTTATCTATTAGATATTATGATGTATTCTTCATGTTTTCCTCGTTCTCTGATTAAAAATGTCGTTTCTTTATATTTCTTACAACTCAAAACTCTCAACAACTTGCCTCTTCCTTGTTTTGCCTTCGATCATGTATTTTTTATACTAAAAACTAGGGCTTTTGGGATATACACGGTCAACAAACATGGGTGTGTAGGTAAACACCTGAATTCATGATTTTACACAAGCATGGAGACTTACATGGGCAATACACATGTATATTATTAACATACACAGATGCATAACTTCCTATAACTTGAAAAAATATTCTTCAAATCTCTACATATTTACAAAGACTTACGCAGTCATTGTGCACATTTGAGGAGGCCTAAGATGCTTCAAATCTTTGTTCCATGCTATAATTTTATCCAAATTCTCCTCCTTTTGGTTCAAGAAGGAAATTATCACCTATAAATATACTTGAAGCGAATTAAGTACCAAAAATACTATAAAACTATTGAATAACAAGCAAAACACATTAAATATAGGTATATAAATATAGTCAAATAATCATTAATCAAACATCCACGCAATTAAGCTTTTATTTTCTTAAGAAAATCATTATCTCAATTATCAATATTACAAACATCTATCCCTTATTAACCTTAACCTATCCATCTACGCTCTAAATCATCATATCATTTTGATCAAATTAACATATAATGGGAATCAAGTTATCCTAGAACTAACCTTCATAAGTCAATATCAATAATAATCACATCAATAATCCTTTTGAAATCAAAAGCACAAATCTTTATACCCTTATTAAGGTTTCACTCAGTGCAGTCAAATTTTTAGCATAACAAAATCCTAAACCATAAGCTTGCAATATTATCATATCTCTACCATTTATAAGTAAACTAGAAACAAAATTCAAAAGGTCTTAATATAAGGTTTTAATAGGGCTTAGGTAAAGTATGATTGGGATAATGAAATGGGTGATAAAATTGAAGAAAATTTACAGGAAACAACATTACAAGAAACTTGTTTCTTCACCCTATAGGTCTTTCATACTATAAATCCATTAGTACCATAACTTTATGCAATTTTTTAAAATCTCTAATATGAGCATTCATCATGTACCAACAATTAAATAAATATTGGACCTTTCAAAATTTCAATTTTCAAACAATCAATTAATTCTAAATGGTACTAACAGTTTTATATAGAAAACTTCAATACCTCAAGTATACAAATTGTAACTTATAGTACAAAAGGTACCGTTTTCATGAGGATTTATTAGACACCTAACAACTTGAATGCACTTTGTTTAAGGTACTAAAAGACTAATTTAACTAAAATAAATTTACTAAAATTAAAAAACTAATAAAACTAAACAATTGAATAAGTGAATAATTGAGACTGGCAATACGATTAAAGTTGATCAATGATGTAAACTTTGGAATTATTCTATCCTTGTTTTGTCTTCCCTTTATCCTGTTGATCCAATTTATGATTCATCCTAAATATCCTAAGATTTTGATTACCATATCTCGAGATATAATTAATTAATCCTAATTGAAATCAATAATCATAAAATTGCAACCTCTCGATTCACAAAACTACTCCTAACTATTTAATTGGATTTGAAGCAATCCTAAGGATAATTAATTCACAATTAGGATCTCTCTTCAATTGTTAATTAATCTGATATTTGCAAGTCTATTAAGTTACTAACTCTTGTTGCGTACCTTAACAAAAATAAGTTAATTCATTATATCGATTTATTACTAAGTATAAGCGTAATAAATATCACAAAGCATTCATATGTATTAAATTCAATAATAACAAGGTTTAACAAAAAAGATTAAAAACAATCCCTAATATGAATTTAGAAACTCATAATGATGGTCAACATCCTAATAATCGAAATTAACATCTAAGACAATGAAATAGATTAAGAGAAAAGAAAGAAAATTTGTGTTGAGTCTTGATATAGAAATTTGGTAAATCTGGAGTTACTCTTGATGTCTCCTCTTTGATCTTTTTGAATATGATATGTAGCCTCCTTCTTTGAGTTTTTATTTTCCTTAACTACCTTTTGAGGCTTTTAGGGTAGTTTCAAGGATTTTTCCACTTAATTTAGTTCCAAAAACAACCCCAAAATGTCAAAAGTATAAACAAAAACTTGTGTGTTGAAAACACCCTGCCATGATCATAAGAGGTGCCACAATCGTGACCGAGAGGTTGCACTCTTGCCTGCCACGATCGTGACATTCCTTCCATGCTCCAAATCCTTCCTCTTTTCTTCACCTTTTTTGCTACCATTCACTCACAAAAATATTAAACACCCTTTAAAACATAAAATCAAGATCAGATTCTTGTTGTAAACCAATTAAACAATTAAAACATATAAAAACAATAATAAAAACATTATTCTATGTCCTAAACACATGATTATCATCTAAGAAAACATAAGAAAACACACTCAAACACCTAGAAAACATACTATAATCTACACCTAGTAACATCCCCACACTTAAACTATTGCTTGTCCTCAAACAAAACTAAAATCATAAGCATAAATAAAACACATAAACACACAATCAAACAACAATGCACTAATGGTACAATGACATCAAATATCATGGAATTAACTTATCCTCAAACATAAACCATTTAAAAAGTTCCAATATATTAACTTATTCCTAATTGCTTTTATTTGAATATGCATATCATGTAACATCTCGTTATCCTATGTTACGGGTTAGAACCCTAGAATACTGTACATGAGAGATTATTGAGAAATTAGAAAGTGCATTTCATGCTCATGAATAATATAGCATACACACACGTGAATATTGATTTTTGCACATTAAAATGATTGTACATGCATACATTGACATTTTTGGGTATAATTGATTTATAAATATGATTTTTGTTATGAATTGTGGGTTATATGTACTGAAATTTAAATTGGAGTGTACAAGTATTGATCTAGGATTTTTAGTGAAATTTAGGAAATTTTTCTGAAATTTTGGTATTTTGGACTAGAAAAAATGTCGAGTGGCAAGACAATTGATAAATGGTAGTAGAAATAAGAGTCAAATGGTAATAAAAATTTTGATAAATGACTTAGGGATTTATTGACAAGTGTCATTGAAATTTGGGAGAAAATTGGATTAGAAATTTGAGTCAAATAGACTAGTTATTAAAAAGGGTCTAAATGGGACCATGGTAGAGTGACAAGTGGCAGTGACAAGTGTCACTACCACTCCCCACATGACTTATAAGACATTTACTAGTGAAAGACAAGTAATTTTGTCTTTCACTTGTTATCTTCTTTCATCTCCTTAGTGACTTTCTTCTTCATTCTCCTTCTTCATGATTTGTGAATTACCAAGCCTTTATTAACGTTACATATTGCTTTCATCTATTAATTGTTGCTTCCTGATAGTTGTGATTTGCATGATATTTTATAGTTCAATTTGTTAGGTATTTAATGTTAATCTAAGTGTTTAGTGTGTATTTAAGTTTCAATTGTGTTAATTTATGTGTTTAATTGTTTTTACGGTTTAGTATGAGTCTTTGAGCTTAAATTTTATATTTTTAAGCCCTCTAATAGACTATTATGTCCTCACACAAGATCTCTCTTCATATAAATTACTGACTTGATTATTGCGTGACTTATTAGGTTGTTAACTCTCATTAACCAACTTAATTGGGTTACTATCGACTCACTCTCTTGATTTATTATCGACGTATATGTAACACAAATATCATAATACCCAAACAATTTCATTAACATCAAAAGCAAATAGGTCACAAAATGATTCAAGATTCAATCCTAAAATGAAATTAAAACATCATTAACAATATGTTCAACATTCTCAAACCTAAGTCATACATCAAGATGAAGTAAATAAACAAGAGAAAGTAGAAAAGAACTTGAAATGGATGGGTTGGAGTGGCTGGATAGCAGCTGCAAATGTTCCTCTTCCCTTCTCTCCTTCTCTCTTCCTTATGTTCTTTCTAAAGATGGAAAATAGAGGAACAAAAATTAGGGTTTTATTCTTTTCCTTTTATAGTATTTTCTAATTAGGGAAAACTATGGGGTTTTCCAGGCTCCAAAAGTCCAGAATGTCCTCGAAAAATGAAGTTCGCGCGTAGGTGACGATTGTGGCCCTAACATTGACCTTCTGTCATGATCGTGGTAGATGATACCATGATTGTGGATTGTGGCTCTGGGTTTTACTTCAGGCTTTCTTCGATTCTCCTCCGATCTTCCATAATTGATCTGAAACACTAACAAACACATCAAGGCACCTTAAATAGACAAATTTTAAGCTCAATGGCATACTCTAACCTATAAAACACTCAAAACAAAAATGTCTAACTAAAAAACACAATCCTAACCTAAATATGCACTAATTATTCAATTTAAAAACTAAAAACATACTAAACTATCCATTAAAACATTATGCAACTACTATTATCAATGTTCGTGACATTCCTTTGATTCTCAATATTCTTCCTCTTTTCTTCACTTTTCCTATTTCCATTCACTCACAAACACATAAAACACCCCTTGAAACATAAATTAAGATCAAATTCTTGTTCTAAATCAATCAAACAATTAAATCACTAACAATAACACAATTCTATGTCCTAAACATATGGTTATCATCTAAGAAAAAACTTAAAAACTCACTCAAATACATGGAAGACTTATTGTAATCTACACCTATCAATTGGCATTTAAGGTTCAAATTAATAAAAATGCTCGAAGAAAGATAAGGTAAAGGCTAATAATGTGGTTATAATCAATAAAACATGTTAAGTATCAAAATTAGTTACTTCTAAGGGATAAAATATGGTAGGGTAATTATTGAGAAAATAGGCTAAATAAATGTTTAATCTAAATGCCTTCATCACTTCAATGCTTTTAATTTACAAATGTGATCCCAATATGAATAATAAAACTAAGTTCTAGAATTATCTAACTATGCATGATAACACACTTGAAAGAAATTAAGAGGTTAAATATTGACGTAATTGCTCTTAGCCTCAAAAGCTCATGAAACGGTTCTTATATTTGTAAATAATAAGCAATTGTCATTCAAATTGACTAGCTTAATGACTACTAAAAATATGACCTAAAAAAGCAAGTTTATCCTAACTTTCATCCTTTTGTATACTAATTTAATTCAATAATAAAAAATGATGTTTAGGACATATTTTAACTAATTCAGGATATTAGTTAATAAGATTTAATAACAAAGATTATAATAAGCTTAATAAATACCTTCCCCATACTCAAAATTGTTCATTGTCCCTAATGTACACAATATAAACACATATGAATAAAAAGTAAGAAAAGATAAGAAATTCGTACTTCCCTGAGGAAAAAGAATTACAGAGTTATGATTTGGATGAATGATCCATCCGATATCAATCATCCATGCAAAATATAAACAACAACGGAAAAAAGGATTAAAGAAAACAAAAATAAAGAAAATAAATAAGACACATGAAATAAAAATAACATAAAATAAAATTTATTATAAACCTACGGTTGCCTCCTAAGTAGTGCTTTTTAAACATATTTAGCTCGATGTATTTTTCATATTTACTGTCAACGTGGGTTGATAATTAGTGGCTTGCTTCAACTTGTTTCTCTATATAGCGATTTTGTATCTTGTGAATAAGCCACATATTGTAAGATAATAATGACATAATGTATTAAATTAACAACTCCAATAAACTCCATTAATGCCCTTTCAGAAAACAAATAGTTTATAAAATAACGAATAATAAAACTCCCTGAATCTTCAGTTGACTCAAACAATTTGTTTTGTAAGAAGTGGGTACCATCTGTGTTGAAGTTGACTTCCCCTCATTTGGCTTTTCCTCTTCCAATGACCCATCAAATGATCCATTTTTCTACTTCCTCTTCTTGGATAAAGACTTCCTCCTCCTCTTCTTGGATAAAGACTTCCTCCTCCTCTTCTTCTTCAATCATCTTTTGCACACTCATCTACTTCTTCTTCTTAGACAAGGTTTTCCTCCTCTTCATCTTCCTAAATCATCCTTATCATTTGTTCTTCTTGCTCTTCTAAAACAACAGCTACCTCCTCATCTTCTGAAAATGCCAATTCATTCATGAAGTAAAAATTTGCCTCTCTTTGACTCCAAGGCATTATTAAGCTTAAATAATATAATGTATTCAGCTCCATATATTCAGGTGAAGAAAATCTCTCTTTGAATTTATGTCAGCTCACTTCACTTTTGGCTACATATTCCTTTATTATAACTATGATCGTTCTTCTTCCTGTTGTTGTGGAAAATTTGTAAGGGTTGCTCCACTCTGAATTATAAGTATTTTACTATAGTACACTTTGAGACTAGTTTTGCTTGCAGTATGGTTACTTCCACACGTAGTTTTGTGCCCTAATTTTATGATTTTAATGGTTACTCCCACAAAAGTCACAACACAGTATAGATATCGGTTGAGCTTCCGAATACACGTTACCATACCTCTCATTCCAAAATTGTGATGTTTCCATATACGATGGCATATCATAACTCCCATAAGAATACTGTCTTCTCCATCATCCATTGTGGGTTGTTACTATGATGATACATCTTAAATCCTAACAATAAGCTACAAAGGCAAAGTCAGAACAAAAAATTCAAAAGATAAATAAATGAATAAGACAATAAGTCAATGTAACAAAATAAAAATGAAAATGAAAATAAATAAATAAATAATGGTTGGATAAATAAAAATTAAGATTTCCTAATGTTACATCCCTGACAATGGTGCAAAAAGCTTGATTGACTTAGTATATGCTTATAAGAAATTTATGAATTTTATCCTACAAAAGTAGAGATGTCAATGGGAAGGGCCGAGCTTGAGCTGCTCCTAACCTAACTCAGCCCACCATATATTTCTTTTAAGAAAATATTTAAAATGACGTCGTTTTTTAAGTAACGATCGGACCACGAGCTGACTATGTCGGCTCAACGACCTGTGACCCACTTGTGGCCCGGTCAATCTGAGCCAAAATTGGGCTAGGTCAGGCCCTTTTAACATCCCTATGCAAAAGCACGGTACAACTGTAGCTAGCCTAGGCAAGTATAGGTCGATCCCACGTGGATTATATGCACTAATAATTAACCTTTTCCTATTATCTAACAATCAAATTAGATTCCAAATTTAATTAAAAATTAAACTAAATAAACTAAACTAACATTGAAACAATAATGAGTTCAGACAGAGGAAAATACTATGAAAAGTTGATATTAAGTAAATAGTACCTAGGTGATGAATCCCCCTAAGAATTATTAAATATTAACCTTTATCATGCAATTGAATTATTGATTATTGGACCGTAGAAACTCCTATCTTATGTTAATATCTTTCTTAAGACTATTAATAACTACTTTAGTTGATCAATAAAAATTTCGTTATAGTTAAAACCCCTACGATTGCATTATCGATTAGTCAATTTTATTATTAAGTTTGACCCTAATCTAGAGGATTTATCTCAACCTATCTCTAGGTTTGCATGTAACTCCTTCCATTTATAATGGATCTATTCACACAAAAGAATTTCTCAATCTCAATCTTATGAAATCAAATTAAAAGCAAATATTTTGGATATAATATAACAAAAATATAACATATAATTGAATCTCAATGAATCAATCAATAAAATTATATTATATAAAAGATAAAATTATATTTTTATCACAACTCAAGGTCTATCACACCTAAGCATGAAAAAAGCTTTTTATCTATAGAAAACAAAACCAAAGACAAATATTCAGAAGAAAAAATAGAAACAAAAGAAATCATAATTCTAAGTCTCCCTTTTTCTTCTAACGAATCTTCTTGCCATTTGGATCAGATGCTGTTATTTATCGGACCTCATGACGTATTCTTTATGTTTTCCTCATCCTCTAATCAGAATTGTTACTTCTCTTTTTTTTTTACGACTCAAAACTCTTTAAAATTTGCCTCTTATTTTTTCACTGTTTACATCCTTTTATAGTAAAAACTATGGTTTCTGGGATATATGGTAGCACGTTGTGACATTACATAAAATAAACTAGACCTACAATTATAGCAGGGGTGAGTCTAGGTCGATCCCACAGAGAATAAATCCAATTATTTTCCTAAGTTATATCTATATATAAAACAAGGGGTTCGGTTCGATGCAAATTAGAAAACAAAGTAAAATTGAATCTATAAAAACAACTCAAATTAAATAGTAGCAAAGTGATAAAGTTGGTGAATAGTTTAATATCTGAATCTTTGGTTTAATCTTAGCCTAAGCACAATTTCACATATGTCATTGAATTATCGTCTTCACACCTCTCTTTAGACTATTGATCATGAATTAACAAATTCTGTTAATCCCAGTTTTTTCTTAGATTGTAGTTAATTAAGAAAAGTTCGTTAATTAAGCCTAACTATTGGGAAACCTAGAAAATGCTCTCTAAGTTTAACTGGACAATTGTATCACAAATGAAAAAAATGGACCAATCTAAGCAATAGTCACACAAACTCAGATTATTTAACTTATGTTACATTATCCCTAATGATTTAATACCATTAGTTGTCACATATGACTTCAAACATGACTATTACGTATCGTATTCAAGTTGTAGCAATGGGTGTTCATGAAAATGATTCAATAGAGCATCAAAATCATTCTCATACAATACCTAATCAATACATACAAGATACTGTGAACAATCTGAAAAGAGAGAATGAAAACGATACACAACAACGATATGCTTAATTTGCTTCTCGGTGTCGATTGCACCTCAATGCCAGCGTCAGGAAGTTTAGCTCTCCATCTTCTCCATCAATCTCCAAGCATCTTCCATGAACACCTTTGTCATTGTTAAAAATCTAGAGAAAATGAGAAAAATGCAGGTTTTTTTACATTTGTCCAACCTCTTTGCAGTCATCATATAACATTCCCTTTTATAGTTAAAAACTAGGTTTATGATAGTTATAGGTTGGATGATGTTTTAATAGGCATTTTAGTATGTTTTTAGTTGCTAATTAATTGATTCATGTGTGTTTAGATTTAGAATTATGTTAGTTTGTTAGATATTTACGTTATGAGTGTTATGTGAGTTAGAGCATGCTATTGAGCTTTAATTTTGTGTTTTTTAGGTGCCTTGATATGTTTGTTAATGTTTGAGATCAGATATCGAAGAAAGGAAAAGATTTAGATGAAGCTCTGCAGAGGACCCAAGACCACGATCGTGGCCCAAGACAGAGACCTTTTCAGTTGACAAATGTGGACCAGCCTCTAGAATATAATTTTTTGTGTGTTATTTTGGAATTTTAGGCCTGGGTAAAACCTAGTTTTAAACCTAATTAGAAAATAATACATAAGATCAGAGAAATAACCTAGAAAGGGAACCTCCATTTACCACTTTGAAAAAAAAAACTAAGGAAGAGGAAGAAGGAAGAGAGTGGAGAAAAGAAAGAAGAAGGTGAAGCTTTAGCTACTTCAACCTCTAATCCTTTAAGTTATCTTTTCTACTTTTTGTCTTTTTCTTTATTCATTTGATGTATAAGATGGAATTGATGATGATGAATCTTGGGTTAAGGATGTTCTAACTTCCTTTAGGGATTTACACTTGATTAAATGTTAATCTAGTTGCTTTTGTTGTTAATGATATTGGATGTTGTGGTTATTTGTCATAATTTCATACTTCGGTAATAAATTGAGAGAGCGAACCGAATGCAAGTGATTAGGTTGGTTAATAAGAGTTAAACAATTTAATAGACCATAAAAAATAATCAAATTGGTAATTATATGGAGAAAGATCTTGTGTGAGGACCCGTTTGTTTACTGGAATGCTTAAGAACTAATTAGGTTGTGGGTTGTTTTGTTAATCAAGAGATTACATGTTTGGTAACTCAATTTAATTAGGCTTTATAATTTAGGGCTTGGTGATTAAAACTTAAGAGAGACTAATCCACCCTTCGAAAGTTTAGGACGGACGCTGCATTAACATAAAAGTGACTAAGTTAGTATTGATGATAGGATAAATCCCCTTTCTCATAACTTGTTAATCTTCCTTGTTTGAATATCAATTGTCAATTGGCGATGCTCAAATTCGATTTCTTGCATTCATCTGGAATTCTCATTTTAATCATTCCATCCTTAATTGTTTACTTTTCTGTTAATTTTTATTTTCATTTTAGTTACACTTTTGGGCCTTGAACAAATTAGGATTTGATTAGTTCACCAATTCCTTATAGGATTGACACCTCATATACTATATTACGATATGTTCACTTGCAAAAATATTAAGGTTTACAAAATTAAAACTTGCTAACAAGTTTTGGTGTCATTGTGGGGGATTAGTTAGGACTTTTTGAATTCCTTTATTTTAAGGAAGTATTGCCCTTTCTTATGATTGTGGTACCCAATCACGTAAAATTAGAAAAAAAGGGGAAAAAAAAGCAAGTTTGAGTGCAAAGGTGAACACATATTGATTTGGACATCACAAGGCAACTATGAGGAATCCAAAAAAGTTAAATGCCAAGAAGAGATAGAAAGAACGATGATGGAGGAAATATATCATAGGGAGCAAAGGACCCTTGTGAACTTCGATAAGGCTCAACTTGGTCAGGGAAGTAATCATCCTTATTAGAACACTTACAATCTAGGATGGCAGAACCACCTATATTTCTTTTAGTTTAATAATGCAAGAACTTAAACAAGAATTTAAGGCTTGATAGGATTTTAACAAGACAAGTCTAGTCATGGAAATCTAAATTAGATAAGATCATGTATAAGCTCATGAACATGGAAGAGGCCCAGAAGAGACTGGAAGGGAAGTTTGAGCAAGTAATAGAAGATCATGTGTAACACCCCCTATACGGAACCTAAAACCATCCACACACGTAGCAACCAAATTCGTATACACGTATTCAAGGTATACAATTTTATTCAATACTATAAATATACACATTACAAAACTCTCCATTGCTTAACATTACCATTTAACACATTTACATGGTAATTCAAAAGAAAACATACAAGTTCTTTCAACCATTACATGTACAATCATCTTTAACTAAAAATGCATTCCATAAGTAGTCTGTGATTTTGGTATATATGTGAGTTTGGCTCCTTGGAATTGTTTGGTGTTTTGGAGCTAAGGAGGGAGTAGTATAGATGATACTTGCATGTTTAGAAGTG
>JAOQMS010000005.1:19032713-19056973 GCA_027563885.1 Erythroxylum longipes
CCATCTAAGTGTTGATGAGACCAAAGAACAAATCCCTCAACTGAAATATTAGGACCTTCACCTTCCATTAATATGGAAAGAACCAAAATTCTTTTAGTATTTGGTTGTTGGGCAAACCCAAGCCTGTACTACTCGAATATTTCAAACCATAGAAATTAGATTTCCAGATTAGTGGGTTAGTCCTAACTGGAAGTGTTGATTTGTTGGGCACACCTAAGGTCAACATGGATAGAGGCAAAGTTGGGTAGTATACATGGGATGTATATGCATCAAGAGTTGATAACCCAATGAGTGTGCTAAATCAACATTTAATGGCATAAGTTAATAGTTGCATAACTGAATGCAATTGGTATGAATGATACCTACCGATTAACCTAAGGTGGTTTGTTGGGCAAACCTAAGGTCTTTTTAGTGCTATTGGATATCGAACTCTTAGGAAAATTATATTTTTTTTTCAGATTTGTAGTAGGGGCTACGGATGTGGATAAAAATAGTGGGACCCATAATGCATGTGATTAAAGTCCTTATCGATATGCATTAGTGTGGATTCTAACACTTTCTCTCGTTCTTTTAGGTTATTGAATCACCACGATGTCTTCGTCCAGTGTGAACTTACGCTCTCTACTTAACACCAACAAACTCACGAGACCAAACTTCTTAGATTGGCTACAAAATTTAAGAATTGTTCTCAAATATGAGAAACTAGGATATGTCCTAGAAGAACTACTTCCCAATCCCCCTATTGCTAATGCTTCAAATGAGGATCAGAAAGCTTACAAGAAGATACAGGATGATAGTGAGTTGGCTAGTTGTATTATGCTGGCCTTTACGTCACCAGAACTGCAAAAGCAACATGAGGCTATAAATGCTCATCTAAGGGAACTGTTTGATGAGCAAGCTCGGTCTGAAAAGTTTGATACCTCGAGGTTGATTTTCTGTGCTAAGATGGCTGAGGGATCATCTCCAGTGCAGTATGCACTGGATATGAAAGGATACATTGAGAGGTTAGCCAGTTTGGGTGTCGTAATGGATCATAAATTAAGTATAGACTTAATTCTGACTTGTTTGATTGATAGTTATTCATATTTTGTGCTTAACTATAGGATGAACCAAATATCTACCTCGAAACTTGAGTTGATTAATCTACTCAAAATAGTTGACCAAATTGTTAAGAAAGATAGTAAGGCTATGATGCTGATGGACTCTCCTTCTGGTTCTCGCAAGAGGAACCAAAACAAGAAGAAGAAGTCTAAGAAGGTAGTGGGAACTGTAGCCGAGAAGAAGGAAAAGGAGACTATATTAAATGGGATATGCTTCCATTGCAACAAGGAAGGACAATGGAAGAGTAGCTACAAAGCCTATTTGGAGTCGTTAAAGTAGAAGAAGGCATTAGATGGTCCACCATCTACTTCAGGCATGTTATTTGTCATTGAAGTTAATACTATTTCTAATCATAACATTTAAATATTAGACACCAGATATGGCTCACACATATGTGTTTATATACAGGATCTTAAGGATAGTAGACCACTCGAGAAGGGAGAGTTGGACCTACATGTGGGAAATGGAGCAAGAGTTGCTACATTAGCCGTAGGAACCTATGTTCTAGTGGGCTAGAGTTAATTTTGAATAGTTTCTATTACGTATTGGTTGCGACAAAGAACATTGTATCTGTGTCATGTCTTAATAAAGTAGGATTTCATTTAACTTTTTCTAGCAATGGTTGTTCAATTAAGTCGCATGAAATGTTGTATGGTATTGCTACATTGTGCAATTATATTTACATATTAGATATTTGCAATCCAATTTTAAATATTCAATGACAATAAAAGATAAAAACGGGATAACTTAAAATCATCTTACTTATGCCATTGTCGACTTGGCCATACAAGTGAGAGACGCATGCTAAGCTATATAATAGTGGCAGTTTAGGGTCATTTGATTATGAATCATATGACACATATGAATCTTGCTTATTAGGCAAGATGACTAAATTAACTTTTAAAGGAAAGGGTGAACATACGAATGGGTTATTAGACCTAATACATTATGATGTATCTAGACTGATTTCCATTCATGCCAGAGGTGGTTTTATGTAATTCAATACCTTTATCGATGGTTATTCACGATATGGGTATTTGTATGTAATGAGGAACAAGTTTAAAGCATTTGAAATGTTTAAACAATTTAGACATGAAGTATAGAAATAGCTTAGTAAAAGTATTAGGACACTTTGATTAGAACAAAGTAGTGAATACTTGAATGAGGAGTTTCTAAGTTATCTCATGGATAATTGGATTGTATCCCAATGGACTCCACTTTACACACCGCAATATAATGGTGTGACTAAAAGGAGAAACTGAGCCTTATTAGACATGGTAAGGTTAACGATAGGCTTAGTAGATGTACCGAAATCCTTTTAGGGTTATATACTTAAGACTGCTATTTATGTGATAAACAGAGTCCCTTCAAAAGTAGTTGATGTTACTCCATACGAGATATAGACTAACAAAAAACCCTATCTTTCTCATATGAAAGTTTCGGGTTGTCCAACTTACGTAAAGTGGATTCAATCAAAAAATCTTGAAACAAAATCTGATAGATGTCTGTTTGTAGGATATCCTAAGGAAATAATTGGATATTAATTCTACAATGCTTTAGAGTAAAAGGTATTTGCCTCAAACCATGCTGTCTTTTTAGAGTAAGACTTTATTCTAAGATAAGACAGTGGGAGCAAAGTTGAACTTGATGAAGTTCATGATGCTCAAATAGACGTAGATCAACTGACTAAACCCAAGATTGTTATTCATGTAGATGAGACAACGGTTGAACCTTTTGACACACAAAATGTTCGTAGGTCAAGTAGGATATATAATGTTCTAGAGACATATGGATTTCTCATAAGTGAACATAATAACATATTGCTCATAGAGGACGATGAGCCTACAACCTATGAAGAGGTTATGAAGAGTTTAGAATATAAAAAATGGCTTCAAGCTATAAAGCCTAAACTGGATTTCATGTTTGGACTTTGGTTGACCCACCTAAAGGGCTAAAACCTAAGGGTGCAAGTGGATTTTCAAGAAGAAAATTGACATAGATGTAAATGTGATTACTTATAAAGCGAGGCTAGTCACTAAAGGTTATCATCAAAGATAAGGAGTTGATTATGACGAGACATTTAGCCCCACAGCCATGCATAAATCTTTTGGAATACTCCTGGTCATTACTGCTCATTATGATTATGAGATATGAAAAATGGATGTGAAGATGACTTTCTTGAATGGAAACCTAGTTGAAGATGTGTATATGATACAACCTGAGGGCTTCATTTCCAAATATGGAAAAAAAGGTATGCAAGCTTCAAAAATCTATTTATGGATTGAAGCAAACATCTAGGAGTTGGAACATTCGATTTGATGCGACAATCAAAGAGTTTAGTTTCTCATAAAATCTGACCTTGTGTGTGCAAGAAGGTTAATGGGAGTGCTATCATCTTCCTTATGTTATATATGGATGGCATATTATTAATAGGAAATGATGTTTCAAGTTTGCAATTAACCAAAATTGGTTGTCCCAAAATTTTTCTACTAAAGATCTTAGAGAAGCAACTTATATATTGGGAATAAAGATCTATAGAGATATATCAAGGAAGTTGCTAGGTTTTTCATAGTCTACATACATAGATAAAGTGCTAAAAAGGTATAGTATGGAGTAGTCCAAGAGGGGGTTTCCTCCCATGACTTATGGGATAAAACTCTTAAAATCTACGAGTCCCAAGATGCAAGATCAGAGGACTCAGATGAGTATGATCCCATATGTTTTGGCAATAAGATCAATCATGTATGCTATATTATGTACAAGACTTGATATACTGTATACTCTAAGTGTTATGAACAGATATCAATCGGATCCTAGTGAGTGTCACTAGGTGGCTGTCAAGAATATCCTAAAGTACTTGAGAAGGAATAAGGATGTATTCTTGATATATAGAGATAGAGATCTCGTAGTGAGCAAACATATAGTTTTCAATTTGACCAGGATGACTCTAAATCCTAGTCAAGTTACGCTTTCACACTGAATGGTGGAGCATTCAGTTGAAGAGTTCCAAATAAGAGACGAGTGTAGATTCAACGACTGTGTCAGAGTACATTGCAACTGCGGAAGTGGCAAAAGAAGCTGCATAGATCAAGAAGTTCAATATGAAACTTAGGGTGGTTCTAAACATTGCAAACTGATTTTGTTGTACTGTGACCACAATGGGGCTATTGCTCAAGCCAAAGAATCAAGGTCTCTTCAGAGGTACAAGCAGGTACTTAGGAGATATCACCTAATTAGGGAGTCAATTCATAAAGGTAAGATGAAGATAAGAGAGAGCGCCCACAGATCAAAACATCTTTGATCCTTTGACTAAGCCACTTCCTCAAATGAAAATTGATTCTAGTGTACTTGCCTATAGCATTAGATACAAAGGCGATTGGCTTTATTACAAGTTGGATATTGTTAGAGTAGTGCTCTAAAGGCAATCACCTTTAGCACTTTTGTACAAACTTTATTTTAAGTGATAAAGCGAAAGATAATTTTTCATTAATACGATGGTCATTTATTTATGAATTGATGTCAATCTTAAATTGAATTAATGAAGTTCATGATACAAAATATAGCATGGAGGAAATCATGATAGTGAGATTCCTATCATGTGCAATTATGTTAGTATCTAAATTATCCTTAGTCATAGGATTAATAAAACAGGACATAATTAATTCAGATAGACTATCACATATTATACTCCTTAATTTGATCAAGCAGTGGATCTCATAAACTATAAGCATGAGATATTGAGAGTTAACTATCGAAGCTTACTAAGAGTAGTAAGTACATAGGATGACCCACTATGAGATTTTCTTATGGTGATCTTATCAAATGTCAGTCATTAATCTCATCATAGCAATGGTGCAAATATCCTTAGACTTGAGGCACTCAAGGATATCTTAGATACTGATCCTGTGCTTTGACATCATTCCTTGTTACCTCAAAATGAGTTTACTCATAGGGTGGTGATTTCATATAGTTATTGGTATTTGAAGGTAATTAGGTAGCCAATAAAGAATTCACCACTCCTGATAAAAAGAGATGATACCCAAGACCTCATGTCGGGGTCATTACTCAAGATTCTCTAGTCAGAGCAGTTATGTGTCATGAAAAGAGTCTTTAATGGCATATAGAGTAATGAGATATCAAGACAAGAACTAACATCACTTGGACTAAATGTGATGTAGCCAGTCTAATAGGAGTTAACATATAGTCCATACTTTGAACCAAGTGGGGTATAGAATAGTGAAGGGACTAATTACATGGTAATTTTCTGTGGAAAGGTTCGTAAGTTAGATAATTAATTATGAAAGAGTCCGTGTGTTAATCTACTTATATTCTGGTAAATTGGAATCATGAAATCCTTCATGATTTGCTTCAATTACGAGTTAATTCAAGTGGCATGAAACCATCCACGATTTGCTTGGATTAAGAGTTAATTCAAGTGCCCAAAATAACTGAGAACCTAATGATCACACGTATAAAAGATCGGATGAAAAGCAAAGTGTGCATAGATGTCATTGAAGTAGGCCATGATCGTGGCTTATAAGCCATGATCGTGACCGAAGGCAAGACAAATGAAGCATAAGTGAGTTCTTCACTTATGTACACATGTACTAACAAGTTAAAACACACTTAATTGAGAGGATTAGTGGTTTAGAAGTGTTATGGAGTAAAAGAGAAGAGGTATTAAGTTTTTTTTTATACAATTTACGTAGTTGTTGCACGAATTAAATTGTATGCAACATAATCTTGATCTATCTCTTCATTGGAGCATCTACTTAAACTCATCTTGTTTGGTGCTCTAACCACCCTTACACACTGCTTTTTCTTCATCTTTGTATGTTTTTGAGTGATTAAGGAAGGTGTTTGGTGTTTACTACAACCCAAACAAAGAGAAGATTACAGAAAGGAGGAGCATTATTAAAGGTACATGTGCTGAAATTTCGTGTTCTTATAATCTGTGTATGCATGAATCTAAGATTCTGGATTTTTAGGGATGTCGTGGGGTTGGAGTTTAGATTCCAACACTTTCTCTACCTTGTTATGCATGTGATGCATAAATCCATGGCTCCTTAATAATCCTTATACACTTCAAAAACTTCCTCAACTTCCTTCACACAATCATTCATAACATCAATTTTCATACATGAACTTCCATCCACTGGCTTCTTTGAAAATTTAGTCATATTGAATTCAACCTAACTCATCACCAATTCTCAAAACTAGTTTTCCTTCATGAACATCAACTAATGCATTACCAGTATTCATAAGGGCCTACCTAAAGTCAATGGACAATTCCTATCTTCTTCAAAATCCAACATAACAAAATCAACAACAATTATAAATTTATCCACTTTTTCTAGAGCGTCTGAATTTATCCACTTTTGCTAGAGCGTCTTCTACTACTCCAAATGGCCTTTTGATGGATTGATATGTAAATTTGATAAGCAAGGATGTTGACTTAACGTCTCCTAGCCCCAATTTCCTGAAAATAGATAAAGGCATCAAGTTAATACTTATTCCTAAATCATATAAGCAGTTAGAAAATTCAAAATCACCAACAAAACATAGAATAGTAAACTCTATAGATACTGTAGTTTTGAAGGCATTGTGCTTGTGATTATCAAATTATAGTTCGCTGTTAAGGTCATTGTCTGATTGTGCTCCCAAATGCATTTGTGTGTCAATATGTCCTTGAGAAACATCGCATACTTTGGCATACACTCTAATGCCTCTACCAAAGACAAATTAAACTGAAGCTTCTTCAACTTCTCTAAGAATTTAGAGAATTGAGTGTCTACTTGATGTTGTCTCACCCTCTGCGGATATGGAATTTAAGGCTTTGAGGGTGATAGTGGCACATATGGCTTCTCTTCTTCTTTCTCTTCTACCTTTTCTTCTTCTATCTCTTTGCTTTTACCTTTCTCCTTTTGTTGACTATCCTTTTAGAAATTTGGCTCCTCTAATTGCTTAACACTAATAAGTGTGATTGCCTTGAGTTGTTCATTTGAGTTGGACTCAGTGTTGTTTGGTAATCTTCTTGCATTCCTAGAATACAATGCATTAATAAGTTGACCTACCTATACCTCCAAGTTGTGGATGGATGAAGTGTGATTCTTCGCAATCTAGTCAAACTTTACCTCCATTCTCTTCTGACTCTCTTCCTATCTTCTTTGACCTTCCTCTTGGCTTAAGAATTTTGAACAATACGTCCATTAACTTATCCATTTTTCCCTGCAAAGACTCAATTTGGTCTTGCCAAAATTAGGGAGGTCCTTATGTTCTCACTTGGCCACCTACATTGTTAATATTCCATGAAAAATTTGGGTGATTTTTTCATCCAAGATTGTAAGTGTTATGGATTGTTACCTCTTTGTAGCAAGCTAAGTAATTTATTTGTTCTGTACCACTAGCTCCCAGTAAGAAGCATTTAGCTATGTCAGGTTGTCCTGTCCATAATTCACATTGTAATGGCATGGCCTTGACTGTGGATGAAAAACCTCCTTGCACGTTGCTCAATTGCTTAGTGAGGGAGAAAACCTGTGCTTATAAGGTTGTCACCGAGTTAATTAGAATCATCCATTTTTGCTTCTTGGACCTTTGTCTACTCCTTTCATTTGACCACATGTAACTGTTGCTCACTAACTCTTCCAAAAGATCATGAGCTCCATCAATAGTTTTCCTCATCAAAGACCCGCCTACAGCTGCATCTATGGTTCCCCTTATGCTCTGATTTACACCATCGTAGAATGTTTGCAAAAGGAACTCCTTTAGAAGGTTGTGGTGGGGTACCACCTTTATAATTCCTTAAATCTCTCCTAGGCTTCATACAATGACTCCCCATCACTTTGTCGAAAGTATGTGATGTCCTTGATGATTCTTGTTGTCTTGGTCAAGGGGAAGTACTTAGCAGGAAAGCTTAAGCTAGTTGCTCCCAAGTAATGATTTTCCCTGAATTGAGTGAGTTATATCATGCCTTTACCAAATCCCTCAAGCTAAAAGGAAATAATCTTGACCTCACAGCATCATCAAACATCCCATTAAACTTGAAGGTGTCACAGATCTCTGAGAAGTTAGCAAGATGGGCGTTGGGATCTTTATTTGACACCCATAAAATTTCACACTACTCTGAAGTATGTTGAGGAGTGCCGGCTTGATCTTAAATTTATTGGCTTAAATTATAGACCTTTCAACTCCTTGAGGACTGAAACATGGCCTCATAAAGTCCATCAATGTCCTCTTAGCTCCTCCTTGCTCTCCTTCTTTTGCCATATTCCTTTGCAATCTATCTTGACGTTTAGCTCTTCTTAGATCTCTTTCGTGCTTGTAATGTTTGAAAACTCTTCTTTGCTAAGCTCGTTAGATCTTCTCATGCTCCTTGTGTTCATGCACCTATAAATATGGAAGGAAAAGTATCAAACACCTTTAAATCAAAGTCACCCAAACTAAACAAGATGCTAAACAAAACAATCCCTGCCAAAGGTGCCAAAAACTTGTTGAATACAAAAAGTACATTGTAGTAAAACTTGTTGAATACGGGTTGTTAATTGTAGTAAAAAGTGGATATCATCCTACAAAGATTGTGCTTAGGCAGCACTTAATTCAAGTTGTACTTTTTTTAAGGCTTAAATTCAAATAATAAAAATTTAAAATTAAACAAATTAGCAACGAACAAATAATGTAACAAACGTACAGAAACTTTGATTTCAAAATTAAACATTAGAGATCACCTTTTCCTTATCTTGTTTCCCTCTTTCCTTGTTGATTGAATTATACCTCATCTAAGATATCCTAATGTTTTAATCACCCTCTTTCAAGGTGTAGTCAAATGTCCCTATCCAAATTAAATGGAATTGATCATGCAATCTCTCAATCTACAAAATTAGTCCACCAATTTAACTAGTTATGAAGCTATCCTATGGGTAAACAACTAATTAGTCAAGATCTCTCTCTAACTAATTAATTAACTTGATAAATGTAGGTCTATAAGGTGCCAACTCTTGTTGTATAGCCCTACGCAATTTGCCCAACTCAATTTCTCAATATTAAGCATAACATTTAGAAAAAGAATTCATTCATTCAAAACAACAAAGTAGGAGTTCAACAAGTAGTCTAAATTTAATCTCTATAATAAATTCAGCCACTCATAATAGGAACAAGTTCAACTATATCCATATTCTCTAGAATACAAAATATACTGAAAAAAATAAAACAAATACAATGGTAACTTTCATCCTTTTTTACATAAAAAATATGGAAAATGGAAGCTAGATGGAAGCTCTTAATTATCAATCCTAATTCCTACTTTTGCACCTGGAAGCTTATGACTTTGCATGAATAGTCTAAAAACTTGTGAATGGTGGCTGCTGAATTTGTGTATGTGTCAGGAAAGCTTTTTTATTTTTTTTTCTTTTAGTCACCTAGGATTTTTTGAAGTTTGAAAAGACCAAAAAGTCCCTTTAAATATTGAGTCTAGAAGTGTCCCCGTATTTATCCTGACATCAGCCATGATCATGGCCTATATGACATGATTATGGCCTTTGAGTAAGCTCTCTATCACGAGCCATAATCATGGGCGAATCCTAGTGCTTCTGTCATGATGGTGGTCTGCCTGCCACGATTGTGGGCCAATCCTAGTGCTTCTGTCATGATCATGGCCTGCCTGCCATGATCATGGGCCTGTTTTATAGCCCAGGTTCCCTCAGAAACTCCTCCATTCTTCAATATTAACCTTAAAACACTAGCAATCATAAATAATTAACAAATTAACACAATTCTAACCTATACACATACTAAATGATCAAATTAACGGATAAACACATATCAAACTATACCCTAAAACACGATGCAATGTATAACTATCAAGCCTTCATATAGATATTAATAGAATCTATTTTTGCATTGTAAAAGAGGAGTAAATCATTTGCAAAAGCAAGGTTAGTGAGTCTAATTTTTTCGAGTGATGTTTAAAGTTGGCATTCGATTTCACTTCAAACTTGATTATTGAGTTAAGAACTTCCATGAACATATTAAAAAGGTAGTTAGAAAGAGGGTCCCCCTGCCTTAGGCCTATCCTAGCTTTGAAATACTTTGAAGAGCTGCCATTAACTAGGATTGAATAGCTTTCTATGGATATACACTCTTGGATCTAGCTGACGAATTTTCTTAGAAATTTGTAAGCAGAAATCATCTTCCATAGAAAACTCTAGCACATATTATCATAAACTTCATAGAAATTGACTTTGATAGTGCAATTTGAGGCTGAATTTACTCTAGAGTAATCTTTAAGAAGTTCTTACATGATTAATATGTTGTCTCCAATCTTCCTATTGCTTATAAAGGCCTTTTAATTGTCATTGATGAGGGGAGCTACTACTTTCTTCAACTTTGAAGCAAGAATCTTAGATATAACCTTATAAAGAAAGTTTATACAGACAATAGTTCAGAATTAATTGAAACTTGAGGGATTAACACTCTTTGGTATCAAAAGGATAAAAGTTTTGTTAATTTCCTTTAAGTAATAAAATAGTGGAAAAAAATTCTTTCACTGCATCTTTAACCCGCAATGCTCTAAAATTTTTGAAAGAAAAATCCATTTAGGCCATTTGGACCAGGTTCTTTTATGCTATTGATATGTGCGTAAATGTTGATACATTTAATCCATTACACTTATTGATTAATGCCTTAACATTCTTAGGACACTCACTTTAGCTCATATTTGATTTTAGGTACCTTTCAAAAGTGGAGGAGCTAAAGTGACCCTAAAACATACTCACTGAGCCATCTGCTCAATGTTCATACTATATTATCTTCATGAAGGAAGAAGAAGAAGAAGATTATGAGCAGAAGAGATAAAATAAAATATAACAATGAAGAATGAAAGATGGAAGAGCTCACGGCCACACCCAAAAAATGTCATAGCTATAAGTAGTCTCACAACTATGACACCAACTGCATGGCCGTGAGAGTGTCTCACAGGTGGGAGACACCACCTACCCTTATAAGACATCAGTCACAGTGGTGAGAACTCCAGTTGTCCACTTTTAAACCTAGTTTTTACTATATAAAGTAGTAGGTTGTGACAGTTGTGGGAGACACAGTCACAGTGGTAAGAAAGCCAGCTGTCCACTGTTAAACCTACTTTATACTATATAAAGCAATAGGTTGTGACAGATGTGGTAGAACTCGGACAGAAGTGAACAAACCTGTGATTTTATTCATTTCTGTTTAGTTTTTGATAGAGATAGAGGCATTCATGGATGATGCTTGAAGATTGATGGACAACATGGAGGCTAACCATCCCAAAACTAATTAGAAGATTAAATTGATGCCTAGGATGCACGATTAAGCTTATCTTATCTTTGTTTAATATTGGATCTCTCTCTCAGAATTGTTTACATTATCCTTTGTTTAATCGATTTAGGTAATCACGTATGGATAATCATATTATTGTTAGATTGTTTATATTGTGAACTCATCTTTATAATTGTTAATGCAATCCGTAATTATTGTATTTGGATTTGTATGTAGAAACTAATGGTTTTTAATCATTAGGGATAATGTAGCCTAGGTTAAATTACCTAAGCTTATGTGGATGTTGCTTAGATTGGTCCATTTTCCATTTCATAATGTGGCTGCCCAATTGAATCTAGAGATCGTATCCTATGTTATTTGGTTGTTAGGTTTAATTTACAAGCATCTCTTAATTAAACACATTTTAAGAGAAAACCGAGATTAGTAGAGCATATTGTTAGTCCATGATCAATAGTTCTAGGAGATGTGTGAAAGCATTATAAAAATGAAAGATGTTTAATCATATGTAGGTTAAGATTGATTCGAGAATTAGGTTTCACACACATTCATCAATTTTATCATTTTCGATCGTTTGCTATAATTTGTTTTCACTTGTTTAATTTTGCTTTATTTTCTCAATTGCAGTAAACCCAAAACCCCCTTTTATTTACTTTGCATCAATCATTTTCATTACGAGAATTAACTAAACATTCCTCATGGATATGATCCCGAATCACCATATTTATACGTTTTTAGTGTGCAGAGTTTGGTAAATTTTGTAGCGTAATCGATATGCATTATTAGCCATCCATATTGAAAATTACTTCCTCAATCTCCTTGTCTTCCACAACTTTTATTAATAACTCACTGTCAACCTGCATAATTTGCTTGAAATTGAGTGCTAAAAGTTCAATAATTGAAACAGAAGCTATATTCAAAGATCCAAGTGGCTAAAAAAATGCTTATAGCTTCAGTTTGAATTTTTAATTGGTTTTGAAGTAATAGTCCCCCATTAGTAGTGATTGAACTAATGTTATTTGTGTTTTTATAAGCTAGGATGGAATTGAAGAAAAAATTTGAGCTTATATATCCATCTTTCAACCAATTTACTCTAGCTCTTTGTTGTAACAGGGATTCATGATTTTAGTTGTAGTTAAATAAGCTAATAAAGCTTGTTTCTCTTTTACAAGGACTGTAGAATTAGAGGGTGAGAGAGCTAGTAATTTCTGAACTTTTGATAGATCATACTTAGTGTTTATTGACGACTCATCGGTTGAGCCCCTTAAGGGATACAACAGTTTGATTTCTTGTTTGATTGCCTTTAGCTGTTGTACACATTTAAACTACTTGGTTCCTCTTAAGGTATAATTAATGCCTCTCCTACAAGCTTCAAGGAATCTTGGATCATAAGCTAGATAATTGTTAAATTGAAATGGATGAAAGCTAGCAGTTTTTTAGAATAGATTCTCAATTTTAATGGAGATGTGGTCTAAAAAAAGAGGTCTTGAAATATAGCAAAGTTGTTAGGAAAATGAACTAGCCATTTGGCATTCACCATTGCACGATCTAGTTTCTTTTGGATGCATTATCTTGAGGATTGTTTGATTAACCATGTAAACTTATGACCTATGTACCTCAGATCAGTCACTCCTAATTTATCTATACATTGCTTGAAATCCTCTGAATAACTACGAAGGTTGCAATTTCCTTGAGCCTTTGACTTGTAAAAAGAAGATTTGAAGTCCTTACATATTAACCATGGCAAATCAAATCCTCTATGAAGATTGATTAGATCATTCCATAACATTGTTCTTTGGAACCCGAAGTTGTTGGCATAAATGAAAGAAATTATGATACCAATTTTACCATACAGAAATGATACTTTCAGGGGCATAAGCTGATTTGTTGAGTGGAGGATCTCCCCTTTAATCATATCGGGCTTATATCAGATAATAACTCTCCCATATGCATGGTGTGAATGATGGGTGACCTGCTTCCAATATGATCTTAGTAAGTTTAACTTGCCAGGATTATCTTTCTTTATTTTTGTCTTAAGTAGTCCTACTATTATAGACTTTTCCCTATTGAAAAATTCTTTAAAGCAGCTTGCTTTGTAGGGCAGTTCAATCCTCAAACATTCCATACTACAATTGACATATTAATGGTTTTTGCTTGTGGAGTTTTTACCCTTTCTCCTCTGTGATCTCCTCTTTTCTACTATCGGAAATGGCATACTAACATCCTTATGATCAATGACAACTTTCATTTTTGGTTTGGATGTGTGGTGATTAATAATTTATGGTTGTAGCTTCTGTTTTGGTATAAAGGTCTAATGACTTATCTGATCCAGTGTTATCAGTTGAAAGGCCTATTTTAGTATTATTAATTAAAGGAGATAACTCACCTATAAGATTTGCAGATAGGGAGAGTACATTATTAGCATGGAATTCAATTGCATTATTATGATTAGCTCTAAATCCTTTGCTAAAAGGGCTCTCTGCTGCTGTTTGTGTTTCAATAATTACATTGCTTACACCGTTAGTTTCAACTACTTCTGTCTCAGTTAACTCCTCACCTATAAGCTTAAGATAACTACCTATTTTGAATTTTTTCCCTGTAGCTTTCCAGATTTTCCCTTGATGTTTTGGAAGAGGTTTCCATTGGTAATACACTACAACGATATCCTCCTATAAGTGGCTTCCCTCACTAGGTATCATAACAGGTATTTCTAATGGAAGGTCCTTGTTAAGTGCCACACTAAACAGATATGAGCATAACCCACTTGCTTCTTCTTAGCTGTATTTCCACCAAAGTAGAAAGGTGTTCCAATGAAGCTAACAAGGGCACTCAATCCTGTGTAGTCCAATCTTCCAAGGGGGCATTGTGGAAATAATACTTGATAGATTCAAGTTTGAGGCTTGGCTGCCAGGTTTGTAAAAATAGTGGTTGATTACCAACATGCTAAGGTCCTTCATCTAACATTTTGTAAGCTTGAGATGCTGAATTAAAGATGAATAAAATGTGATTTTTCTCTGTTATAAAGAAATCTGTGGACCTTTGAAAATGGTGGACGTTGGTTAAAGAAGAAGCCAATTAGTGTTGCATCCTAACTTCGTGCTCCCTCCTCAAGTATTTCAAGTTCTAGATAGATAGCAAGCTTCCCATCTATTTCCTTATGAGGGTTGAAGTAACCAAGGCATATAAAGTCTTCACATAATAAGCATTAAAGCAAACTATACATTAAACTAAATTGAGTTCTTACATAGTTATGGTAAGAATGACCCTACAATCTACATAGATATCCATTACAATTCATTAGTTATGGTAAGAACGAACCTACAATCTACATAGATATCCATTACAATTCATCAAAAAATTTCTCACAAGTCCATACATCTTCTCTATACAATAACTAAACAAAAACAAATGAGAAAAGAGAGAATTGAAGGCTTATGAGTTGAAAAACAAAGCTGGAACTTGGTGTGGTAACTTCGAGATCTCTTGAAATCACTTGATTCTCCATGAAAATCCACCCAAAATATGTCTATCTTCCTCTTTTTGATGTGTTACATGACCCTCTTCTTTTCTAAGATTTAAAATGAGATTTTATACCCCCTTTAGGTGGTTGTACCGATTAAAGATGCAAGTGGAGCAAGTTGGAACTATATCAAGTTCATTAGAGAACTTATTGATCCAATTAATCATTTCCACTAAATAAAAATATGTATTATGTATTAATTATCAACCATTACTACATTATAACCTTTCAATCTTGAATGATATTGTTCTTAAGTAAAATAAACCTTAATTAGGATTTGCTAGTAAAGTAAATATCCTTATCTTCTTGAATTCAGATATTAACTCATACATAGAATGATGGATATCTTTAATACTTCACAAGTATATGATATCTCAAATACAAAACATCTTTAGTACATTATCTATGCACTTAGACTTAGAATAGGTGAATAACTTCCAATCTATCTCTATTGATATAATTCCCATAATTAAGTTGTTCCCTTTTCAAATCCAATAAGTATTGTTCTTGGAAATTATATTTTTAACCATTAAAAATTAGCATTATTGTTCTCTATGAGCAATATATATCTAAATAATCTCATTAAAGATGAAAACTATACTACCACTAACCTTCTTATAGAAATGATAAATTCACAATCATCTCCAAAACAAACTTTTTGAATTCATTATGAAATTGAATATTTTAATATCTCTTAGTCTTTCATCTATGCATCAAATGTATCAACAAAAGCATTGGTTCCAATTGGATGTACTATCCTGAGATTTCAAATTTCATCTTACTCTCACTACTTATCTTAAAAACCATTCTCCTATAAGTATAGATTGAAACAAACAATTTATTCAACAAGTTTATAAGATTATATCCAATCTTTTGGATATCTCATAACCTTTTATTACCTAATTTAGTTTTAAACTTAATGGATAATATATGCTTCAACCAAATATCACATTTGTGAATCATTAACTTTGATTATTTCAAAGACTTAGCATTTTATATCCAATATGAAACCTTACTAGTTAATTTAACTGGAATTATAGAAGGTAAGCAATTGTACTAGGCATTGCTATAGAAGAAATATTATTACATTTTACATTATCTCATATTGTATTTTCCTCTTTACATAAAATCATACCCTTATGAATTTAGTTATGGAGATATTCATTAAAGAATCTCCTTTCCTATAGATAACTGAAAATTTAAAACTCATCGTAATGATCTCATTAAAGTGCTTCATCATTCTTAATGCTTAATTTCTATTTAGATTTAAATAATTTAAACTTTTCAAAATTTTAAATTAACATTTCTTTTAATACGTATGACTATATCAAATAAAGTCATTTTAGTAATAAAATGAAATATAAATATCCTCCTTTTGTTATTCCATCTAATACATCAAATGTATGAATTTAACAATTCAATATCATTATCATCCTCTCACAAAGAGGTTGATTTGGTTATTCTTCAAATTAACAAGTTTCATTTGATTCATAATAAAAAGGATACAAATATCCTTATATGTAACTTTATGATTCTTATTATGTTGATTTAACCAACATGGCCTAAAATGATAGTCTCGATTATCCAAATGTTATTCCTGCTACTTATGTTAAACATAACTCTCCTTTAATCCAATACATACAAACTATTTGTATAAAATTAGATCAACTACTTTTATTCAACAATCTACTTCTTATTATGCATTTAACATTATAATAATGCTAAATCAAAATTCAGTATTAAATACTCATAATCATGAACTATAAATACATATTGTAACACCCCCTATACGAAGCCTACAACCACCTTCACACATGGCACCCAAATTCTTGTACATACATTTATAGCATACATTTCTATTCATTTATAGGGATTGTCATCACTCATTTGTATATTTAATATTATACATATACATATTACAAAATTTTATATCATTTAGCATTATCATTTAAAAGTAGTCTTACATCATTACATTTATATGGTAATCCAAAAGACGTATTACACATAACTTAAATTCTTAATTATAAACTTTTAAGAAAAAACAATTTCCTTCATTACATATACAACCATTCTTTAGTCAAAAGACACATCCAATGGTACTTTTACTTTTGGTGGTTGGCCTTGGTCCCTGTAGATAATTCTTGTGCCTTACTCTTATTACTTGGACCTTCAAGGATTTACACTCATACTAAGCTTAAAAGCTTAGTAGAGAAACACTTAGTTTGGATGACCACTCATAGCAATCAGCACACACACATTCATGAATATCATAAACTTATATAAACAATGATGGAATAAATAAGATAAGTACATAATGCAAATTTGCCTCAATATATTATCCATATGCCGTAAATTCACATTTATAAACCAAATATTGATTTACAAAGCTCATCAATACAAATTATTTTTGTTGTCATGTTGTGTCTCTTATTTATAATTGTTTAATTTCCTTTCTATGTTAAACCTGCACATTCTTGTGAGTGTGGATAATGGGAGTTGTGGACATTCGAAGATATCAAACTGTGGATACCCAAAGGCATCAAACTATAAATAATCGAAGGTAACAAACTATAGATATCCAGAGGTATTGAACTGTGGATACCTGAAGGTATCGAACTATAAAGACACTATGGTATTGAAATGAAGACAACAATAATGTCAAACTGTAGCAACTGCGCCGTAACCCTATAGGCATGCCTATCTATCCATCACCAAGACAATGAAGTAGGCACTGTAACATTTCTTTTATCATTTTCCAATTTCATAATTAATATATTGACAAAATCAAATTATATTAATTTGAAAATGTAAAATACATTTTAAGTTCATACATGCAAGTCATAACTTATCAACATTAGGATAGTATTCAAATCATAAGCACTTGTATGATTTATTTTGTATATGTTTTGTTTAGTTGTTTTTCTCGAGGTACCTTCACATAATTCTAGTATATAAATTCTTATATCTCATTTAAATGTAAAAACATGTTAAATTGTACTTAATTATCTTCACAAAATTAGTATGTGAACTTGTATAGTCATAATACCCACATATAAGGAATAAATATGCATACAAATCATCTACGCACATGTAAATTTTCTTTAGCATGCATTATGATCAATCTTAAATTCCAATGTTTAATTACCCAATTCACATATGGTAAATCATATTTCATTTATTTCTAGGCACAAGCAAAGTCTCATAAACATTTAAAAAGGTTCCTATATGGTTTGGTAAAAATAATGGAAGTAAAAAACTTAAAATAGTGCAATTTGGGGTATGCCCACAGTGGGTCTAAAAATAGGCAAACAAATTAGTCCAAAAACAAATTACATGATGGTCTCCACTTGTTCCATAATTTTTACATAGTTAACATTCAATTTAGGTTTGACATCTTCTAAAAAATTTTCTCCCTATATCTCTAGTTTCCATATCACTAAAAAGAAGACCTTTTGGACTTCTAAACTATGAGATATGTGCCAAACATCACAAGCTGCTCCAATAAAAGGATAATATCTAGTCACCATTTTCGATCTCAATTTAAAATTTCATAAAGCTAGATATAAGTCTAAGTCTCTTCTAGATATTTTTAGCTCTATTTATTAAGTTTCATTTCCAATTGAAATCACCTAATTTGGAGGTCTATAAACTCAGATATGGCTAGAACAATGGGACTGGTTCAAGTGAACAGAGAACCTCAGATAGAAGTTCACTAAACGTTACTCTTTCTTCTCATATTCAACCAATTACATGCAAAGAAACACCAAGAAATCATTCCTAAAACCATTCCATGTCCAATTAAATCTTATTACACATTCAAATATGCACACATTCTAAAATTAACACTGTGTAGTACCAAAACTTAAAAATTGTCAATTAGCTCTTCTTCTAGTGCTCTTCCTTCTCTTCCCCTTTAGCTTTGCTTGATTCACCAACTAGAAAACTAAAAATATATATCTCAATCCCATATCCAAATTATAATTCCATATTTTCATGAGAAAAGCAAGAAAGATGAAGATGAGAAGAAAAATCACAAGCTTTTACCTTAAATTTCACTTAGGATTAGCTTGGTTCCTTATGCAAAATGACATGAATAAGGAGATGAAATGGAGAGGAGATAAAAAGAGAAATTTCTTAAGTTAAAACCCTATGTACATATCCCTCTCCTGTCTCTTCTACTCCCTTTTTCATGAAGTTTCTAATCTTAGACACATGTTTCAATCCCATTGGACCATATGTTGATTTTTAGCAAAATTGCACATTTGGTCCTTCTTCTTCCTTTAGTTCCCACGTTTGCATATAAAGTCATCAATTGATTTCATTCTATTTAGTATTTCACATATAACTATTCACTTCTATTCCTAAATGAATAGATTACCAATTTACCCCTATCTTTTAAATTAATTACCATTATGTCCCTTACTATGCTTAGATACACAATTCTTTATGTTCACTTCTTAATACACCTTAGACATACTATAATGTTTCTAGGGTATATATTAAGTCTTACACATATGATCTCTATATCATGTAAAAGTAAGAAAAAAATTTATGTAATCATTTTTCTTCTTATGATAAATATTATCATACTATAGCAAATGCCTTTCATTGATGTCCGTGTTTATGCTTTTAGTAAGCTAAATTCAGTGGAACAGTTCTAATAAAGTACTATAGCTTTCAACTATACTCTTTGTAACCTTTTGCATCTTGCTATCATAGTGTTGCCATACATCTTAAATGTTTTTATTAAAGTTTATGAGGTAATAGTTAACTTAAAAGGTTAATATATTTTTTCATTTATATGATTTTGATATATCTCTAAAAATTTGTCAGTGAATCCTCACCAAGAATCAATAGTAAAATTTGCATAATAGACTTACAAATCTAACTTTTAGAACTCTTTTTAAACATAATCCTATATACAAGAAATTTGGTTCAATAACTTAGTATTAACCATACTAAACAAGGTAAATTTCACTTATAATAGAATATAAATGTGAGAAAAACAAGTAATTAATTGTATGCCATGACTACCAAATGAGAATAGGAATTTAATCATGTATTTAGTTACTACCACTATTTTGCTCGAAATAATAGCCCTTACTACTATTTAGAAAGATTAATCTTTCTAGTGGGCTAGATCCTATTCAAATTTAATTGACATTGAGTTTGCTCAATGGTAGCATGTCGTAATACTACTCAAAATAACTAGACCTACAACTTTAGCAGTGGTGAGTCTAGGTCAATCCCACACAGAGTGTGTGTAAAGCTTCTGAAATGAAAATAATCAGTGTTTAGGTCATTGGAGGATTTGATTTTGATTTCGAATAAGAAAATAAAGTGAAACTAAAATAAATAAAACATCTAAAAATGATGAAAGTGATGAATATGTTAGGAGCCTGGTCATCGGTTTAATCTTGACCTACACACAATTAAAAAAACTTCATTAAATTGTTGTTCTCATACCTCTCCTAGCAAATATTAATCGTAGGTTAACAATAAGCTCTGTTAACCCTGGTTTTCCCTTAATTCGTGTTTAATTAAGAAAAGCTCATTAATTAAACCTAGTTATCGAACAACCAGAATAAGCTCTCTAGATATAATTGGGTAGTTGCATTACAAGTTAGGAAAACATATTAATTAAGGCAACAACTGCACAAGTTCGGGTCATTTAATCTAGGTTATGTTATCCTTAATGATTCGAAACCATTAATTGCCATAAACAAATTTCAAAATAATAATTAAGAATTATATTAAAGATTCTAGCAACGGGTTCTTATATAAAAACAATTAAATAAAGCATTCGATCATTCTTATACAACACCCAAACGTTGAACATAGAATGACATAATCAATCCTTAAGAGAAAAATAAGAAACAATGAGAGAAATGCTTAACCAGTTTCTTTGCCTCCTTGCGTCTTCGATGACGTTGAGTTTTGCCTCTCATTTTTCTCGTGAAAGCCCCAAACATTTCCTCCAACTTTTCATAACATTTCTGCTATCAAAACAATGTATTTATACTTAAAACTAGGTTTTGGGGTGAGCTAGCATCATTTCACGAGTATGCTTTGTGGTGTCACAGGTGTGCATATGAGCTATAGGTGTGCATGGTGGTGTCACACACATGAGAAATTAGTCATGGGCATTCATGAAGCGTCACCCTCATAAAAAATAAGTCATGGGTGCGACTAACATGCTCACGCTCATTACTTTTATGTCATGGTCATGAGTCATTTCTAGCACTTTTCGTCTTGATGTTTTCAACATATACTCATGATCTTCATGCATTTTCTTGTGTCCTCTTGCTCTAATCCTTCTCATTCTTACTCCATGAAAATTGATTGTGAATCTTGTTCGCTCAAGGTTACACACGCTAAGTTTTACTATTTATAACCTTGGTAATTACCGTAAGCGAATGGGTCGTTTGCGTAGTACCTAAGGTGTCGATCCCATGAGGAAGGGAAATAGTCCTAAAATCTAATGGAAGCTAAGTTCGCAATACCTAATTAAACAACCACTGTAGAAATTAAAATTAACCAAGAATCAAATATAAGAAATTAAAGCACGAAAAGAATGAACAAAATAGCCAGCTCACACAAATAATCTGAAACTTAACCTACAAGTGACCAATTGAGAGAAAGGAAGAGTTAATCCTAAACTAAAGAAAATCTACCCAATTATGTAATTTCTGACTTAAAAGGCCTAGACAATCCTAGGTGAATTAATCTCTCTCGAGTTATAATTCTTCACCCTAATTAATAATCCCTAATTCAAATTATAGAAATTGGGATCTCTCGATCCACAATTGGTTTAAAACCTAAATTAGTTCTAAATTTGTCTATTAACCTACTGGGAATCTATGTTCGATCTCTTATTATACGACTCTACCGTTTTCATTCAACTCTCTACCTATCAATTTACCTAACTCTCGTTAGCCTAAATCGATGATTTTCACCTAGCTCACCCTCTCAATTTGTTGCCAAGTTATGAAGAATCACAAATAAATCGAATAAAACACAATCAAATAAATTTTATTAATCTCAAGAGCAACAACCCGAAGGTGAGTTTAGATAAAAGATCAACACTTAACGACAATATTCCTAATCAATATCCAAATCTCATACATCAATGAAATCGAAATAAAAAAATAGAAAATACTTTCAGAAGGGATCTCAGAGGTAGCGACTATGGGAAACTACCTATTTCGTGAAGTACGTTCGTCAAAACTGCTGGTGGTTGCTAGGTATTGTTCTATTTATTCTGTAGCAGCCCTAAGTCAAACTTGGGGTTAAAATAGTCCGAAAAATCACCCAAAAATTAAGTTTTTGTGTTAGCCCGACACAGGGCACAATCGTGGCTCTAACTACTACGATTATAGTTGACACTTTAACCTTTCTGTCACGATCATGGCCTAAAATGCACGATCGTGGCCTAGCTGTTGCTAGCTCTTCCCCTTTTGTCACGATCGTGGACACTGTGCACGATCGTGGCCCATGTTTTTTAGCCCGAAACTCTTCAAATCTTCATTGTTCTTCCCCGTTTACCCTGTAACACTAACACACACATCAAGGTACCTCAAAAATATAACAATTAAGCTCAAATTCATACTAACCCATAAAAGACACATAAACATATAAACTAACCCAATTAACACATAAACATACACTTAACTCGCAATTTAATGCTAAATACTTACTAGATTACACCCTAAAACCTCATGCAAAGTGCAACTATCAACATCCCCATACTTAAACATTTGCTTGTCCTCAAGCAAACAAAATAACATAACACATAAAAACACAACACATAATGCAATAATGAGACAATGGCTCTGACTTCATGAAATAACTTTAATCTTAAACCCAATCATTCGAATTATGGCAAATCATTAACAAACAAACTATGTGTCTAAGGGCTTTAAACTAAATATACAACTAAATCAAGATCTAAGTGTTAACTTATTTACCCTTTTCAATTGTACACACACATTAATATATCTTCGGTCCCTCGAACTTTGTAACCGTTCCTAAGTATAATTCCATGAAAATTCAAGCTTATTACAAGTCCAGTAGGTGTTTATTTAAAACAATTATTTTTTCTTTTTTTAATTTTTATTTAAACCGGGACTTAGTCTTTTACTCAAAGGCAAACATTTCTGTTGAATGTCAATCCGGCTACTCAACTAAGTCATTTATTAAACAGCTTGGTTAAAACATCATTATAGCTTTTTTATGCAAAGGCACACATTTGTGATGCTTGTTGATCCGGTTACTCAGCTACATCCCGTTTTCAATTGGATACTAGCTCTATTCATAACCTGAAGGTCAGCAAAATAGTGATTTACTAACAAAACATAATTTTTTATTACCTACCTTATTGCTTTTGGCTATTCGTTTTTATGAAAAATACTAGTTAAGCTACTTAACCTAAAAGACCTCAAATTATGAATGGATGTGACAATTTAGAGGGTGCTAAATTTACACTAAGTCCTGATTAGGCTATATATTCATCCAAAGGCCCCCTATTTTATTAATTTTGCAGTTAATGATCATTCACAACTTGATAGACTATGTCCCAAAGTTAAATAAATTTCCCTCAGTTTAAGCCATTGACAAATTCACACACTTCACATAATGTAACCTACTACTATCATACAATATACAAAATGCACATTCAAAAGCAAAAATACAAAATCCCTCCCCATACTTGAACCACACATTGTCTTCAATATGAGAAGAGAGAACAAACCTAGGGGAAATAAACACAATATACGAAAAACATAAGAAGAAAACACTAACACAAAATGAAACGAAAAGGTTAGAACACGAAATTGTTTATAGTGAAAAAGATGGTGATGGCTATAGTGTTGAGACCAAATCAGCTTGACATAAAAAATGTTTCCTTATCTTATAAGTGAGTCAAGAGAATAAAAGAATTAGCACTCTAAACCATTCCAAATTATTCACGACTTATTTAAGAATTTAAAACAAACCTAACTACACAACAATTTAAACCTACTACTAAATGTGCTAATCTATGATCATTAGCTTGACCTTCATCCTTTAAAACTCAGCCAAGATCAATTATGAGTGGCTTGTTTCCACCCTTTTTGTTTAACATCAATTTTGTAGCCCCTGAGTAAGCTACAAATTGCAATATGATCAAAAGGACAATATTGTTGGGGCCCGATTTTCATAGGATTTATTTTATTAAATTATCAAGAATGAAAATAAATTAGAATTTATGAATTTGAAAATTTTGGAGTTTAATATGGTATATTATGAATTTTATATGGTTGCATGAATTAAAAAGAAAGAATTAAAATTGAGTGGA
>JAOQMS010000005.1:19057073-19073847 GCA_027563885.1 Erythroxylum longipes
CTCATTTTCTTCTCATGTCTTCATTTCATAAGATATCATGTTTAAGTTCAATGCAGAAATTTTTATGGGGCCGACAGGGGCATTGAATATTGTAATTGTGGGTGATCTAAGTGGTATTGAGTTACCTCTGTACCTTGGAAGAAGATTGTAGGAAAAGTCCTCTTTACCGAAAAAGATTGTACAAAGGTTATTCTTTGCCTTAAAAGAATAATTATAGTGGAATTCTCATAAGAGTCTTGGGAGCGAACGTAGGCAAGGGTTGTTTGCTAAATCATTATAAATCGATTTGTATTCTCTCCTACCTATCCTTTTTAAATTATTATTCAATTGTTTGATTAAATTATATTAAGCAATTTCCTCATACTTATTTATATTGATTATTGATAATTGAATGTATTGTTTGAAAAATTGTTGAATTTTGTAAACATTGCTTTGTTGAAATAGTAATGTATTTTGGAACATTAGAGTCATTAGGCATACAAGATAGGCTAACATCTCACAAACAATTGAAGTGTATATTTTGTCATTTTCTTTATTTTGATAATAATTTGGATGAAAGTTGTAGGATTAAAAGAATATTCATTGAAGAGAATCTTATAAAATTCTCTCACTAAACCACTGTCTCAATAATAGCGTAATCGTCATATGGTAATATGACATAAGATACTTAAGTGGCTGACTAAGTATCAGTGAGAGATTGTCAGTACATATCTTATAGCCAATCAATTAATTGGAGATTTTTGTAACACAATTAATTAAAGGCATACTTTATTTTATGTTTATTTGTTTAATTAATTAATTTCTAAGATAAAGTTTATACGATAAATATATTTTACATATAAAATTATGATTGATAATTATGAGATTCATATTATATTTTTGTAGTATCCCTAAATTATTCCTAGTCATTACTCTATTAAGACTAGGTATTAATAAAGCATAAAGATTATCATACATAATATTTCTTCCTTATATAGAAAGTAGTCGATCTTATAAACTAAAGTATAAAAATACTTAAACAAATATGTATATAGATGCTTATTAAAGAATAAGTTCACTAAATTAGCCTAATCATGAGGATCCCAAATAGAACATTACTTGTGTATTAGTGAATTTCCTTATTATGATAGTTGTATAATTGATCATTAGGCTTGAGATTACCAAGGTATCTCATGTAGGAATTACTATATTTTAATGCTACTTATGAACTATTCAATTCAGAGTAGCTTAGTCATTAGTACTTGGATATAATACGAACTATATGAAGATAGTTGAGTAAGTCAATAAATACTTTATCACCCTAAAGTAATTAGGGAGAATGTTTCATTGTTCTTAATTAGTAATAATTTAAGGAAATCTCTTAACAAATATAATTAGTAAGAACGAACATGATTACATTTAAATAGTATAGACAATAACCTATAATCTATATCCAATTGGAACATTACATGCCAAAATGATTAAATTATACATTATAATCATACATTGACAAATTAAGTCAAACTACTTTGACATTCCTAACACTAGATGGTCATGACATACTTTTATATTTCTATCCTGATTTATGATTGTAAATTGTTTAATCGGAGAATTTAAAGATAAATTAAAAAAATTTTAATTTATCTTGTTCTAATTATGAATTATAGTTATAATTTATAATTATTGTCAATATATTAAGAACTTAATGATTCAAACATAAAGAATAATTCATAAGAGAAAATTCTTTTCCTCTCAAAATGTTTTGTGTTCTTTTTCTTTGGTCTTTGAATATCATCATAGTCTGAGCACATAAACATCTTGTTGTTAACAGTTCTAAAAGAAAGGTCCTATAAGATTCGGAATCGAGTATGTTTTATTCTTTAATTTTTGATTCTTCTTTTTCAAGTTATTTAATTAAAGAGATTCGAATGAGAAATTATAAAATCAAACTTTCCACATTCAACCAAAATTGGGCTTAAACTTGTAGAGGAATAATCTTTAACATAATGTTTGAACTTTAGTTAGAAGTTCAAATAAGTTTCTTAACTTTACTTCCAATTAATTAGACATGTAATTTTAATTTTCAAAACAAAAAAAATATAAGCTTCATTTATCAAAAAGTTGCTGGGGACAATTAAAGACGTAATGATATTATACTATTATAATTCGTCAAACTCAAATACACCTTTTTGTGTGACTGACGTGGATTTTGTTGGTAAATCAAAGTCATACTAATTTGGTTCAATAAATAAAGTTGAAGATTTAATTAACCAAAAAAAAAGGGTTAGAGGAACTAATTTTGAGTATAATTTAAAGCTAGTTGAAGTATTTTCCTTGATTAGACTCCTTTAACAAGGATAAAGAATACTCATCAAAACGCAATTCTAAGTAAAATAATGCTTAGGTCATGTAGCGAAACGGATGGAACTGGTGGAATGCAAAAGCCAGATTCTACATGCCACTTTAATAAACTACCAAATTGTATTATTATTAATAGCAATGGTCGAACACACCATTTCACCCTTTTAACGTGATATTTGTTTTTGCTATCTTTACAAGTCCCGCCATCGTCACCAAATTCAAAACAATTTAACAACACCACTCCTAAAGGACACGTACTTTCTATTAACTCACAAATGAAATATGCCAAAGACAAATTCACCAAAATCCATCAGGGTTACTATTTATATATCAAAAATAAAAATAAAAAGAACAGAAAAAGGTTGTACTTTCTAAGTTTTATTTACCAAAATGCAATGCTCATGGTTTCTCTTTTCTCTTTACATTTCTGTAACCGCAAAGCCAATAGACCAACCAAAGCCAGGAGATAAGATAACCTGATTTTCACTATCTATTCATGCAAAGTCTTCCAGAAACAGACATGGAATCCCTCTCTCTTTAACCCGACACCTCTAAGAGTGAATCCGTGCAATTCTGTTGAAACTTTTCCTCTTCATGGCTTCAATTTTAGTTTGGTTTCCGATGGCATCAGATATAGCCTTGGGCAGCCAAAAGCCAGGTCTCTCGAGGAATGGAGCTCTGTCAAGAACCAAAGGTTCCCTCAAAGTAATCTCTATGCCATCATACGCCCATAATGTCAGTGTTGCTTCACCTTTGAGTCCCAAAGAAAGCCAGCCTAGGCCTCCTACTGCAATATCAATGCTATTAACATCCCAACTGGTCCCTCCTACCTTTATCTCCTTTTCTTCCCTTTTTCCCAATTCAGAAGCTCTATCGTTACCAACTGGGGGCTGAAAGATTAGAAATCAGACATAGTTAGACAAGAAACCTTGCTGCACCAGCCTTTACTTAAACTGTATTCATTCAACAGGTTAAACAAAGAGACATTAACTTCACACTGGGAGTCAAGAAAGAAAATAGAAAAAACATAAGATAATACTAAAGGATTTCAAAACCAAAATTAGTTACTCCAAACCGATAAGAAAGTGGACCAAATGAATTCAGGTACTGACCAGACTTGGCGCATCCTCATCGCAACATCCAAATGAGATTTCATGGATACAATATTCTTATAAATACATGAACAACAAAGAAACTATTTAGGTACATCCATGCTCATTCGATTTAGAATTTGAGATTCGACGCTCTTATGTTGACCAACTCAAATAAAAGATTGTCTTAACCAATGTTTGCAAAATTTGACTGGTCAGACTAGTCTGACTGGAAAAGCCTGCTACTAATTGTGGACATAATGCAGACAGAGAACTGATAGAAGCCTTTCAAGCCAGAAAATTCATAGGTTGTACAAATATCCAGCTTGTTTGAACATGTTTACCAGTGTATAGAATTGAAAACCGAAGGCTCAAAGTACTCAAACCAAACTGCAATGACTTGAGCTAGCTTTGGCGTTGGCTATTATGAGCCATAAATATGTTATAGGAAAAACAAAATTAAAGGAAAATTATGAAATTCCAAATTAACAAACGCTGTACGTTATCTGCTAGAGTTCTGAATTTCATAATAAACGCACAAGCGCATTGGAGATCTTCAATGTCAAAAACAGCTTTTCTTCTTGTAATCCTTCATATTTTGCACTTCCTGGAGATCCCATTTTTACAAAATTGATCAATTTATATCTAGTGCTTAAGTTTTCTGGTTGATCCTATAAGCCAATCTCAAGATTTTCCCAAATGATACATTCAGTTCCTACAACTGCAACTGTTAGCAGTTACTCATTTTGGACAAAAATCCATTTCTCATGAAATCATTGGGTGCTGTTACTCTGATATTTACAACATTGTAGATCAGGATATCTTTGACCATCTGAATACTGAATCATCTATATGGACACACCAGTATGCCTTCTATTGTTGTGAAGGGGGGAAACAAAAACGGGATAAAGTAAATGTATATACCTTGGCTTCTGCATCATAGTTACATCTATATTAAAGAGGTTCTAGACCACTGCATAGGGTTAACAAAACAAATGACAAACCAAAACTAGGACCCACACTATAAGAACTATTACTGCTACACACTGATATCAAACATGTTACAGATAGTAATATGCAGTACTAACTATGTTTATGCTTAGCCATTCAAGGTAATGGACCATGTGATCGAACAGGGTAACTGGAAACAACCTGAAAGTTAGAAAACATATCCCTTTTTTAATATATGGACTTTAAAAATTGAGTTATCCTATATAACCAAACATAGAACATATTTTGAAAATTGAGAGGGTCGACTGCAACTGCATATAATGAGAGGTTAATGGATGACTGATACTTAGCAACTGATCAATCATATATAAGCTAGAAAAGGCTTATCTAGTCCAGTATAATTGGTACAAAGAATATGTAAATTACCTGCAGCCGAATGCCAACATGGTTTCTCCATAATTCATCAGCATTTTCCCTCTTTCCCAAGTGAAGAGAAACACTTGGGGATGCCCAAACTGTGACATAAATTGTTTCCACAGAAGCTTCGTTAAGATCTAGCCGTAACAACCCACCGACATGTACTGTTTGTCCCACCTGAAAATGAACCAAAGTCACCAACCCTTTCAAGAGCACATAAAATGCATCTTGCCCAAGAAAACAAAAGTAGAGAAAGAAATAAATTGCAGCTATATATATATATATATATATATATAGAAATAAATCACAGATAAGAGCATATATATTAGGCAGAGAAACTTTTGACCAATGCACAAAAGAGAACTCTTTGGTAAAGATTAAAAGGTGCCAAATTCAGAGCTAGATGTTAAGAGGAAACATTTAAGTAGTTGAAACATATAGAAAAAGAAACTTATCAACCATCAATTTCAAATTAAAATAAATTAATTATCACACTACTAACTATTTCTTCCTATCACAGTTGCACTTATCAGGCAAGTGACAAGTTATGAACTCGGTCAATCTTTTGCCTTTGGTGGACCACAAAACCAGATCAATCCACATTATGTAAGAAATATGTATCAGAAATGCATTGCATTTACAATTCAATTCAACATGATCAATCAAGGATCTCAATCACAACAAATATTCCAGCTTCCTTTATCTTCTGATAAATCCAGATGTTGCAATTATCATTCAATTCAACATGATGTTCAATAAATGATCTCAATCACAACAATTATCCCTGCTGCCTTCTGCATTCTGATAAATCAGCTATATTTTAAAGATCTGAATATACCTTGCAGTACACGGCAGTGGTACTAGTTGCTAAGCATATGGATCAATATGGACCCATGAAAAATATAAGCATACTTGTGGAGCACAGGTACACACCAATATGTTAAGGACTACTAGCCTTTGATCCTCATGCAGTCACATGAGTATGCATCTATACAATACACAAATAAGGGAACTAAATCATAAATTGATCCATAGATTCAAAGGAATTATTAAAGGGGAGTATTTTGCACCACAAAAGGTACTCAACTGAATGTCAATACAACTCACCTTCATCCTATATGTCCGAGGTTGAAGCTCCTTCCTTATTTCAATCATTTTCTGCTCTTCCCTATTTAATCTCATGGACATTAGATATGGATGTAAAAGCCCAGGAGTGTCATACATCTTTGCCTTGGCAGACAGTATACCCTGAATTCTCAAAATTCCAAGTGTTGTCCCAGGAACTGAAGCTTCAGTGAGCTTTGCAATTTTTGCCCCTTCTTTCTTTGAAAAGGCATTGATAAGTGTGGACTTGCCCGCATTTTGGGCCCCAATAACCCACACATTTCCTCGAGGACCAGCTAATTCCTTGATAAATGATAATAAACTCTTGACACCCAAATCCTTTCGAGCACTAGCCAAATAAACCCCACTTAGTTTGGGAGCACCTCCAGCCCTAGCTCGATGCCTGACCCATCTATCTAATCTGGCAGGTGAAATTTGTGATGGCAGAAGATCAACTTTTGTAGCCACAAGAACAAGCTTAGGCAACTTTTTGCCAGCTCTAGGGTCATTCTTTGCCAACTCTAATGCCTCAAACAAGCAATTTGCTGCCTGTCTTGGGAATGATCCATCAAAATCAACACAATCAACGACCATAACAACAACGGTCGCATTGCCACTGCCAATAGTTTTCATCAGCCTACTAGTGATCAACCTATTAAAATCAAAGTCAGGTATCAAGTTTTCAGTTGTTTGGCTCTTGACATCTCCATAGTTCCTCAGAGAGTGACAACGAGCACAAACAGTAACCTCATCACTTTCCCTTTTAGTCTCCCTAGCAATCCTCTTTTTCTTTGCTTTAGTCAACTTCCTCTCCTCTTTTCTTTTCCTTTCTTTCTCGACTATCTCCTCAGTAATGTTACCATACCCAACACCTGCTGGAGCAAATCCATTCAAGTCCAAATCATCCTTGTCAGCTTTTATTAACACATCAAATTCATCATAATCCCAATTGAAATCACCACCGTCTGTCAATCTACGTTCCTTCCTTTTAGATCCCTCAATGTCAATTTTGAACTCCTCATCAGCATCACCATGCTCGTCAAGACCATCAAAATCATCAATTTGATCCTCATAATCCTCCTGTTCTAACACATCTCTTTTTATAGTAATTGTCCTTTTCCGGTAGTACCCAGGAAGGTCAGGATCTTCATCTTGCATAAAGACTCCACAGCCAGGGCAAATAAGCCCATATTTTTCGTCCTCTTCCTTCCCCTCACTCAAAACCAACTTTCTGACTCTTTTCCTCGACCTTGTTTTACTTGAATGATTTTGTTCTTTTGTCTGATTGACTGCTTGTTGTTTACCCAATAAACATACAACTGAAAATCGTCTATTCCTACTTTCAGTGCTTAGCAAACTCAATTCTGAATACGAAAAAGCAGCAATTTCAAAAGAAACAAAAAAAAGGGTAATTTAGTTTACTTTCTAACAGAGATGAGGTGAAAGCAATAATTAATCATACCTGGTAAAAGACAAAGATTGCTCGAAGATATTAGTTGTGCAGCGCAACAAGTTTTGTTAAGAAGCCTGACGCCCAAATTGGTGAGCACTGTCGACAGCAAAACTACCATTTCCTTGAAATGCCAAAAAAAAAAAAAAAGATAGACGGTTAGCAGTGGCAAGTGCTGTAAGAATTCCTCTTTCAGAATATTTCTACCTTGCTTTTTGTTATGGAGAAAATGGGGAAAAAAAATGTTGAACGCTGGCGATGGTGTCTAGGAGCAACTGTTTCACTTTACGCAACCGCTGACAGGAGATAAGATGTTCTGGCCGAGCCCAAGTATTCTTTGGTCATATCCGTTATGAGTGTGACCCAACCTTCTACATAACAATATGTCAGGCCTAGTCGTTAGTGCTCAGATTTAGTTTGAACCTTGATCGGACCCCGGGCACATGATCCAAACTCAAGTACGATCATGTCTGAGGCACACAACCTAAGCTCGAATTTGATTAGGCTTGAATACCTTAAGCTCTTTTTTTAATTTAAAATTTGAAAAATAATGTCATGTTTTTAAAATTTTTTAGTGGGTTGGGTTAAACTCAAGGTTTTTAAAACTGAACTAGACCGGTCAGTTCGATCGAAAAAAGTTTGAACCGGCCAGTATTCGGTTCAGTTTCACCTAATAATCTCTATGTATTAAAATCGGTTGGTTTATCAGTTAACCTGCCAGTTTTTCGTCCAATTGGTCCAACAGGTCTTTCACTGTACAAAACTCCAGATATAACCGAACGCTACTTCCAAGTTTCATTTCATCGAAGGCTCAGGCTTCTCCTCTCATCTTCACTGCCCTCTCTTCACAGCTGATTCTGCTATACTATTTACATATCTTCCATACTCGTCGAGCTTTTGTTAGGGTTTCTTGGTTTTTGATTTGGACTTTCTCTTGGACTCTTGCTTGGCTTCTTTCTCTTTATCTACACTCAACCCAGAGAGGTTCAGGTAATCTCATTCTTAAAGATCGCACCTTTACAATATATGGAGGAGGTGCTTGATTAGTAATCTACTTTCTTTGTTGCATGAGATGGTTTTGTCACTGTTTCTCTGAGCTAATCTTTGTTCTTTTGTAGTGTAATCAATCTAAAACAGCTGGCCAAGCCTAAGTTTTTTCAGTTCTTAATTCATCTTCTTGATGTGTTTGTCTTCATGTTATTTGAATATCTCATTCAGTTCATGGTTCTGGTTTAGGTCAGCATCATCATCTGTTCCACAATCTTCAATGAGAAAATTATATAAGAAAGTTTTGATATAAAGTTCGAATTGGGTTTTTCTTTTTTTAACAGTTTTCATTAGTTCATCACTCTCATCTTTTTTGGTATTTTAAGATCATGTGAATCGAAAATCTAGTGGATCATGGGTGAAAAAAAGTGTTTTAGTTTCAATCAGACGCTTCTGGATTTCATTTCATCTGGATTTCAATGTGATGCTTAAAGTATAAAATCAAAGCCCTTGATTTCGAACAATTAACTCTTGGAACTGTCCCTCCTGTAATTCATGGTAAGTTTGCTTTTAACTTCATTTTTCACATTAGCTTCATTTATAGTTTATGAACCAACTTTTTGTTTCTTAGAGATTGTTTGTGTGTATGCACTTGTTTCTTTACGCAACTGTGCTTATGAATACGTATGGTAAGATGTTAAGTAAAAGGTTGTCTCAAGTTTAGACAATGATTTAGGATAGTCTCAATATGTTCATTTTCAATTGATGTGAGGAAACTTTATAAGGTTTTCTTTCCTTCATATCCGTGACAAGATTGAACTGCATTTCGTTATCTTGATAATTTTTTTGATATAGACTTCTGCTTCTTAAGTCACACTCCAAGATTTCTTTTTTTTTTTGTTTAAAGTAACTCTAACATAATGTTTCTTTTTTTAATAATTTCATGCCTTAAAATATATAAGACCAATGACAAGGCTTTAGTCTTAGAGCTAACAATTAGATGGGCAGGCAATCCAAACATAATTTTGGTGTTGAAGTTAATGCCTTTGCAAATTACATTCCAGGTAAGGAATTACCTTTAACTGAATAACAAGATTGTTAATTTCTAGAAAGACTAATGTTTTAGAAAAGATAGTCATCAATAATTCTTTTCAGTTGGTGGATTTGTAAGTATATGCAGCACTGCAGGTAACTCTGAAACCTCTAATGCCCACTTTCCCATGTTTTGCAAACATTGAAGTGTCGTTGATGCAGAAGTTAAGCTATGTTTCCCAGGGTTTTCGCTAGATACTTTAATTGAAGACTTGAAGGTAGAAAATTTATGATCTATCCTTCTAATAAATGATTGTTATTGATCTATGTGCAGCCACGTGTTGATTTTGGATTGAAAATATTGGGGGGAGATGTTATGTCCATACCTGGCCTTTATCGATTTGCTCAGGTGCTACAATGCTACTATTTTCATTGGTCGGACCGTCCTGATAGATGTCGCATGGACGATATTATAACAGAAAGATCAGGAGACAGGTCAATGGAAAGATATGTAAGAGATCGTTCTGTTGAGAAAGGGCAAGAGGGAGCTACTGAAAGGAGGCAAGAGGGAGCTACTGAAAGGAGCTTTGAGAGGCTAAATGAAAAAGTAAAAGATGATAGAAACAAAGATGACAGAAACAAGTTGTGGTATATGGATATAGTTGCTAAAAAGTCCCACTTAGAAGATCAATTTCATAGGCAGAACTCTTTAAATAATTTTATTTGATGGAAAAGAATGAATATCTACAAATTTTATTGTTAAAAAATAAGAACTCCCGACTTTTTTTCTTTATAAATTTCTATAATATTTAGAACTCTATTTCATATTAATTTCTAGTTTTGATAGGTGGGTTGTATATTCTTTTAGCTATTTAATTTGTTGATCTAAAACACCAAAATTGAAAACTAGCAATACGTCGGCTAGACAACGTTTAATAAGTAAGTAACATCTGTTGGTCTTTTGTGTATCCATTCTGCTGCAGTTGGTCTTCTTTGTTATAATTGATATTCATAATGGAAAATATGGAATCAATAAAATATTTTATTTTTATTTATTCTTATAAGTTTTACTTCTTATTTATTATATACCTGTTTTATAACGGTTCACTACCGGTTAAACCTTTAAATCTTAAACCTCTCCTTCTATTAGTTTGATGTTCGGTCCGGTTTTTAAAACATTGGTTAAACTAAACAATAACGCTTCATTAGGTTGGGAGGCAATTTATTCGTCAAAAATTTTTCTTTTATTCTTAAAATCAAGGAGTGGTAGATTTAAATTTTCATTTGATTTGGATAAAATTTATTAAGATTGAGTACCTTAATTTAATTTTGAATCATGATTAATAATTGATTAGGTGCTAAAAAAGGCAAAATCTAGTAAATTTGGAGACTATGGATTATTTCTTGATAGTGATTTTTCTAGGGGAAAAAATTCAATTTGGCACTGTAATTTTTACTTGAAGTACAATTAAGTTCATAAACTTCTATTTTTATTAAATTAATGTCTAGTTTTTAATATTCTCTTTTAACCTATATTTCATGAACTACCAAAGTCTGAGTTCTTACATAATTATGTGGTGATGTGGTAAGTTACAATGATTATTATTTGTGAATTTATTTTAACGCACTTTTTAAATGAAAAACAATAACATAACAAATTCACAACATTATTGTCGCAAAAAAAAAAGAGAATTGGGCATTGAGATCTTCATTCACGAAAAAGAAGAGAAGAGGACTAGGCACAAAGAAAGCATTCTAAATTCATAATCTTGATTAAGGTATTAGCTTGATTTTAATCTTTACTAGTTTTTACTAGCATTTACCATAAGGTAAAAAAGCTATCAATTGAATTAATTATTATAATGTTACATAGTCATCACCAATCAACAAAGACTAGTTAGTCATATTAATCTTTAACTAAACTTTTTTCTCAAAATTGGCACAAGAAGAAGAAGTGAAAATAGAAGTACAAGCCATAAAAGTTATGCAAAGAGATGATTACATAGTTCTCGATCTATTCCCTCTTTCTCTTTTTGTCCATATCAAATCTTAAATTATTGATTTCTCTTTGTAGGATGTAGTTATCTCTATGGTTACGATGGAATTAATTTTTTATATTAGGCACAATGATTCTTTTGAATAGTCTTGGTATGATATGTTAGATATATGGTTGCAATTTCTTATGATTCGAAGTGTTTGGAACCTCTCATATTCATCAAAAACTTAGGGGGTATTTGTTTCTATTTTTATTTTTATTTTCTATTTTTGTTTTCAAATTCAGTAAAAAAACTTGTTTGTTTGAGTTTTTAATTTCTGTTTTTGATTTTGGTTTCTTTCGGTTTTCCAAAATTATGAAAACCACAAAAGTGATTTTTGTTTTCTGTTTATGTTTTTTACATAGTCTGATTTATTATCACTTAAATATATATTATTTAATTATTTAATTATGAATAATTTAATTCAACATTATATATTTAATAAATTTAAATTAATTATCAATAAAAATTATGAATAGTTTATTAATTTTATTTAATTTTTATAATTAAATTATATGTAATTAGTTTTTCATTATTATTATTAAATATAATTAAATTAAAAATATATAAATATTCAAATAAAATTTGATTTAATAATTAAAATACATTTCAAATAAATATTAATTTATAAATAAAATTTTATTTTTTAAATTATTCATTTTATTAAAATAACATAATTTTATTAATAATTTGTTAATAACTATTATATAAGAGATTAAATAAATTTATTTAATTAAAAATAAATTATCTTTAAGTTTTATCTAATATGTAATTATTGTCATTGATAAAAATATAATTACATTAACACTATCAATCAAATAGGGTTTTATTTTTATTTGAAAGAAAAAGTGAAACAAAAAATAAAAAAATTGAAAAGTAGAATCACGACAAGTTTTGAGCTTTGAGAATATTTGATCAATTCTGATAACTAGCAAAGAGAAACGATGACTTCTATATGGCCTCAGCCTTTACATATATTTTCTTGCTGTTTTTTATAAATTTAACTTGATCAAGAATGTGAATTTATATCGCTTTCTCTACGGGAAAAAATTACAAAAATGTCCCATATTTTCTTATTTGTATTGAATCTAATTTCAAATTGATAGCGGGTGGAACTCTAACTTAATATACGAGTGAAATGTTAATCTAAAGAGAAAATTTTTAAAATTTTGTGGTTAATATGAAAAAAATAAAAGTTCAAGAACTTATATGTACAAAATTAGAGGATCAAATTAGGCTTTTTTACCTTTTTCTAATAAATCTTTTATTTCTTTATACACCTTTAACTTTTGGCTTTTTGATCTTGCCCCTCAGTTTATATTGGTTTTTTACTATTTTAGGAGACTATAGATCCTTCTTTCTTCCTTCCTTACCTAACTTTTCTCCCCAACTTCTTACTCATATTCCTTGCATGTAGTTGCTCTTGCAACCATAATTGCTTCCACTATAGTTGTACCTAGCTGCAGTGTTGTAGCTGTTGACAATTTTCCTTTGTTTTTTAGTAAACATCCTTTTTAAAGGCCTCCCCTTACTAGCATTTCACCTATAAAAGAAAGCACAATCATAAGTCAATCTCTTGCAAGTAAGGAAAGAAATTTCTATCCAAATTCATTATTAATGTTTAATCCCAATAATAGACTCAAATATATAACCCCTACTAGTATTGATGGAGAAATAGTGGTGTCTCTTCCTGTAGAGGTTTTTAAGCAACATGTAACCCAATGGAAGTTTATATTAGTTCAATTTCTTTCTTGATAAAAGATCAATTTATCCACTACTACATAAATCGATTTTATCTAACTATAAGTAAGCTTAGTTTTGGGAATGTTTTTATAAATGTTTTGGATCTTTTCCTCTTCAATATGGATAAGCTTAGTTTAGGGAATGTTTTTATAAATGTTTTGGATCTTTTCCTCTTCAATATGGATATCATAGATAATATGAAAAAAATTCTAGAAACAAGACCCTAACACATTGGGGTAAATCCATTTTCATTAGAAAGCTCAAAAAAGACCACAACAGTTTCTCTCTTTTAAGTCAACTTTCATAACATGCCTTTGAATATTGGTACATTGAAGGACTCAATCTCTTAGCTAGTGCAAATTTTTTTTAGTATTTATGGGTGAAACTAATACCTTTTTAAAAACACTATGCAAGACTTTGTATTAAAGTTAAGATAAACAAAACACTTTTGAATATCATCAAAGTTATTAAGCTTGATGAAGATTAAAATACATGGAAACCCATAATGGTGAGTATTTGATTATCTTATTATGATTATGTTAACTTCTTAAATTCCAAAGAACTTGCAATAGTTTCATTATCATAGCATATAAGATTTGGTTTTTTAAATAATAAAGAAAAATAGAGGAAAAGGATTACTTAGTATGATTATGCAATCATATTTTAAAATGTGGAAAAATTAGTACTAAGTTAATCTATTAAATTTCAAATTAAAATTATTGTATTAATTGTTTAATGACTGAAACTTTTAACATAAAAAATAATTTTTAGTTTTTATGGATGAATTATAAAGTTTAAATTTAGATGTGTGTTTAAGTCTTGTTCTATGATACACTGATATTTTCTTATCTTTTTAGTTCCTTCATACTTGTATTTATTCGCATTTTCTGTCTTAAATGTTACACTTATCTTGTTTTATGCTTTTCAGGTACATTTGGATAGTAGATGTAAAAATGAGCTCAAGGAGATGAATTTGTATAAACAGAGTTCATATTTGGAAATAGGAGCTCGAAAAGAGTAGGAATGGTCAAAGTTGCCAAATCCTAATCCCAATAAGATTAGGAATACCAGTTGCACAAGGAATCCTATTCTGACAAGGATTTCCTATTTTGGCCATTCGAGGAGATGAATGGAATCGGTGATGAAAAATATGATGACAAGTAATCCTAATCCTATAAGGATTAGGAATCCTATTCGTGTTAGGAATCCTATCTCTGCAAGGACGTGCCACCTCCTCTTCCTTCTCTAACTTGGGCTTCACCTTTTAAAGATCAAGTTCAACATGGAATAGAAGTCCTTCTCCTCTATGGATTCTTCTTTTGAATCCTACAAGGATTCAACTTTCTCTTGCACCTCCTCATGACCAATATAAATAGGATATATTAGCTCATTATTTTTACTACTTCTCATTCTCTCTCTTATATGTTACTATTCATGTGCATTATTCACATGTATAGTAATTTTCTCTCTCTTCATCTTTTATCTTATTTACTTAAACAATAATTAGGGTTTTATTTATTTTTCTTTGCTGCACCTTATCTTGATGAAGAACTAATTTTTTCTTTTCAATTGTAAAAGGTATTAACCTTTAAACCCTAGTTTATTTATGAGAACTTGTGCTTAATATTCTTGAGTATATGTGTGGTGATTTTGTGCTCTTGGTTGATATGAATGAATGCCCAATTGTTTATGCATGAATTTAATCTAGAATTTGTTCTTACTAGCTTGTTTTGTTTGCTAAATTAATCATCTTAGGTTTGAGTTTCCAAGTGGTTAATGATAGTAGCTTTAACTTGTTAAAATTCATTTGAGTTTTGGTTTTAACTTGTTTAGATCAAGAACTTTGATTTTTTTCAATGCATTCGAGTTTTGATTGCTAAAATTAAGACATTAAACCATTGATCTTAATGCTTTACTTTGATTCTTGATGCATTCGAGTTTTGGTCAAGTCTTTGAAGTAAAAGAGTTATCTTGCATTCTAGTTTTGGAGATAAACTAGACAAGATTGTTGTCCTTAATCACATAAATAAACTAGACAAGATTGGTGTCCTTAATCACACACATCACAATTAAATCATCTTTATGTTCTATGATTGAATTTACTAGGTGTTTATTGATGAACTCTCTTGCAATTGAATCTTAATAAATCTTGATTTTCTTGAAATTTTTTAATTGGTCTCTTTAATCTAGCTTTTGATTTTAATTGTTTTCTTGCTTGAATTTCACATAAAACCCCCCAAGAATCATGTGTGTGTGTGTGAATTTTCTTTTCATGATTTGTTCTCTTTTTTTTAGCTTAGTTTTGCATCTAGTTAATTAATTTGCATTCGTAATTTTAAACACTCTTGCTTACTTGAAAAAAAATTAGTGCTTATTTTATAGTTCTCAGTGGATCGATACCTTACTTGCCTATACTACGTGTACAGAATTTTAGGGTTTAATTTATAGGACTAAAGGACATCCTGTCATATTTTAGCACTGTTATCGGGGAACTTAACTGTTACTAACTTCTTTTCAAGTTTTTGTGTGTGTTTATTTAGCTTTCTTTTGTGGGTTGCATGTCCAATCTGTTTGCACAACAACTTACCAAAGAAGAAAGCGAATAGTTCTACATCAATCAATCCTCCCATCTAGACCAATCCTCTTTACGTTCAAGCTTTTCGAGCCTCTTTCACGCACTCTATAAGAAAAGAGTTGTTCTTTCAATCCTCTTTTCCGACCGGAGCTTGAGGAAGGGGAACCATCTTCATTTACTTCAAACTCATCCTTGGATAATTGATTCGCAATGGTAGTCCAAGCGCCTCGTATTCTCAAGGAGCTCACAGCTCCAAATCTTGAAAACTAACCTTTGTGCATTAATGTTGATAATAATGTCAATTTTGAACTCAAATTTGGTTTTATTCACTTACTACCTTCCTTTAATGGCCTTGTAGGAGAAGACCCCCACTCACACCTCAAGAAATTTCACATGGTATGAAATGGCATGAAACTAAATGGAGTGGAGGAGGAGCATGTTAAAATGAAAGCTTTCCCTTTCACTTTGAAGGGGGTGGCTGAAGTGGTTATTTTCCATGCCCTCCGGTTCCATTAGGATATGGAATGACATGAAGAGGAGATTTCTTGAAAAATACTTTCCTGCATCTAGAGCCGCTAACATCAGGATGGAAATTTGTGGGATAAGGCAATTGCATGGTGAAACATTCTTTGAGTACTGGGACCGCTTGAGAAACTGTGCCATCAATGCCCACACCATAAAATACCTGACCAATTTCTCATTCAATATTTCTATGAAGGATTGACACCTCAGGATAGAAGTATCACTGATGCTACAAGTGAGGGTGCATTGGTTAGATAAAACTCCAAATGATGCACGCTACTTGTTGACTAACATTGTTGCCAATTCTAAGAACTTTGGAACAAGAGGCGATCTTCATGCCAAACGTGGTGTGAATGAGGTAAGTAGCGATAACTTTGGATCTCAATTGTATGTACTTGCTTCTTCTCAAAAAGAGCTTCCTTCTTATATGAAATCTCTCTTATGTGGTAGTAATATGGCACAAACATGTTCTATTTGTTGCATGCATGATCATACTAGTGATTATTGTCCTCAAATGCATGAAGAA
>JAOQMS010000005.1:19073947-19096307 GCA_027563885.1 Erythroxylum longipes
GAACCTTCAACATATTCCTTTGATGTGTGCATTCTTTCAATGGTATGATCTCTAGAACTTGCTTGATATCTTGATAATATTACATTCTTACATGTTTTCATGAATATGATAAAGGCACCTAGGATATTTAACCACTTTTAACCAAAAAGCCAACCTAAAACATATTATCCCCTAGTTACCACTTTTGAGCTTATTAATCCTTTTCTTTGCTTTATCTATGTTTAACTTAGCCTTGTTCTTATTTTCATCTGCTTTACTTTTTTTTAACATGGTTAGTAGAGCATGTTTTTGGCAAGTTGATATGTGGAATGGTTGGAATTGATGCAATTATGCGGTTTAAATCAAATTTGTGGCTTATTGTGTAATAGTGATGTCTCAGCCTTGAAAAAAAGGTGAAAGAATGGCCATGTTTTACATTGTGATATATTCGTCCATGAAAAAAAAGGGAGAAAAGCCAAGACATAAACCAGAGGAAAAGAATGAAAAGAATGTGGTTCCCTTGAGTTTTTTATGGGAATGAAAAAAAATTAAAGAAGTTGAGTTTTGTGCTTTGAAAGAGTAAGAATGATGTACTTGGATGCATACTTGTGTAGTTGTTCTTTGATATGTATTTGCTCTACTCTCTTTGGTACTTCACCTTTTCTTATCTTTCTATTATCTCACCTTGATCCAAGCCCCATTACAACCTTGATTAAGTCCTTTTGACTTGTGATGTGCATGTATACTTTGTTAAGATTGAAAAGCAAGCATATGGTAGATTTTGTCAATTGATTGAATTTTTGAGAGTTAAACACATGAACCTTAAACACATGAGTGTTGGAGTGTATATCAATAAGAGGATCTATTATTTTGATATAGTATGGATTTATTCTAACTCCTTGATGCTATCTAGTTTGTTTCTTACATTTAAATTGAGTTCATGTCTTTTATGTTTTGACCATGGTTGATTAAGTTCTAGTTATAATACTTTCATTCTTTGATATGATTGGGAGATTTGGAGAAAAATTTGCACTTAATTGGTTTTCTTACACCCTTTTATTTTCTTTTTGTCACATTACTTCTCTTGTCTTTTGTTTTTGTTTTCTTTTTTTGTTTTCCTTACTTAAGGATGGCCAAGAGCTAAGTGTGGGGGAATTTGATACACTGATATTTTTTAATCCTCTTAGTTCCTCTATACTTGTATTTATTCGCATTTTTCTGTCTTAAATGTTACACTTATCTTGTTTTATGTTTTGCAGGTACATTTGGATAGTAAATGTAAAAATGAGCTTAAGGAGATGGAATATATGTTTTTTAGGTACATTTGGACAGTAGGTGTTTATTGGTGAACTCTCTTGCAATTGAATCTTGATAATTCTTGATTTTCTTGAAATTGTTGAATTGCTCTCTTTAATCTAGCTTTCGATTTTAATTGTTTTCTTGTTTGAATTTCACATAAAACCCCCCAAGAATCGTATGTGTGTGTGTGAGAGAGTTTTCTTTGCATGATTTGTTCTCTTGTTGTTAGCTTAGTTTTGCATCTAGTTAATTCACTTACATTCTTGCTTTTAAACACTCTTACTTGCTTGAAAAAAATTGGTGCTTATTTTATAGTTCTCAGTGGGATCAATACCTTACTTGCCTATACTACATGTGTAGAATTTTAGGGTTTAACTTGTAGGACTAGACGACATCTTGTCATTCTAGAGTAATGAAAATGATTTATTGTTTTTTAAATATTCAAGTTTTACAAAAAAAAACTCCTATTTATTGTTCATAAAATGATTCAATTCAAATTGGGGTATATTTATTGATTATTATTTTACCATAAGCGCATGATGTAGCTATAATAGGCACTAGTAAGTACGAGTCAATCCCATAATGACTAGAATTACTGGAATTTACCATCGTTCTGTTGTCTAGTTTAACAAATTATGGCGATGGAAATTAAAATAACAAACTAAAACAAATCAATATAATTGATTAACTAGAGAGAATATTAAACTAAGAAACAATCACTGAAGATATAATGGTTCCTAGATTTTGAATCATCCTAGGACTTATCATATAATTAAGACTTCACACATTGATCTAATCTAAAGTTCATTAGACTATAAAAATTCCTCAATTATGCTCATATCTTTCTCAAGATTATTATAACTAATCCTAGGTTGATTAATCAATATCTATTTCTAATTAAACCCTTACAATTGCATTAATCAATTTATGAATTTCAATATTAGGTTTGATCATAATCTGAAAGATTTATATTAGCTTATCTCTAAGTTTGCATGCAGTTCTTTTCAATTATACTGGATCAATTCATACAAAGGATTTATCAATCTCAATTGCATAAAATCAAACATGAATGAATATACTGAAAATATTAATTTAAGAACAAACAATGAACATATAATTGAATATTAATAAAATTGAAGAATAAATTAAATTAAATTAAAATCACTTCACATTCTATCCCAAAGTTCATCTTATCCATATACTATAAAGGGTTTAGTTCCTCATCATATAAAAATATCATTAAAACTAAAGGGAAAATAGAAAATCAAAGGAAATTTGATGAAATCCTTTTTAATTTTAAAGAAATTTACTTTAGCTATATGAAAATTCACTCGAAAAAGGTCTCTTTGCTTGTTATTTGTTCTTTTTGCCATTTTAGGTCCTCCAATTGTATCTCTTGAGATTCCTCCTTATTTTTCCTTTTAATTTTGCCTTTTATAGTTTAAAAATTAGGTTTTTGTATGGTACAGAGACAAGTACATGATTGTGTACTAAGCATTGCACTTAAAAATTACAAGATCCTTAAATTCAGAGCAAATATTAGCTTAAAATATGAACATCGACATGTACACAAGCATGTACTTCTTAAACATGGGCATGTTTATACCTAGGTAACTCCCTGAAACTTTTAAACTTGTCTTGCATGAAACATTGCCATATTAAAGTAAACAAATAAGTACATGGCTACGTATTTGCCCATGCACTTTCTTGCAGTGTTATAACTTCACCAAAAACAACTCCAAGTTGTCCCAAACTTAGCCAAATTCATTATTTTTTTCTCCAAATAAGTGAATTACAACCTAAAAATAAAATATGAATAAGTTAAGCACTAGAAACAACAAAAAACTAAATAAACAAGAAAATGTACTAAATATAAATCTAAAAATACAAACAATTAAGCACTTATCAAACTCTCCAACACTTAAGCATTTGTTTGTCCTCAATTGAATCAATTTCATTACTCCGAACTGAATAAGAAATAACTTCAAGAAAGCATTTAATATATCAAAGATATCAATCAAGATTCTTTATTATTTATTCAATTGCAAATTTCATTGAATTGTTAAGCACTTAGCTTACATAAAATTATAAATCAATTAAATACTTTCCACGTTTCTTCTAATTTCAACTCAATTCCCACCATTCTAATTCGGGCATAAAGTGAACATACATAAGAAAAATGCCAAATTCTTTAAACATTTTCATACCCCTTAAAAAATAAAACACTAAATTTAAACAACATAGGAGCATTTAGAACCTTGTTTCAAAAGTCACATAGCCTTTTGACATAAGAGTAAAGACCTTATAATGAATATCCCTAGTTACTCAACTACTTCACTATCTCAAATGGATACTAAAACTACTCTTTAGCTTAGACATTTTTATTGGTACAAAGTCAATATACTAAAATTATTTATGTTTGATTATCCATATGCTATTTTTTCTTTTTTTATGTGTAGGATAATGAAAATGATAAAAAGGAATTTGCATTTAACTCAACATATGTAAAAATTATACACTAAGTATCATAATGCAAATCAAATTTTCATTCTCAAAACTAATGAAATCATCCAAACTTATAACTATTTGCCAAAATAAATCAAATCACAATCTCAATCAAACTTATAATGGGTCATCTTGATTAACATCTTTTTTAAAAATGATTATCCAAATTACTCATTATTAAGCTAATTATTATAAAATTGACAAGTTTGGTTTCTAAGTCCCTCTCCCACACTTAAGTTATACATTGTCCTCATTGAACAAAACATGCAAGACCATTGAAAAATATTAAAAATAATTCAAGGAAGTGAGGATAAATGGTACTTCCCTAATAGTAAAAGATTTTCAGCCTTGTCCTATGTCATTAACATTCATCTAGTGCTCGTGAAATCTTCTTTATTCTAACGCATTAGGGTGATATTGCCTTTATAGCTTACGAAATTTTATCAAATCTTAAATCAAGTAAAGAAATTAAAACTATAAGACTTAACCTATGAAAATAAACTAAACTACCAATGAAAATCCTACAAGTTGCTCAATCAAAATAAAAAAAAACATCCAATTGGTTGGGTTGCCTTCTAACTAGTGCCTCTTTTATATCTTTTAGCTAGACATATCAGTAAGCCCTTTTTCATCTTAGATCTATAATCAATGATTTGCTTCCACCTATCTTCCCAAATAAGGGTTTATTAACCTACAGATATGTCACATGTTGCAATATAATAAGGACATATAGTATCAAATTAACAAAACCTAATAAATCTGCTAATGCCATTTTCGGTAAAAAAAATGTCAATGTAATCAAGAATAATAAAATAATAATGATTTTTGACTAAATTTGACTATTTTTTATGGGAAGTCGAAGTCATTCATAATTAAATTGATAGGTAATAATTCTTTGATAACCTCCTTATTTGACTCCTCCTCTTCAACTTCATCTTCATCTTTCTTCTCTTCCTTCTCATTTCGAATAGTAGCTTCATCGTTGTCTTTAACCTCTAGCTCCTCTTTACTCCTCAAAGTTGTCTTATTCAGTCGTTCCCTTAAATTTTTTTTAATTTACCTGGATAAAACACTTAACTACTCTTCAAAAATAAGCTCAACAAGTTGTTCAATCAGAAGTCCTATATTGTGGAAAGAGGCAAATACCACTTTAGTTTATTTGAGGTCAGGCTCAACTAAAGCAATGGCTTTCAAACAGAGCTCTTTTGATCCTCCTCTTACTACTCTTTTTGCAGAAATTTGGGTGAAGCTAGATCGTTCCATGTAAAGTCTAGATAGTTGCTCTACTAAAGATTATAAGTATTCCTATTTCAAGGTAATTTCCCTATGGAAATTGATTTTTCCTATACGTAGCTTGGTGCTCAACATTTATGGTTGAAGTGCCCATTACCAAAAATATCATAACACATCATGGATACTAATTGAGCTTCCAAATATATGTTACTATACCTTTCATTCCAAGCTTCCAATAAGCAATGACATATTATAATTTCCTAAAGAAATTTGTCATCTCCATCCTTCCATTTTGTTTAGTAGTTATAGCAACAAGTACCCAAATCTTGAAGATAAGCCATAAACATAAGATCAAGAAAGAGAGCTCAAATAAATAAATAAACACCAAAAAAAAATGTGAAAGAAAAACAGTGGCTAGATTAATAGATATTAAGTTTTCTTAATCTCCTGCTCCTCGATAACAATACCAAAGACATGATTATTATTTTACTACAAGGACACAAAGTAGTTTTAGCTAACATTTGTGAGTACATATCGATTCCATGAGGACTAGAATTACTATTACTAACTGTCTTTTTATCATCCAGCCAAAAAATTATGATGATGGAGATTAATCAAATTTACATTTAAAACAATAGACTAGAATAAATCAATATAATTGATTAACTAGAATAAAGATTAAAGCAAAAAATAATCAATAAAGATAGCGGTACCCAGGTTTTGAATTCCCCTAGGACTTCTCATGTAATAGACTTCACACATCAATTTAATCAAAAGTTCATTAGATTGTGGAAATTTTACAATTATGTTAATATTTTTTTCAAGATATAACAACAACAACACTCAGTATAAATATTGCTAATACATGGAATCTGGGGAGGCCCAATTTCTCAAGATATAACAAATAATCCGATTTTGATTAATCTAAATCTCTTTCTAATTAAAACCCTAATATTTTCAATAATTAATTTACGAATTACACTATTTTGTTTGAGCAACTTTTTTTCAATTATATTAGATTAATTCACACAAAGGATTTTTTTATATCTCAATTGCATGAAATCAAACATGCATTAACATACTGGAAATATTAATTTAAGAACAAATAATGAACACATAATTAAATCTCAATGAAACTAAAAATAAATTGAATTGAATTGAAATCATTACATAATGCATCTTGGGGTTCATCTTATCTAGGTACCATAAAGGGATTTAGTTCCTAATGATATAAAACGTGGCCAAAGCGAAGGTAAAAGATCAAAGGAAACAAATTAAAATCCCCTTTAATCTTCAAGGAATTTACTTTACATTGATGAAAATGCATTCTAATTTGTCTTTTTGCTTATTCTTCATACTTTTTGTCATTAAAGTCTTTGAATTGTGTTTCACGAGCTTCCTTCTTGCTTTGCCTTTTAATTTTGGAATTTATAGTTTAAAAATTAGGTTTTTAAGCATGGAAAATGCACGTATCTTTTAAGTGAGAAAGTTCCATATAGACATGGAGATGGAAATTTGACCTCCATTTTCTCTCATTAGTGAAGTCAGCAAATAATAAATGGGTTGATGTTATCAAAAAGATGGCCAACAATAACATGCTTCAATGAATAGGTAAATTTTGCCTTAGGGTGGGTGAGGCTTTCTTTGGTTGCAAATGTGACTTGTTTGGATATAAGGATAACTTATCTTAAACCTTAAATAATCTTTGTTTGGCTATAAAAATAACTTAAACTAACCTTAGAATAAATGTTGTTTCAATATAAGGTTAACTAATCTTAATCTAGAGTAAGAGAAACTGACCTAGAACAATAGGGATTGTTTGGTTTATGTGTTATATTATTCTAAGAACATAATAAGAAGCGTTTAGCTCTTAAAATAATATATCCTAAAGCTAAATTTAAATTATTTAAATATTGAATTAAGAATATTCAAATTTAAAAAAGCCCATGCTTACAGTTTATTATTTTATAATATCTATAACCAAATTTGAATTTAAAATAGTCTTAAATTATAAATAAATTCAAAAAATTGTATTAATCATTAATATTAATCTAATTAGTGTATTGGGCTAATTATTATTGGCTCTATCTTATGTATTATGCCATTTAATCGAATTCATCTCAAATTTTTTAAGGACTAATAGTTTTATATATATTCTTTTATGAATTCCATACTTTTGAAATTAAATAATATATTTTTATATGCTCTACCTAATAATTCAATTCATTTGATTTTAGTATGCATCAAATAACTTATTTATTTAATAATGTATTTATTGTATTAGTCCTTAAGATTAAACACTAGTTTAGTTTATGGCCATACGTTTAAATACTGTGTTATTTGATGATTATCTTTTGGAAATAATGTGCTTATTTGAATAAATATGATGATGATTCAACACTTGACTTGATTTCAAGTACAATTTTTTTAGGATAAGAAGCCTAAGAGTAAAACACATGTTTATACAAAGAAAAAGCATCATTAGGAAAGTGACACATTTGTATGATTATAATAAACTACCTAGATAAGACTTGAGGACTTATATATATCACATGTTTATGCAATAATTTATAAAATCATATGTTCCAATTATGGAGGTTTCATTTGTCAAAAAAAATTCATTTTGGTGCTTCATAAGACATTGCTACTTTTAGAGGGGAAATTATTGACGAGGATATGAAATACTCATTGTTAAAGACTATTTTTCATAGTGGTCTAACTTATTCTTAGTAAAGTATAAAAGGATAAAAGTGTTTAAGAGCATGTTTCATAATGGTTTACTATTGAAAATTATTAGGATGATTGCATTTTATAATGTATAGGATGAGTACTTTTATGTTTAGAAAAAAAAATTTCATTAGTAATGGTTAATTAGGATTAGTTATCATTATAAGACTTAATAATGTGGCATCAAAAAATAAAGCTTGAATATAAAATATGGTGAATCAGATCAATAAGTTGGTGAAGATAATATCTGATGAGATGCATGGGTGTGTGCCTAGTCATATTGAAACTTATCCTAAAGAACTTGGAATGACAATCACCCTTAGTAGTGAAAAAGAGCTCCCAAAGGAAGAAGAAGAGGAAGAGAGTATTTCAAATAAATTAATGAAATCCTTGCTGAATGAAAGCTAACCAACTTAAATTCTAGAGTTAAAAAAACAAGGTTTGGCCTAGTGAATGGAGGAACATTACAAGAAGACCTTTTAGAAGAAGAAGACGAAGAAGAAAAAGAAGAAGAAGCCTCAATTTAAGAAGAAGAACTAGAGAAGTGGTAAGAGGTAATTAAAGAAGATAAGCCAGAAACCTTTGTCCAGGAAGATGAAGAAAAAGAGTGGATAAAGGTGGTTGAGGAAGAATTGACGAAGGAACCAATTAAGGAAACTACTGATGAGGCACTGGTAGTAACTATAAGTACAGAGGGTTCCCAATTTCTCAAAGACAAACTGTTCAAGTCAACAGATGATTTAGGGAGTTTTGTTATTCCCTATTTTATTAATAGTTTGTCATTAAAAAAGGCATTAATGCATTCAATTGGATTTATTAATTTGATAAAATATGTCATTATTATCTTACAATAGGTTGCCTACTTACAGACTACAAAACCCTTATGCGGAGAAACGAGTGGAAGCAAGCCACTAATCATAGACTCATAGACCTAGAATGAGGGTAAATATGTAAAGTATGTTGAGCCATCAACGTTAAACAAACGTTGTATAGGAGACAACCCACAAATTAGGATAGATTTTGTTTTATGTTATTTTATTTTCATGTTTCTTAGTTATTTTCATTTTTGTTATTTTTATTTTCTTTATATTTTGTAAGGATGTAGTCTACTATTGGATGGATCAGAAATCATAAGGATCATATTCAGGAAAGTAAAAACTAATCCCTCTCACTTATTTTTAAATACATATATTGTGTACATTAAGGACAATATACAACTTTAAGTGTGGGAAAGGGGTTAATGAATTTTTAACGATTTCTTTAAGCTTAGTATAATATTGGTTATAAAGTTTTTTAAATTGATATTCTGACTTAATTGAAATCTATCCATCAATACTGTATTTCATTTTTGAATATTGATTGAATTAGTATGTAAAAGGATGATAGTTAGAATAAAAATTCCTTTTATAAGCCATATTTCCAGTATTCATACAAATTGTCAAATTGAATAAAATTGCATATTATTTACACATATAAACTTTTTTTGTGAGCTTTTGAAGCCAAAGAGCGAAAATTTTAAAATTTTAAAGCTATTTTATTTCTTTCATATATGTTATCGTACATAGTTGAACAATTCTTGAACTTGCTTTCATTATACATATTAAGACCGTATTTGTTAAATTACAATCACTAAATTGATAAAGGCACTTATATTCAACAATTTATGTTAACATATTTCTTTTATCATTACTTTACCTAAAATTTATCCTTTAGGAATAACCAAGTTAAGCCTTAGTCTTTTTCATTGATAAAAACACATATTAACCTTTATCATATTTTTCTTTGAAGTCTTTTTAATTGTTTTAAACCCTGAAGATTATTTACATTACATGTTGGTTTGAAACTTGTAAATTCTTTAAGGTTATAATATTTTTGTAAGTGTGGTATATGATGAATGCTCAAAATTGATTTAAAAAATTGATCATAAGAAAAAGTTGTGAAAAAGCATAAAGTATTAATAAAGTTGCAATAAAAGGGCCTGTGTATTTGTAAAGAAATTTCTTGAAATTTCTTTTAGTAAATTTCCTTCAATTTAACCCTTTTTATTATTGAAATTTCTTTTAGTAAATTTCCTTCAATTTAACCCTTTTTATTATTCCAACCATACCGTACCTAAGCCCCACTATAACTTTTATAAAGACCTTTTTATTTTTTCTTTCAAGTTTATACATAAGTAGTGGAGATGTGATAACATTACAAGCCTATGGTAAGAGTTCTACTACGCATTGATTGAGAGTTTTGATACTTTTCACCTTAACACTAGAGTGCATTGAGTGAAATCTTGGTGAGGGTGTAAAGATTTATGCTTTTGATTTCAATGCGATTATTGACGTGATTATTATTAATATTACTTAGGAAGTTAATTTTGACATAACTTAACTCTAATTGTATGTTAGTTTGATTCAATATGACATAATGAGTTATAGTAAGAATAGGCAGGTTAAGATTAATGAAGGGTAAATGTTGTAAGATTTATAATTTTGATTATGGTTTGCTTGAGGACAAACAAAAGCTTAAGTATGGGGACGTTTGATAAATGCATATTTATCATATTTATATCCATATTTGATGTATTTTTCTTGATATTTTATACTTTTATTGTGTTTTTGATACTTAATTTTACTTATAGATTAAGATTTCCTTTATAGACTAAAAGGATAGAATTTGGAAGAAAACACGGCATAAAACAAAGCTTTGAAGCAAATAAGGGATATAGGTTATGTATCTGGCTATGTAAGTTCCTCAAGTTATGCAAATTTATGAATTCTAGAGATTTTGAGTTATACGTGATCTAGTACAAACCCGTGTATCTCCCAAAACCCTAAATGTTATTATAAAAAGATGTGTTTAGAGGCAAACTAAAAGAGTAGACATTTAGAGACTTTCAAAGGTGATTCAAGGGACAATTTTGATCCAAAGAAGTGAAAAACATAAAGAAATCATCAAAAGATCTAAGAGAATATAAGATCAAATCTATACCTTATAAGAACATTCGATAGGAGATAAAAGAGAGATTTAGAATTATGAAACGTTCATTTTCGATTCATTTTTTTCTGTTTATGTTTGATTTTGTCTTCTATCATGTGTAACAAAATTTCTTTAGTATCTATGTAAGATGAACCTTATGTTTATGCTATAACATGTTTTAATTATTTTATTTAATGCAATTGTTTTTATTGATATATTGTGATTTAGTTATATGTTTAATATATATTCTAATAGATCCAAAATATTAGTGCAGAGTCTGATTTAATATAAAGATTAAGAAATCCTAAGTATGAATAGATCTACCATAATTGAAAGGACTTCATTGTAACACTAGAGATAGGATGACATAATCCTCTGTATTATGTTCAAACCTAATAGCAAAATTCACAAATCAATAAATCAATCTTAGTACCTTTAAACTGAATAATATTGGTTGATAATTCTAAGACTAATTGTTAGTAGTCTCAAGTGAGTTATTTTCTATGGTCCAATAGTCAATAAAACAATTGCATAATAAAAGGTTAACTATTGAAGGATTTTTAGGGGATTCATAACCTAGAGACTAATTTTTTGATATCAATAGTGTTCTCGTTGATTTCTTGTTTCTCTGTTCAGTATTACTGCTTATTTTATTTTAATTGGTTAAGATTTATTTTTTATTAAAAATAAAAATCAAATTTGTATATCAGATAATAGGACAACAATAATTACTAATAATCATCGTCTACGTAGGATTGACTCGTACTTACCAATACTAGCAACAGCTACACACTTGTAGATAATTCATAATTGACACACTTAAAACGAGTCAATCAATTGTATACCAAGCCATAGATCTCTTTGCTTCTACGTAGAAAAAGGCTCGGGATCTGACACACTTGTATTTAATGCCTTGGATCATTTTATAACTTTTTTATGATTAGAAATGGAATGAGACATGATTGTGTCTCAGATTATGTCTCTCTTCAGAAATTCTCTTCACCATATGATCTCTCTTTAGGTTTTGTCTAAGGCCATGTCTTTAATTTTAGCATCTTAGTATAAAACACGCCCTAGAACACGTGAATGTTGTAGGTCATGTTTTACCTTGACTCGGTTTAAATCTCTTAAGACTCAAGATATGAAAGTTTTATATATCCTTCTAAGACTTTTCATATCCTCTTGAATCATCTTAATTAGAATTCATAATAAAAAGTTATACTCAGTTTAATAAAAAGTGTCTTAGGTTGTGTTCAACAATTAAAATAAAAAAGCACATAATTTTTAATGCTTCTTTTAGCCTATTCTTCAAGTCCTTAATCCTAAATTATCTTCAAATATCCTCATTAGGCTCTTATATGTCTTTTTTTCATTTGAAACTTGAAAAGAAAGTAAAACATAAAATATAAACCTATAGCATCTAATAAAAAGATTAAATCTATTAACTAAAAACAAATAATAAATAATTATAAAATAAATACCCAAATTATTGGATTATAATGCTAAAATAAATCTAGATAAACTTAAATATTTTTAAAACTTATGGTTGAGTTACATTCCAACGACCACTTCTTTATAGTCTTTTATCTAGACTTTAGTGTTAGGATAGTAGGGTGATAGACTTAAAACCATCATTCTTTAGGATTTCATAAGTGGCATATGAAGTTCTCTTCCTTTGATTTTTGATATCACTCTCATCCATGCCTTTTTTTCTTATTTGTGACACCTTTTAGCTTGATTTATAATATCCTAAAAGAATTTATAGACCTTAGTGTCTATCACATCAAAATGTTTGTATGCTTGTTATAAGAAAAAGAACATTTTTACCTCATTTGTTATAATAAAATCCTCTTTATTGTTCCTCTCTTTTTCTTCCTTAGTCACAACCTCTTCTCTCTCTACTTCCACTTTCTTGTCATTAGTAACTATTTTTCACTCTTTAATATTGTCTCCTTCTTATATTCCTAAAATCATGCACTATATTATAACTTGGTGATAGGTGCTTACTAGATTATGAAATTATTCCATAACACTTAGTGATTATTAACAAGAAATTACTTAAGATACTCACTTTGACTCATATATGATTTTAGGTACAATTCAGAAACAAAGAAGTTAAAGTGAGTTGAAGCCCTATATTTTGTCCTTTTTTTCGAAGATTAATTTTTACTTGTCTTCATGAAGCAAGAAGAAGAAAATTAAAAGACAAAAATAAAACAAGAAAAATAGAAACAAAAATTAATCAAAGTTGTTATTGTGCATGGACCATACAAGCCTATGCAACATGTTTTATGGAATTAAATGAAGGCAAGAGGTTGTTGGAAGAATGGAGCAAAACAGCATTACAAGATGAAGAAAACGCAGTGCAGGAGGACAAGGCAAAAGATGAAACACAACGCAGAAGCAAGGAGTAATTAGGAGCAAAACGGCACAGCAAGAAGCTAGAAACAACATTTGCATAATGCAAACAACTGCGTTAAACGTAGACAACGAATGCATTCAAGAGAAGACACAAGTGAGGCATGAATAGTAGCGTGGCCAACCAATTTTATTTGTCACATCAAAGAACAGTAGTGAGGTTGGAGAGAAAACATAAGAGTGGAGGCGCTATAGGGGGTTTTCGGTTAGGGAAAATTTTCATAAGGTTAAAACATATTCTTGAGAGAACCATGGAGGGCTAGACATCCTGATGCTGGTTCGGAGGTGACATCGATGCCGACGACATGGATTAAGTGTATTTTACTGTTTTTGTTGTTTCTTTCTCCTATTAGAAATTGATTATGTTATCCTATGTTAATTGATTTGGGATTTGTGTATGGATAATTGGAAATTTGTTATTGTTTAGTTATTTGTTTATTGTGAAAGGATAATTTTAATGTGTTAACTAAATCATTTATTTGCAAACCCAATGCTAGAATTTCGATATAATCCTTATTTGTTATATTGAAATTCATGTGTAGTGACTAATGATTCGTAATCATTAGGGATAACATGACCTAGGTTAAATAACGCATCATATACGGTTGTTGCCTTAATTAATCGATTTTCCTAATTTGTAATGCTACTACCTAATTAAATCTAGAGATCATATCTTAGGTTATTTGGTGGTTAGGTTTAATTATTGATCGTATCTTGATTAAACAAAAACTAAAGGAAAACTAGGGTTAATTTTTAACTCACTATTAATAGTTGCTAAGAGAGGTTTAAGAACAACAAATCCATGAAATATTTTTAATTGGGGTATAGGCCGAGATTGAACTAAAGAACCAGGTCCCTATCGAATTCCCCACTTTTATCATTTTTTACATGTTTTCTTCAATTTGTTTTTATTAGTCTAGTTTCATTTTTATTTTCTTATTTCCAAAATCCAAACCCCCTTTTTCCTAAACACCAATTAATTTCATTTCAACAACTTCACACACACTCTCTTTGGGATTAACCTAGACTCACCACTACTATAATAGTAGTCTGGTTATTTTATTTTGACTAACGTTACGACGCGCTGTCACTTGGTTGGCTGACCAATTTGATTTTTGAAGTTATTAACTGAAGCATCATAATGTTGAAATTGATCTTTATGTATGGATATAAATTTTGTCATTAGTTCTTCCAAGCTCAGCTCCTCCTTATATTGTTACTACTTATTGTAACTACGTAAGGCCGACTTTTAAATTGATTGATGTTCCAATAATGATTTTACTACTGTGGATCATATATGCCATTATAGAAGTTGTTCTAAAGTTGCTGGTAGTCCTCTTAATGTTAAAATAAATTCCCAATATGATAGACACCATTAATATGTTCTCCCTTACATAACTCACTCCATATAATGTTTTAGCTGGTCTCACTCATAAAATTAGGTTACTTATTGCTCTTTTAAATTCCTTTAATTAAAGTCTAACATATTAGTGTAAGGTTGAAGAATTGCATCACTTAATGCAATGAACACTGGGGATGTAGGCATTGACTAATCTCTATATCTTTCCTTTCATGAAATGTTTTTCCTTCTTCCTGTGTAAAGCTATTAGCTCAAGGTTATAAGCTCTAAGTTTCAATATTTTTAACCTTGGTAATTCCCACAAGCTCACGGGTTGTTCGTGTAGTACCTAAGGTGTCGATCCCATGAGGAAGGGAATTAGACCTGAAATCTAAGGTTATACTAACTACAATAATTCAAAAGAAGTAAAATAGTGTAGAAATAAATCAATCAAACAATTAATTCAAGAATTGAGTTGAAGAAATCTAAATGCGATAACAAATCACATAACCCAATCCTAAAACTAACCTAAAAACTATCAAGTGAGAAAAATGGGAATTCAATTCGAAATTAACGAAAACCTAATCAATTGTGCAAGTCTTGACTTAACGGGTCTAGATGGCCCTAGGGTGAATTACTTTCTCTCGAGTTATAATTCTTAACCCTAATTGATAATCCCTAATTTAAATTATAGAATTGCAATCTCTCGATTCTCGATTGACCCAAAACCTAAATTAGTTCTAAGTTGTCTATTAACCTACCGAGAATCTATGCTCGATCTCTCATTACACGACTCTACCAGTTTGATTCAATCCTTTACCTATCAATTCACCTAGCTCTCGTTAGTCTAAATTGATTATTTTCACTTAGCTAACCCTCTCAGTTTATTGCCTAATTATTAAGAACAGGAATTTGAGTCACAATTAAATCAAAAGAAACACAACCAATTAAACTTTATTAATCTCAAGAATTGAAAACCCAAAGGTGAATATAAACAATAATCAACACTCAAAAACAGCAATTTTAATAAATATCTTAATTTCATACATAAATAAAATTGAAATAAACAAAGAAACTACAGTAGGAATGGATCATGGAGGCAGCGACAGCGGGAAACCACCTACTTCAGGAAGTACGTCGCATCAAGCTTCATCTCCTTGTCTCTCTTCCTTCGTCTCCTTCCTCAATCTCTCAAAACTCTCTAGTTTTTTGGGATGTGACTGGCATGAAAGCTCTCGATTCAGACTCTCCAACATTGTTGCATATGTCTCATAATGTTATATTTATACTTTGGGTGCTCTAGGTCAAAGTTAGGGTCGAAATGGTCTGAAAATTCATCCGAAACTTGAGTTTTTTCTGTCAGCCTAACACGGTGCACAATCGTGGCCCTTCCTTCCATGATCATGGCCTGAATTGACACCCTCTATAACGATCGTGGCCTGTGTGCACAATTGTGGCCTGGCTGCTTCTAGTTCTTCCTCTTCTATCACAATCGTGTCCTGTGTGCATGATCGTGGCCTATGCTTTTTAGCCCGAAAACTCTTTAACTCTTCCCGTTTTTCCCTATTTACCCTGCAACACTGGCACACACATCAAAGTTCCTCAAAAATATACAATTTAAGCTCAAAGATTCAAACTAACCCATAAAAACACTTAAACATAAAAACTAACCTAATTAAACCCTAAATTCATACTAAACACTTGAAATGACATTAAAATACTTATCAAATCTAACCCTAAAACATAATCGAAATCACAACTATGAACATCCCCACACTTAAACGTTTGCTTGTCCTCAAGCAAATAAAACAACAAACACGTAACATCAAAGACACACAATGCATTAATGCGACAACAGCTCTAATCTTCGAGAAATAAATTCAATCATGGACACAATCATTCGAATTATATCAAATCATTAACAAAAAAAGGGGTGTCTAGGGGCTTTGACTAGATATACAACTTAATCAAGACCCATGTGCTAACTTATGTACCCTTTTTAATTTTGCACAAATATTAATAATTTTTTCAGTCTCTCAAACTCTATAACCATTCCTAGGTATATTTTCATGAAGACAAAAAAATTAAGCTTATTACAGGAACGGTATTTTTTTTTAGACTTAGTCTTTTACTCGGAGGCAAACATCGGTGATGAATGTCGATCTGGTTACTTGACTAGGTCATTTATTAACAGCTTGGTTGGAAGGTCATTATAGCCTTTTTACGTGAAGGCAAACATTTGTAATGTGCGTCGATCTGGTTACTTAGCTATTATCCCATGTTCAACTGGCTACTAGCTCTATTCATAACCCGAAGATCAGCAGAATAGTATTTACTTTTCTTCTTTTTTTCTTTTTTTTAACCATTTGTTTCCATATAAAAAATACTAGTTAAGCTACTTAGCAAAAAGGAATCAAATTATAAATGAATATGACAACTTAGAGGGAGCTAAATTTACACCAAGTCCTAATTATGCTGTATATTTATTCAAAGGCTCCTTAATTCACTAATTTCGCAAGCTAATGATTATTAATAAGACTCTGTCCAAAATTAAATGAATTTCACTCAAACCTAAGCCATTGACATATTTACACATTTCACACAATGTAGCCTACTACTATCATACGGTATGGAAGGTCACATAAAAAATAAAAACACAGAATCCCTCCCCACAATTGAACAACACAGTGTCCTCAATGTGAGAAGGGAACATCCACGGCTCATACATTACGGAAATGTGAAGATAGAAACACACATACACATTTTTTTAACAAGGAAGAGTAGAAAAAATTAACAATAAAACATAAAATGAAAATAAAACTAACATAAAAATAAAATTTAAAATAAAACTACTAGACGTTAAACAACACTCAACTAAAATATAATTGAATAAAAAACTGTGGGTTAGACTTGAATCCTAAGGATGCTGGTTTATGGTCCCCAGTTTGAACGTTGTTTCTGGAAGGCAATTTTAATTAGTTGGAGATAAGGAAATCACTTCCTCGTCTTTGGGAATTTCTCTTCCAAAATACAGCTTACATCGATGCCCATTGAACTTAAAAGTTTCCTTATTATCATTCTCCAATTGGAGGGCCCCATAATCAAAAACTTGAATTATTGTAAATGGGCCACTGCATCTAGACTTTAACTTTCCTGGGAATAGCCGCAACCAAGAATTGTATAGCAGAACAGTGTCTCCTACTTTGAATTCTTTTTGCTTGAGATGAGCATCATGCCATTTCTTGACCTTTTCATTGTAAAGTTTGGCGTTTTCATAAGCATTAAGATGGAATTCTTCAAGCTCATCCAGTTGTAGAAGTCTCTTTTCACCGGCTTTTTTCTAGTCAAAATTTAATGCTCTAATTGCACAGTATGCTTTATGTTCTAATTCGACCAGCAAGTGACAAGCTTTCCCATGAACTAGTCCATACGGGGTTGTTCCAATGGGTGTTTTAAATGTTGTCCTGTAGGCCCATAAAGCATCATCTAATTTAGTTGCCCAATCTTTCCAAGAGTTATTAATTGTCTTCTCTAAGATTCGTTTTAACTCTCGATTAACGAATTCCACTTGGCCACTAGTTTGTGGATGGTAAGGTGTAGCCATTCAATGATGCACGCAGTATCTTCGTAGGAGAGCATCAAAAGATCTGTTATAGAAATGTGTGCCTCCATCACTTATTATTGTGAGTGGTACTCCAAACCGGTTAAATAGCCCTTTAATGAACTTTTGCACCACTTTCCCATCATTGGTTGGAGATGTTGTTGCCTCGGCCCAATGTAAAACATAATCAACTCCTACTAGAATGTACATGTTTCCCATTGATGATGGAAATGGTCCCATGAAATCAATACCCCCAGACATCGAAAATTTCTACCTCTTGAATATTGGATAACGGCATTTCATCCCTTTTTGAGATGTTATCTACTCTTTGACAATGATCGCATTATGTTACATAGGATTCTAAGTCCTTAAACAACTGCGGCCAATAGAATCCACTCTCCAGTATTTTGGTTGCCATTTTGTTGGCCCCATAATGGCTAGCATACTGCCCTTCATGGTATTGCTTAAGGATATCTATCATTTCCTCATCTAGGACATAGCGTCGCATTAATCCATCTGCACAATTTCTATATAAGGTTGGCTCATCCTAGATGTACCGATTGCAGTCATGTAAAAAAATTTTCTTTGTTAGTACGAGAGATCAGATGGGAGTTTACCACTACCGATATAATTAGCAATATCTGGAAACCATAGTGTCATTAAGCTCTCAAGTAGCATCTGGGTTTCATTGGGAAAATTTTCGTTAAGATCCTTACTCGGCTCGTATTCCCCTCCCTCAAGTCTGGATAAATGATCTACAACCACATTTTCTGCTTCTCTTTTATCTCTCACCTCCAAATCAAATTCTTGCAGAAGTAACACCCATCAAATGAGCCTTGGTTTTCCATCTTTCTTATTGAAGAGGTATTTTAATACCGTATGGTCAGTGAATACAACTACCTTTAAACCTAAAAGTTATTATCGTAACTTATCACACACATACACCACTGTGAGCAATTCTTTTTCTGTAGTGATATAGTTCAGTTGGGGTCTTGCAAGAGTTTTACTAGCATAATAGATTGCATGCAATTTTTTATCTTTCTTTTGGCCCAGCACGCAACCTATGGTTTGGCCACTCGCATCGCATATAACTTGAAACGGAAGTGTCCAATTTGGTGGAGATAAAATTGGTGCTGATACTAATGCCTCTTTTAAGATATTGAATACATTTATACACTTATCTCAAACATGAAGGGCACATCCTTAACTAAGAGGTTGGTCAACGGTTGTGCAATTTGCAAAAAGTCCTTGATAAATCTTTAGTAGAATCCTACATGACCTAAAAATTCTCACACCCCTTTTACATTGCTTGGAGCTAGAAGTTTTTCTATTACGTCTATCTTCGCTCTGTCAACTTCTAATCCTCGATGAGAAATTTTGTGCCCAAGGATGATCCCTTCCTGTACCTTGAAATGACATTTCTCCCAATTTAACACTAAGTGTGATTCTTCACATCTTTGAAGGACTTTATTAAGATTGGTTAGACATGAATCAAAGGAATCTCCAAAGACTGAAAAGTCATCCATGAACACCTCCATTATATCCTCCATCATATCAGTAAAGATTGACATCATACACCTCTAAAATGTTACTAGGGTATTGCAAAGTCTGAATGGAATTCGTCTATATGCGAAGGTTCCATAGGGACAAGTGAATGTGGTTTTCTCCTGATCATCAGGGTAGACAAAAATCTAATTATAGCCTGAATATCCCTCTAAAAAGGAATAAAACAAATGTCTAGCTACCCTTTCTATCATTTGGTCAATAAACGGGAGAGGGAAGTGATCTTTCTTAGTCGCTGAGTTGAGCTTACGATAAACTATACATACTCTCCATCCTGTGACTGTTCTCGTGAAAATTAATTCGCCACTTTCACTTTCTATCACTATCATTCCTCTTTTCTTGGATATGCATTGCACTGGACTAACCATTCATTATCAGAGATAGGGTAAATTATCCCTGCATCCAAGAGTTTTATGATCTCCTTCTTAACCACTTCCTTCATGTTAGGGTTTAATCTCTGTTGATGCTCATGCACTGTTCTACATCCTTCTTCTAAGTTTATTTGGTGCATGCAGACATTCGAGCTTATCCCCCTAATGCCAGCAATTTTCCATCCGATGGTTTTCATCCGTTTCTTCACAATTTCCACCACCTGACATTCTTGTGTTTCACTTAATTGATTGGAGATTATTATAGGTAGAGTTTGACCTTCACCAAGGTAGGTATACCTGAGGTGTATGGGTAAGGGCTTAATCTCTAATATCGGTGGTTTCTCTGAAGATGGTGGTGTGGGTGCCTTAGTTCGAATTAACCGGTCTTGGTGTTATGAGACATCTACCTCTTCCATCTCATCATCTTCCATCACTTCAGAGATTTGGTGTTCATTGTCAGCTTCTGTTTCCAGATCTTGTACTTCTGTTGTACAACTCTCGATCTGCTCTCGTCTAGTTTGATCTATGATTTCCACTTTCATGCATATGCTACTTGTTTCAAGGCTTTATTCATATTAAATTCAACCTGATCTTCACCTATTTGTAGGGTCAACTAACTTTCGTGAACATCAATTATAGCCTTTCCGGTGTTCATGAATGGTCGCCCTAGGATTAGTAGGCAGCTTTTATCCTCTTCAAAATCCAGAACCACAAAATCCACTAGAATGATGAAATTATCCATTTGCATCAACACATCTTCCACTATTCCCAATGGTCATTTAATGGACTGATCTACTAACTGAATTAACATGGATGTAGGTTTGACCTCTCCAAGTCCTAACTTCCTGAATATTGACAGAGGCATAAGATTTATGCTAGCTCCCAGATCACACAAACATTTCATAAACTCCAACTCACCAACCACACAAGGTATTGTGAAACTTCCTGGCTATTTCAATTTTGAAGGCATTTGACTGGTGAATATAGAGCTGCAAGTACCAGTTAGGGTCACCGTTTGATTATTGTCCCAATTACGCTTTTTCGATAGAACATCCTTTAAAAATTTTACGTATTTAGGCATATGTTCTAATGTTTCAACAAATGAGAGATTTATTTAGAGCATCCTCATCTTCTCCACGAACCTTGCAAATTGTTCATCCAACTTCTTCTTCCGTAGTTACTGAGGGAAAGGAATCTTAGGTTGATATGGTGGAGGTGCAACGTAGGGAGGGTACTCATTCATATCCATTTCCTTCTCCTTTTCTTGATTCTTCTCAACTGGCCGGTCCTACTCCTTTATTGTCCTTATGGGTGGTTCAATTTCCTTCCCACTTCGGAGTGTGATGGCCTTTAATTGCTCCCTTGATTTTGTTCCTATAGTACGAGGAACATTTCCGACATTCCGCATGGAAAAAACATTTATTAGTTAACTTAGTTGGACTTCTAAATTATGTATGGAAGACCCATACCTTTTAGTGACTTGCTTAAGTTTTTTTTCAAACTTTTTTTGCGCATTATCTAAAGTTCCAAGCTTATCTAGAATATTATCTAACTTAGCTTCCATTGAACTTGTTTTGTCCTGTTAGAAGCTCGATTGTCCTTGGGGTCTGAACTGCCCTCCGTTGTTGTTGTTGGACCAGGAGAAGTTTAGGTAATTCTTCCACCCAGGATTATAAGTGTTGGAATAGGGATTGTTACCCCCCCTCTGTGTCCAAATTGTTCCCCCATGTAATTTACTTGCTTTGAGTTATCATCTCTCATCAGATAGCAGTCCACCGTATCATGATCCATTTGGCCGCATAGCTCACATTTCAATTGCGCGGCCTTCACTGAAGCTGAGGATGATGCCTTCATATTATTGAGTTGTCGTGTCAAATTATCAATCTTAGCTTGCATTTCTTTCATTTGTTCGATAGCGACAACTCCCTTCTGTTCCTTAAAATTAGTAGGTTGCCTACTACACTCACTAGCCTATAAATAACTATTGTTAGCCATCTCCTCTAATAGCTCTTCTGCTTTATCGACCACCTTTCCCATTAACGATCCTCCCTACGCTGCATCAATGGTGCCTCGAGTATATGGGTTCACTCCGTTGTAAAATGTCTACAATAAGAACTCTTTAGGTAGATTGTAATGTAAGCATCTCCTATGCAGATCCTTGTAACGCTTCCAGGCTGTATAAATAGACTCCCCGTCACATTGTTCAAAGTTTGTGATCTCCTTAATAATTTTTGTGGTCTTTGTTAATGGTAAGTATTTATCTAAAAAGGCTCGCAATAGTTGTTCCCATGTCGTAATGTTGGCGGGACTTAGTGAATGATACCAAGTCTTCGCTCTATCCCTAAGTGTAAAAGGAAA
>JAOQMS010000005.1:19107250-19130672 GCA_027563885.1 Erythroxylum longipes
ATAATTTCTAATAGTTTTTGGGTCAATATATAATTTATAATAACTTTTGGGATCAATATATAAATTCATATTAATTTGTTATCAATCTATGATTTCTATTAACCTTTGAGTTCAATCAAAATTTAACATAATTATTGGGGTCATTTCATAATTTTTTATAATTTTTATGTTATTTACCAAAAAAAATAAAAAGTTGATGAAAAAATGACAAATAAACAACATAATAAAATTTCAACAAAAAATATAAAACATCATATGCAAAAAATCTTAAAAATTAATATCACAAATATCTAATACGAAATATAGCATATCTACAATAAATCAATATTACATATAATAAAAGAAACATATTATGTAAATAAAAACCTGTTGAAGAAGCAGAATGAGAGAGCAATGTGAAGCAGAACGTCTGTTTGCCGCAAGGAATGAAGAAGCAAAACTAGAGAGAAAAGCTGTGAAGAAACAAAGAGAAAATGAGAAGACTTAGCCACTCAACCTGCCATTCGGTCTCCATAATGTAGGAGAGCCAGCATCTTTCTGAAAAGCTCTCCATAATGCAAGAGAGACAATGTAGTAGCTGGCTCTCTAAAAGGCATGCCCATCCCACCATTGTGAATGGTGGGTTGGGTCTCCCCGCCATCCTGCATGGCGGGGTGGGCCATCTCACCCACGTCATGCACATGTGTTGCACCCCGCCAAATGCTACGGCGGGGTGTTGTACACATAGCCCACCCCGCCAAGTACTACGGCGGGGTGTTGTCCACGTACTCCGACCCCGCCATCAATGTTGGCGGGGTGTCCTACATCCAGCCACCCTCCTTTTTTTTAGCACACATCACGGATTGAGAAAAAAAATTTGTAACAAGCCGAGCATTTAGCCGAGATTGAATTATGAATTAGTAATGAAAGTTCGTTTGCTAATGTTCATGATGATAGTGGAAATGTTGAAGGTGGTAGTGTTCCATCCCAATAAGAAATGAATGTTGCATCTGGACCTGATGTTAAGAAAAGAAGAAGGCATGTGTCGAATTTTTTTGCACCAAGAACAACTCATAGAGCTCAGCCTTCAATTCGTAATGCCATGCAATCAAGAGAAGTGACTTACAATGTAGATATTGCAATGGCTAGATGGTGGTATGATTCAAGTATAGCATTCAGTGCTTCCCAATCTTGTTAATATCAACCTATAATGGATGTTATAGCCTCTTACGATCCAGGATACAGAGCTCATTTTATTGATGACTACAAAGGTAAACTTTTAAGTTGCTCAATTTATGAAATTAAAATTTATTTGGAAGAAAAAAGAATGGATTGAGCTACTTATGAGTGTTCAATCATATATGATAGTTGGAAAAATAGGATTCATGAGCTTATTATTAATATTTTTGGTTTATTCTGTAAAGGGCTCGATGTTTTTTAAGTCTATTGATGCATTTGGCCTTGTTAAGAATATGATACTTTATTTGACATATTTGATCAAGTTATAAACGAAGTAAAACTATAAAATATTATTCAGTTCATTATTGACAATGATTCTGCTTATAAAGTGGTTGGAAGAAGATTACAAAGCAATTAAGTATAATTCCTTTTTTTTGGGACTCCTTGTGCTGCACATTGCGTTAACCTAATGCTAGAAAATATAGGAGATGCTAGGTATTTTCCTATTATTGATGAAATTGTGCAGAAAGCCAAAAAGGTGACCAAGTTCATCTACAATCGTGCATAGGTCTTTAATTTAATGAAAAATGTTTTCACCAATGGTAAGAATTTGTGTAATCCTGATGTTACAAGATTTGCAACAAATTTCTTATCACTTTAGTGTTTTATTATGATGAAGAAAGAGTTGAGAAAAATATTTACAAATGATAAATGGGTTGCATCTCAGCATTCTAGGTCTAATGCTAGATTAGAGGTTTTCATAATTATACTTGAAGATACTGATTTTTGGTCCCAATGCCAATTTATCGTCCAAGTTTATGAGCTTTTAGTAAGGGTGCTTCTGATAGTGATGAAAAGGCAACAATGAGTTTTTTTATGTCATGGAGATGGCGAAGGAAACAATCAAGTTCAATATAAAAAATAGGCCTTCTTTGTACACACCTTATCTTGATGCCATTAATAACAAATGGGAAAGGCAACTTGACTCTCCATTGTTTGCAGCTGGAGTATTTTTTAATCTTAGTGTCTAATTTAGACCAGGTTTTACAAAGAAAACTGAAATTAATAAGGAAATACTATTAACTATTACAACAATTGTTGCCCATAAGATGATGCAAGATCTCCTAAGATCATAAATGGAGCTTTATAAATAGTATTTTGGGGATTTTAGTATGCCAATTGCTATTCGACAAATAACAAAACTTAATTCAAGTATATATTTTTCACTTTTTTTACTTGTTGAAAATTAATTATCAATTTATTTTATTTATAATGCTACTTTTGTTGTCTTATAACTTAAAGTTTCTTGGTGGGACCAATCCGAAAGTGGTGTTCCATAATTGCAAAGGTTTGCAATTCGAATTCCAAGTTAATGTGTGAATGCAACAAGTTATGAAAGGAACTGGAGCACCTTTGAATTTATTCATTCTAAAAAAAGGAATAGATTGGAGTATAAGAGATTGAATAACTTGGTTTTCGTTCGATACAATTTAAAGCTTCGAGAAAGGTATGTTATTATCATTATTAAGTTAAATATAATTTCTTATAATTTTTTAATAATTAAATTTTATTATTTACTAGGACTCTTAATATAATAATCAATTTAATATATTCAATTTGCATGGATAATATCAATCTTTTGATGAATTGAGTTTTTAAAGAACCGGGTTTGATATATGTGAGTAACTTGGAAGATAGGCCTCGTTTGGTTATTGGTTAATCAGTCAAAAATAGCTAATTAACTCAAATAAGCTGATTAATTTTATAAAAAAGTTATTTGAGTTGTTTGGTTATCAGTTGGTTGGATTGGTTGATTCAACCCAACCAACTGATTTTGAATAAGCTCCCCTCCAGCAGCGTTTTAACGCAATCAGCTAATATTAGTTCTTTTAATGTCAATTTTTCCCTCTTTTTTTCTCTAGAGTCTTCTTCCTTTCTTGGCTCATCTCTCTATTCATATCTTAGACGTTCACGCTTTTCAGTTTGTTTTGCAGCTCCTAAAGCAGTTAAGCAAAGAGTGAGAGGTTGATTAGATCAAATAACAGCCTAGATGCCTTTGCTTAGACATGGAAAAAGATGATCTGCTTCATTACTAAGGAGATGGCAAAGGAATTTGGCTTTCGCGTACATCACCTACTCTCTGCCAAGCCAAAAAATGAAAGGAAGAAAATGCCACGGCAGATTGAATTAGATATTCGACCCCCTCACTAGAGAATGACTCGAAACCAAACTTAGACAACAAATGAATACCGAAAGACGTCGATTAGCGCTTATACCGCCTACGAGCCAGAACGATGAGTCACTTCTCCTTCTTCTTCTCTCTTTAATCGATACTTCAGTGATCACTCTGGTACTGTGAAACTCCTGTTTCAGATCTTCTGCTAGTAGTATTTCTTGTTATTTGTCTAAAGGATTCGATTTTGATGCAGAAATGTTTGGTTTACAGTGAAGAAGAGAGTTAAGGATGTGATGCCTATTGCTACTAGACACAAGCGGGAGGAGCTTGAAGCCGAGCTTGAGGTTGTTTTTTCTATTCATTATTATTCACCATTAGATTTTTAATTAAGAAAAAATTTGAAGGAAAATGGAATTAAGGAGCTGTTTGAATTAGTATCTGCATAATGTTTCTCTTGGTTGCATTTTCTGACCTGCAAAATCTTATTTTGTGTTAGGGAAGGAAACTTCTTGACATTGACCATCCTAAGGGTCTTTTGGCATAAAGGTATCTGCTTTCTCTCGTAAAGAATCAAATCATTTTATGTTATTCTCCGAGTCATTTCTTTGTTTGCCATTCTATTGTCTAACTAGTTTACGTTTATATTTTTCCCTTAGCTAATCTTATCTTAGCTCAAGATACCTTTTTTAAGATATAGGATTTTAGGTTTTAACCAGTAGATAATTGCTTGTCATTTATGCCAGTATCATCTACTGTTGTATGGTTACTTTTGTTGCGGGAATGTTCAAGTGTTTGTTTCATTTTTGTTTTTGCTAAATTTGTATCCCTCAAGCTATTATTTTGATGAGCTCTTTACTTGAGACTTGTCTTGTATTCCTTTTGTCACAGACCATTTTTGTGTAGGCTTTATGACGACTGCGTAAAAATTTCTTAATTGATGAATTGGGAGGCTACTTAACGAATTTATCATAATTAATGACTTGTGGAGAGGAATGAATGTGGTTCTACATAGAATAATAGGATTTGATCCATCATTAAACTAAAGCGAGAAGGTATTTGTATTCTATTTACTTATAAAAATTACAGGTTGAATAGCATTCTTAAACTCATGCTCAGTGATGTAAATTACTAATTGAAGCAATAGGTTTTGCGTTAGATCTTTTGAATTGCCTGCTATTTATGATTAATATTGCATTGTTATCAAACTTTTCTATAATAAGTCTTCTGTTTTTAATGTAGCAATGATCTGGCACTATGTACATTTGCTTTTCTCACCCTTTTCAGTTATTTTGTGCTTGTAGGAAGCACCCGTTGTTATCAAATCATATTATGACAAGAGAATAGTTGGATGCCTCATATTCAATATCTAAATAACTATAATTCTTTTTTCATGATATACTTTGATGCGTTCTATGTTACATTAAAGGACGTAAACTTTTGCAATTGTTTGCATCTACTTAACATGGTTTGATCCCTTTCATCGTTATAGAGGATGAACATGATGTTGTCTGGTTTTGGCTAGAGAAGGGCAAGCCTCATGAATGTCCTGTTTGTTCACAATACTTTATGGTAAGTGGAGGGTAACAATTGAAATACTCACAGGGTGGTGGTTGCGGAGCTACCAAGCGACATAGTCATTCAATCACCAATAGGATAAGAAGTAAAAAGAAAACAGAGCAAAAAATAAAGAAAATGGAAGGGAAGCATATGCGAGAATTACTATCTCTTGTTACATGGGAGAGTTTTGTGTTAGATTTATAATGGTGGCTTTCTTCTTCATGTCATATATTTTGTTTTTATTGAGTTTAGTTTGGTTTTTGGGACTTGTTTGAGTTTTAATCATTGGAAATATTCAATAGTTAAGGTACTGTAAAGTCTTATTCAGATGTATCTAAGATTATGCTATATCAAAATTTAGATTGCATTTATCTCGAATTTTTTTAAAATTAAATCTCTTAAATTTGAACAAGTTATTTACCTTTATATATTTAATCTTGTACGATCAGGTGCAATTTTATATGAGGTGATTGAGAATCTTTATTATAAATTTTTAACTAACAAATCCATAAAAAGTAAGCAACCTTTAAATTGGAAATTAAATAATTAAAAAAATAAAATCAAGTGACTTTTAAATTGATAAAAATATAAATTAAAAGGTTTCAAATTAAGTAAATCATTTATCTAAATTATAAAAAAAAACTAGGCAAATGGGAATATGATTAATAAGGATAAATTAATTTAAAAATAAAATGATTCTTTAGGATCATTTTTAACATATAAATAAATAATGTGATTGGTTCAAATATTTTAATAAAAATTCTGTTAAATTCTATTATTATTATTATTATTATTATTATTATTATTATTATTATATGTTTTATGCTTTTTATTAGAGTTATAAACTTAATTTTTGTAGAATTAAATATCTAAAAGCTAAATTCTTATAAGAATATTCATCAAAACACTAAAATATATAATACTCATATCCTTCTATTTTTTTAAATTATGTCCTTATAAGTCATTTTATACATGAATAGCTATAACTAAACAGCTAATTTTACCAAACATCTCTAACAAACAGCTAATGTAATCTACTGGTCAAATCAGCTGATAAAATCAACTATCAGCCAACAGCTGATAGAATCAGCTAATAGCTAAATGCAATAAACTGATTGCTAAACAGAGCTTATATCTTTGATAAGAAAGCATTGACATATCATTTAGTGTAATGAATTTGAATAAAGATGATGAGATTTCTCTCAATCATGAAGATTTTGAACCAATTAAAAATTAAAGTCAACGCGTGAGTATCCCAAAATGTTTGAATGAAGTTTTAAGTTTTTGTTCCTTTTTTTAATTGTATTTATATTTGATAAATAAATTAAATTTTAATTGTAAATATTTTTATTTCATATTTTATTTTTAATTGGTTATTTTCTGTCCGTGAAGTTTTATCGTAAATAATTGATGAGAGCAGAGCAGTGCAGTGAAGTGAAGTGCAGTCTGTTTTGATTGGAAGTTGTACTAGAATTGTAGTTTAAGATGACGTCCTTGGTGCTCGTGATGATATGTATGCGGATGCATAAAGTAGGTGTTCTTCATTCAATTACCAGTATTATATATAAATATATAATTGGGCAAGCTGTTTTGTAAATCAGATATTGTGAACAATTGAAAGGCCTAGCTTTATGCCTTTATCCAAAAACCTCAATGACTCTCGCTCTCAGTTCTACCGCTCATCTTTCTTTCAGCTCCTCTTTCTATCGCATATCATTACTCGCATCCTCGCAGAACCTCCGTTTCATGTTCAAAACCAAAGCTTCATCATCTCAAAAGACTGGAGTGATCATAATTGGAGCCGGCCTGGCAGGTCTAGCAGCCGCCACCCACCTCACCTCCAACAACATTCCTTTCCTTGTAGTTGAAGCGTCGGATGGAGTTGGTGGTCGTGTCCGGACCGATGTTGTGGACGGTTTTCTCCTAGACAGAGGCTTCCAAATCTTCATCACTGCCTACCCTGAAGCCCAAAAGCTCCTCGATTATGAAGCACTACGGCTCCACAAATTCTACTCTGGTGCTCGCGTTTACTTGGACGGCCAATTCCACACAGTGGCAGACCCTCTACGCCACTTTGCTGATTCCTTAAAGTCATTAACCAATCCTGTCGGATCTCTTCTCGATAAGCTACTTATTGGTTCAACAAGAATTCACGTTTTGAGCAAATCCAACGATCAAATCATCAACTCTACTGAAACCACCACAATTGACATGCTTCGAGACCTGGGTTTCTCGGATTCAATGATTGCAAGATTCTTCAGACCTTTCTTCGGGGGTATATTTTTCGACACACAGCTTGAAACCACATCTAGATTATTTGATTTCATCTTCAAATGTCTGGCTCTTGGCGACAATACCCTTCCGGAGAGGGGCATTGGAGCCATTCCCAATCAGTTGGCCGCCAAATTGCCATCTAACTCCGTTTTGTTGAATTCTAGAGTTGTTTCAATCGATTTGTTTTCCAAAACTGCATCACCCCGTGTGAAATTGGAGAATGGTGAGATTCTGCAGAGCGAGCATGGAGTAATTCTAGCGGTTGAACAACCGGAAGTCGGCAAGCTTATAACGGGAAAGAATTTGGTTGATAAAAGACCGTGTCGGAGTACGATTTGCTTATACTTCACGACCGACACTCAGATGATTCCAGTAAAGGATCCGGTCCTGTTTCTTAATGGGTCGGGCAAAGGGATAGTGAACAATATGTTCTTTGCAACCAACGTAGCCTCATCGTATGGGCCCCCAGGGAAGGGATTGGTGTCAGTGTCGTTGATCGGGTTGTACAATGATGTGTCTGATGGTGATCTAAAGGCTAAGGTTGTTAAAGAACTTTCGGGTTGGTTTGGAGATTCAGTAGTCAGGTCATGGAGGCATTTAAGAACTTATCGGATCCAATTTGCACAACCCAACCAACGGCCACCAACTGATTTGATGAGAGAGTCCGCGGCGGAGAAAGGTTTATACTTGTGTGGTGACTACATGACTTCTGCTACTTTTGATGGTGCTTTGGTCTCTGGAAGAAAAGCGGTTGAAGCTTTACTAAGAGATAGACAACTTTCTTTTATTTATTAACTAATGTTTCATTGTTTTTGTCTACTCTCCTCTATTTTATTCACATTCCTTTTTCAAATTTCATATTATGAAGTGTAGAAACCTCCCAAAAGGTAATGGTTAATTATGTTGGCATCAATAAACTGTTCCCGTAATTCTAATTTATTCATAACACCTTCCCATCATGAAGACTTTGTGTAAGTTTTTGGAGACACAGCTCATATGTAACAAAATCCAACAGCTACTGAATAGAGCATTGTAATTGTCCTCCTATTACTTCAGGTGCTGAAATAGCTTTGGTGCAACCTGCATAATCATCAAATGTGGAAACTGAGCCACAAATATAAAAGTCAAACAATCTATGTGTACTGAAATTTGAAAATTTAACACTTACGCATTTGTCAATGCAAAACCAATAATCGAAATATTGGCCGGTGCAGTGCTTATGACCAGTTTCATCATCTTGGATCCTCTTCACACATGCCTGAGGCCCAAATCAATTTATTTAAATTAAAAAAAAAAAGAGCAAACTGTCAAAAACAAGTCAATGAAAGCAAATTCCCGCCTCTTATTAATTTATTTTCTTCACTTCTCTCCTTTTTAAAGAATAGATCCTTAAAAATAGTATCCTTGTTTCTTCCACAATGAATACCATGAAGCAAAAAAAGACATCTTGTACTAGCTAGCACCATATTGCTATCAAGTCGCTATCAAATTGTTATTTAGTTTACAAACATTTCTCTCTCACCCTTTTTCAATTTACACGGTATAAACCTTCTTCGCATAGGTCAGACATTTATTTGTCTTTTCTAAAATGCAAGTTCTTCACCAGGTGGAGAAGCAATGAATGAACAAGAATAATGAACGATAAATGAATAAATCTACTCACTATAAGATCAAACAGATCTGTCATTCAGTTAGAATAGCGCTTAGTACATCAAAGTTGAATACAGATGGTAATTGGTTGATTCATACAAATCATCTTGAAAATGCTCAATATCCTATCCATTGAAATGATCATACTCCTAAATATTGAACTAGAGACCAGCATACAAGAACTAGGAATCCAAAATCATATCAGAATTGAATAGTGGGCACAACTTTCCAGAACTTATCATGACGGGCCAAAGGTTTACTCTGCCTATAAAGTAGATATATGCAGCTGAAGCAGAAGCGAAAAGAAACTACTATATGCATCTTGAGTTGTAGCTAATTCATACAATTATACATAGTTCATGCATGAAGATTGTTGAAATGATGGCATCCACTTGATGAGTCAAAGGAATTAGAAGCAATGTGGTACTTTTCTGATAATCTAATGACTAACGTGATAAAAGATTAATGGTTGCATTATTGTTCACCATCATTCAAGAAGTAATAACTAGCACTAAGTTTTTTCGAGATCACTTAATCAGAGGAAAAATCTCTCTGATAATGGTTTAATAGACAGTTAAAGTGATGTAGCAGTAATAGCATGGCCTTATTAATGTTTATCCATTGACAACACCACATCAATATTCATGCGACAATAGTTTTCATCTCCACAGAAAAACTCTTTAACTTGTCATCAGTTAGATTATTTTGATTCTTAACTTTTAATAAGTCGGATGAGATTCAATTTTAGTTGGGGCCCTTGATCTACGTTATAAGTTATGAATGAAACTTTCAGATCATTAATTGAAGTTCTACAATTATTTATGGCTGCTCAATCTACACAACCAGTTGTTGACTTAAATGATCGATTCCTCCCCTCTCTAGTCTATGTCAACATGAACCTAGCTAACAAGTTGCCCTATCTGTCTACATCATTAGGAAGCACACATGAGATCATCTAAAAGCGAGTGCAGGCAGCAGGAATTGTAGAGAGAATCTACAAGCATTAACAGTTACGATAGTGACTAGTATTATCAAAAGGCAGATGTTACTTAAAGATAGCACTAGCCAAATGAATGTGAAACTTACAATTAAGAGAGCTGGAAGAATTGTTAGAGATCAAGAATGAAGGGCAATACTAGCAATATACAGCTATTTATCTTATCCTTATGATGACAAAGAATCTAAGAATCTAAATCAGTTTCATTATATCTTCTTATTTAGTTATTTTCATATTCAGGTTTGGCTTTTATGCTGTTCTAATATTTGCTTTAGATGCTCTTAGCAAATAATTATTATCAACCATGGCTTTCTACTAGAAACTTGAACTTATCTTTTCCTATTGTAAGTAAGAATCCTGCCTAAACTAGTTTAAATAGGGTTTTGCTGAAGAAAGCTAGCTTCTTTGGTATTTTGGAATATTTATTGAAGGGGGTTCTGAAGCAAAGCTAATTGTTTCAGCCACAATCAACCCTACAAAAGCCACTGCTAATACCTTTCTAGCCAGAAGTCCTACACAATAGGGAAAAGTAAGTTCAAGTTTCCAAGAGAAAGTCCTAACCATTAATAAAACTTACTGAAGTAAGCATATAAGCTAATATAAAAACATAATAAAGCTTAATCTAAATAAGAAAATAACTAAACAGGATTGACAATCATGTTAATGGTCAAATTTCCCTTCAATTGAAATTATGATGATTTGCTAGGGTTGGCAGTATACACATAACAGCAACATTCACTAAAAACTGTATAGTAAAGAAATAACACATCGAGGATTTGAATAAGGGAAAAATAACAAATAAAGTGTGGTTCCAAGAAAATAAAGGAAATTTCATACATGATATAAAACACATATTAGTTTGCATTATTTATTTTGTGGTGCTTTGGAGCTGTAGCCTATCATGTGAGGAAAAAAAAAAAACTAACAAAGTCTACAGACATTAAAGCATTGTTGGATCCAAATGATGGAAAAAATTCAAAGTCTTAAACTTTACTTGATATTCAAGTAATGGTTTCACGCATTTAGGCTTGCAAGCCTCTTCCAAATACTTCTTTGGATCAACAGGCTCCTCATCCGCCCTAGATTCAGTATCAAGAACATATACATTAATATGGACATGCTAGAGAATAAAAGGGATTAAAAAAAATAAAGAAATAGAGCAAGTATAATCATGCTGATAGAGAGGTCTCTTTCTTAATGAGAAAATTAACAATGTTTTGTCGTCGCTTTTAAATTATGGGCATTCATCCCTAACATGATCAAAAGTTTACAAACTACTGAACAAGTTCTCACACATTCAAAGGAAACCCACAGATGAATTAAAAGGTTAAAAAAAAAGGAAAAGAGAAGAATTTGAATTTCCTACATCATCCAACAACACTCAATATCACCACGTTAAAGAATATGAGCTGAGAAACAAAATAACCAACTAAAAAATGCATAGTCTTAAAAGTTATAAGAACAGAACAAAAGCTCTTACATTGAAAGACAGGAGATCACTGTCTCACCTGGAAGAAAGAATGAACAAAAACAACCATTACTTAAAAATGAACTAACATTAATAATGCTTAAAGTTATGTAGGCTGAAAAATGTTGAATTAAACAATAATAAACAGTAGCAATAAGCATGAAATTCTAAGGATCAGTTATGAGGATAAGACTAAAGGAAACCATAGATCTACCCTCACCGGAGATTCGACGCTGCAAATCTGCTCCGGAATTGTCTTAGAGTGAGATATTGATGGAGACAAACGCAAATAGAGCACGATTCTGGAACCCTATTAATTCGCGGGATGAGTAGCCAAAACGATGCGTTCCGTTGGCCCGTTAAGCGCCTCAATGTCTCAAATTTGTAAGCCAAAATCATTCCAGTGCTATGTACTATTTTAAGTTCAATTTTCAACAGTTAAGAATCAAAGCTATAATAGATTTTTACTTTCATTGATTTTGCAAATTCCTTATAATCAAAGCTATAATAGATTTTTACTTTCATTGATTTTGAAAATTCCTTATAATTGAAATATTTTTCTTTCCCAACTTCTTTTAACCTTAATTAATAACATTAAAACTCATGATTAAACCTAGATTATTTTATCATGAAAATATATTAAAATTCAAAATATCAAAATATCAATTCTTCTAAATTTTCACAATTATCATGAATAATTCTATTATTTACCAAAAAGAGGATTCAAATAATTCAAAATAATTATATCACAAATTTTAACAAATTTATAAACAAAATTAAATTTCTTCCTAAGGCTCTGTTTGGTTAAGGGTTTGGTAATAGAACGGGATAGAACGTAACGTATTTCCATCGTTTAGTTGAGAGTTTCATAATGAAATGGAACGGAATGGAATGGAAGCGAAAGGTTTTATACTATGTTACATTTCATCCTAAGCAATGAAAATAAGAAACCTCTGATTTGAGGAGTTTAGGATAAAACGTAAACTAATAAATACATACTACCTAATATACTCTCAATAATTTTTCTTAATACCAATTATTTCTTCTAATCCTAACCCACTCATTTATTATGATCCACAAAAATCGTATATAATTAATAATATTTTATATTATTTCTCCTTACCCTAATAATAATATTTTTATATAATTAATAATAAATTTTATATAATTAATAATAAAATAATAAAACTTTTATTAAAATTTTTATTATTTTAAAATAGAAAATAAAAAATTGTTTGTCATGGTTGTGACTTGAACTGTGACTTTTTAATTGGACATGATTTTTGTTTTAAAATCATAGCGTTAAATTTCCTGTAACAACCATTTTAATATCAGGAGTATAATAATCATTTATTATACGTTATATTCCATCTCATCTAACTTCCAAACAACATTTCACTACATTAAATTATTAACCCTTCTATCCATTCCAAATAATTTTTCACTATATTACATTCCATTCTATTATAAACCATCCATTCTGTTCTATTCCATTTCATTTCATTCTATTAATTAACATCTAACCAAACAGACCCTAAGAGAAACCAATGTAGAGGAAAAATCACTATGCTAACTAAGTCATCTATATATATATATATTTGATTATTAAGGTAAGAACAAAGCAACTCGAACAAACATTATAAAAATTTCACAATTCATTTAAACATTTTGTAAATATATAATTTTTCTATATATAATAAGTTTTTTTAATTTCTCAAAAGACATTTTTTTCATCTTGCCAAATTTCATTTCAAATATCTTCAAATTTTGTATCATTTTCTTTAGTATAAATCACCTAAAGCAACTCTTATTGTGATTTTATTTTAATCTTTTAATACTTTAAATACTATAAAGCTTTAAATTGAAAATCTAACTCTCCTCTAATTATTTTACAAATTAAATTAGTTATTTATATGATTTTTTATTATTGAAGATAAGAAATTCTCCTTTTCAACTCAATATGAAATCTATTTTTTTTATTAAGCAATTCTCATTGTTATGGTATTAAATTTTGTCCTAAATGTGGACTATAAGCTAATTTTGACTTACCACAATAATGAGTAAGAAGCTCCATTCTCTCATCTCGTTTTCTCTCACTAATTTTATATGGATCTTTTGCATTTTTCTTTTTTCTTAGGTTTGTTTAATCCAGCACCTTTAGTCATTCTAGCCTTTTTTTTTAATGTTTCCTTTATTTCTTTACTCCTTTATGCTTTTATGGTATTCTCGTTGCTCTCATACTCTTCCTTCTCTTTCTACTTTCTATCCTCCTATTTTATTCTTATTACCTAGTTGCTTTTGTAGATTATCTCGAGTTCCCTATAAATTCCTTCTAGATTAAGGCCTAGTAAGGGGCTTGTATATCATTTTTACTTTTTTTTGCCTTCTATTCTTTATTATTTTTAAAACGATCTATAAAACAACTATTGTTGTAACTTGTCTACTTTTTCTTTTAGTACCATGCCCTCTTCCAACTTAAAAGTAAACTAGTCGGATAAACTCAATCTTGGCAATTTTCCTCTCCTTACCCTTGGCTCCCCATCCTCTCATCCTCCCACAACCAAACCATCACTTCTTAACTCACATTCATCTTCCCCTCTTCCTCCTTCATTTATGCTAACGACTCCTATTTATATTTATGAGGCTTAGCTCAACTCCACTTTGAACCCTCCTTACTCTTCTATACCTTTACCTACCCTTTCTGGCTCTTAATTCACTCTCCTCTTTCTAATTCTTAACTGAACACTATGAACAACTAGAAGTAAGGAGCAGGATAACATTTCCAAATTAAGATTCACTAGTGCCTTCCCTCTAAATCTGATGACGTCCTTATTGTTGCTCCCCCATTAGAGATCTTAAAAGAAGATATAAGTAGCCAGTACTCAACATTAGTAGACTTTTTTCTTGAAAATGACTTATTTTTCTTTAATTAACTTTTGGGATTTGAAACATTAGAAATAAATGAGTCCAAAAGAGGTCCTACTAAATGAAGAAAACATGTTCTTTACTTTCCACTTAGACATTAGTGCCCAAAAACTTATAAAAGGGAAGCTCCTGACATCTCAATAACATAACTATATTCCTATAACTTTGTAAACCAAGTCTGAAAATTGAAAGTTTCAAGTAGTGTTAGGTCCCTTTATGAATAAACATTCATAATGTTACCTTAGAATACTGGTCTACTAAGAGATTAAGCTACTTAGCAAGCTTGATAGGTAAGGCTATTTGTGGGATGAGACTACTACTTCTAGCAAAAGGTTGGTAATGCTAGATGTTGTTATGAATATGAAACAAGACTTACCTGAAGTGATACCACTAATAAGGCTGGGAAAAAATGACTCTCAAGTTGAGGATTCAATTAGTTCTCATATGAGTGGAGACCCTCTTTAACTCGGTAAGAAAAAAATGGAAACTTATAGGTAAGACTTCCGAAAAGGTGACTATTATGAATTAATGGGGTTAGAATGTACTGAGGAACCAAAAATAAGAGCTAAAAGCAAGAATAGAAAGGATAAACTTAATTCCTTTTCTAATATTAAAGTAGTTGTCAATGTTAAAAGACCTATTATTAGAGAAAAAAAATCAAGTGAAGAGGATACTGATGTGAATTCCCTTGCAATAATCATAACCTAAGATATTAATACTTCACTTAACCCTTAGAAGGATTCATATGATGCAAATGCTAAGGTTTATTTGCCACTTAACGCTATAAATGAATCACTAGTTTTTTTTTTAGATATCCATCAAATTTAGGAAGTTTAATCCTCATTAATAGGGGATTCAAGATAAATAATAAGAGAAGATCTAGGAGGAAAAGTAAATACTAGTGCTTTGGAAGCTAGAATCTAGAATCTTTCCTAATATCTATCCTATCTTAGAATTTAAGGGGTATCAACTAACTTAAAAAAATATAAGTTTTAGAGATTTTCTTTTTGAAATAAATCATATTGATAAATTCTTATTTGACTATAATTAAACACCCATATTTAATTAATTTTGCATGATATTTTATAGTTTTGTTGTATATTTGGTGCTTAATTTTGCTCTGAGTGCATTTGTAGGTGATATTACCTTCTCGGATTAAAAGGAGAAGAATTAAGATGAAATCGTGACATAAAACAAAGATTTGAAGCAACTTCCAATTGCATAGTCGTGTATGTGCCCATGTAAATCTTTGTGAACGTGTAAAGTCATGATTTTAAGTGTTATTGGAGCTCCGCATTGGTGATTGTGTATGTCTTAGAAACCCTAATTTTTACTATAAAATGATATAAGCAGAGGCAAAAGAAAGAGAGCTAAATTATTAAGTAGTTTCACATTCAGAGGCGGTGATTTTGACCATGATAAAACACAAAGAATACGTCAAGAGATCTCTTAGACAATAACATCGAATTCATAATTACAAGAAGATTCAATAAAAGGGAAAAGGAGATTTAAAATTATGATTTATTTGTTTTCAATTTGTTTTTCTTCATGTTTATCTTTGATTTCGTTTTCTATGATTAGTAACTAAACGTGTTTAGTGTCTAAGTGTGATGAACCCTAGTTTATGATAATAGTATATTTTAATCTTTTATCTAATGCAATTATACTGATTGATTTATTATGATTCAATTATGCCATTTATTCTTGTTTAAATATATCTAGAATATTAGTGCTTGATTTAATTTCATATGATTGAGATTGAGAAATCATCTTGTATGAATAGATCTACCACAATGAGAAGGAGTTACATGCAAACCTAGAGATAGGTCGATGTAAATCTTCTTAATTAGGGTCAAACTTAGTAACGGAATTCATAAATCTATAATGCAATCCTAGGGGTTTTAACTAGAAATATTTACGTTAATCAACTAATGGATTAGTTATTAATGGTTTCAAGAGAGATATTAACATAAGATAGGAATTCTCACAGTCTAATAATCAGTAATAAAATTGCACGATAAAAGGACAATTATTTAATGATTCTTAAGGGGATTCATCACCTAGATACTATTATTTGATATTGATTTTCTAAGTAAATTCCTTTGTCTTTCGTTTATTTTTGTTTCCAATCTTAGTTTAATTATTTAGCTTTATTTTTAATTAAAACCAACAATCAGATTATAAGCTAGATAATAGAAAAGGGTAACTACTAATACGTACCGTCTTTAGAGGATCGACCTATACTTAGCTAAACTAGATATAGTTATGCCATGCACTCGTAGTAAAATTAATATTGAACTTAACCCTCGTCAACCACCTATGTTAGTTGGATATGTGTAAAAAGTTATTGATAATGGTTAAACACTAGCATACCTTTACTAACCATCAATATCATCATAATGGTTAAATTATTATAGCATATGATCCTAAAAATATTGAGACCTCATTCATTCTAGCTACATATTAAATTATGCATCTCTTAGTCATATTAGTTCATATTTCATAGTGTCTTTCATTTATAGGTCCAATTATCCATTCCAAAGAAACTGCTTATGTAATAAACTCAAGAACTTCCACTCCTCCTCTACTCCCATGGATTATCCTTGGTGATTTCAACAATACTTTTATGCCTTTAAAGTTGAAGGTAACATTTCCTTAAAGAACTTTAATGAAGACTTCAGAGAGTGTATGAACCATGTTAAAGCTTACAGACCTAAAGTACGAAGAGAAATTTTTTTTCACTTGGAGTAATAAACATAGTAGAATTTGGCACATAAGGAATATGCCCTGAGTAAATAAGATTGGCTAGTAAAGTTTCCTAAACGTAAAGTTATATTGTAGGGCTCTTTGTTCTCAAATCATTATCCTATTTTCATTTAAAATTTATCTTCTAGTCAACTCAAGAAATCACCTTTTTATTTTACCAATATCTTAACTGAAGTAGAGGGGTTTGAGGGAGCTACTGTAAGAGGTTATATATTGCCTTTGAGGTCAAAAAGCATTTATTTGTGTGAAGAAACTAAATATGGTAAAAAGTGACTGTAAAATGTTAAAATTTTTAGGCAAATTTAATAATACTCAAAAGGCCATCTTTGAAGCTAAAATCAAACTTAAGTAGGTTCAAAAGAAGCTTTACAAACTTCCAGGTGACTCTACTAAGCAAATAGAGGAGAGAGCAGTTATGGATTCCTACACAAAAAATATTTTGGGTGTATAAGTCCTTGTTAAGATAAAGGTCAAGAGTTTAATGGCTTAAGGAAGGAGAAAAAACAAAAATTCCTCCATAAATCCATCAATTCCAGAAGGAATACAAATAGAATCTCCTCATTGCAAAAACAAAATGGGGGGAATTAATCATACCTAAAATAAGATCAAATAAGAATTATTTGCTTATTTTCATAAAATTTTAGCTTATAATCTACTAGATGTTCCTCTACCTAAATCCTTAAATCCTGTAAACATTAAATGATAAAGATATTGAGAAGACTATTTTTGAACTTAATCCAACTAAGGATCTTTAGCTTGATGGGTTAAATACCCTTTTCTTTCAAAAACCCTTGCTCCTTATTAAAAGAGTAGTTATAAATGTAGTTTTAGAGTTCTTTGTGAAATGTAAATTGCTTGGAGAGATCAATAGAATATATACCTAATACCTAAAAGTTTAAATCCTGGCTCTCTTCATGACTATAAACCTATCTCTTATTGTAATACCCTACGTAAGATTATAGATAAACTATTAGCTTTAAGGCTAAATAATGTCATATTGCCACTCATCAATTAATCTCATGGTGCTTTTATCTAAGATAGGCTAATTAGAGATAATTTTTTATTAACATAAGAACTTTTTAAGAGTTATAGTAAGAAGAATTCCCTTAAGAATTATGTTATCAAAGTAGACTTTCACAAAGCTTTTGACTGTATCAATTAAAATTTTATTTTACACTTTTTGGAAGATTTTGGTTTCTCTAAGGTTTTCATTGATTTGATTGATCAATGCATCTCCATTACTTCTTTTTTTACTATGGTCAATGGAGAACCTATAAACTTGATTAAAGGTAGGAAAGGGCTGAGGCAAGGTGATCCAATTTTCCCTTATTTGTAAATTATGTGTATGGAATCCTTAATTACGTAGCTGGCTCATAATATTAAGTACAATGCTAAGTTCAAGTTTTATAGCAAATGCAATAAGCCGAATCTATTTAGCTTCTCCTTTGATAATGACTTGCTTTTCCTCTCAAGGGCTGATGATAAATTAGTGAGCATTTTTTGTCCTTTGTTCAAACCTTTAAAGAGCTTTTTGTTCTCTCCATTAATAGTGATAAAAGACATTTCATAGTATCTACTAGAGCAATGCATCTTGCTAGATGGCTTTTTACTATCTCAAGTATCCAACTTAAGGAAGTAATAGAGCTCTCTCTTTTATAGGCATATTATAAATTTTTAACTCAGTCCTTAATTTCATACATAAATATCATTCTTTTTACATTTATTCCACTGAATATTTGATAAAAATAGAAAGAACGAAGAGAAGACTCTTAAAATTTGATATTTCTAATAATAAATGTAAGACTAAGATAAAATGCACAAAAGTTTGCATGATAAAGAATGATAGCGGAATTGGCATTCTCTTAACGAAAATCATTAACAAATTTCTTCTAATTATAGGAATTTATATGATCTTAACTACTAAATAAGCCCTTTAGGTTAAATGAATTCACACATATTACTTAAAGGGAAGAAGCTTTTGGGAGACAAAATCAAATAAACTACTTCCTAGTTTATAACTCAACTTTTAAAGCTAAAAGAACTTCTATACAAAGATATCAAGTGCATGGTTAGCATTGGAACGGGTACATCTCTATAGTGTGACAATTGGAGCAAGATGGGGCTATTTATCATAACTAATTTGATGCATATGTTATTGCATCTTTACCCTAATAATACTAAGGTTAATGTAATCATCAACAATAATGAGTGGACTAGAAGCTTTTCAAAAACACACTTCAAATTTCCAGACTTTAATCCAAACTTAAAATGGAGGACTCCTGTATATGGATGAAACGCTACTCCTATATATGGACTACTATACATGTCATCCAAACTTAACTGCTTCTCATTTTGTAGTTATTGTTAGGATCTAGATTATATTTATTGCTATAGGGATTATTTTATATTTGAAAACTCCCCTGTGTATTCAACTTGTTTACTTGTTCCTCCATAAGATTTCTATCTTGACATTCAATGTATTAATGTCCTCCTGTATAAAATTCACAATTCATTACTTGTTTTCAAAGGTGAAAAGAGTTCAAGTTTCTTTCTTTAAGCCTCCACTTGAATTGTTAATGCTATCATGGAATCCATAGTATGTATAGCTATTGCTTTATTAGTCCTAACTCTTTCTGATTACCATTGGTAGTTGTTCATATCCATTTACTTTATTAATTCAAGAGATAGTTCTGAAGTTATACCATTCAGTGTCCCACTAGCAGCTTCCTTTATCATTTGCCTTGCTAATTAATTAGACATTGTAAAAGATTTGCACTTGCATCCATATAGGAAGACTATAATATGGGAACTTACTCAGTAGATCTTTGTATCCCTCTTTTGTTTTATAAAGAGTTTTATTGTCAAACTCTTGAAGATTAGTATATGGTTTCTTAGTTTAGTTATCTTTAATTGTAGGAATTATTTAGCTAAAAAATTCTTTATAAGACTTCCTCTTATGGTGATTAAGGTTGTAAGTAATACCTTTAACCATTGTTTGGCTCAATCACTCAATGAGAATGGATCCAAACTAGACCTTATAGCATTTGCAATAGTCTCATTGATTTTGAAAGTTTCACAAATATCTAGAAAAATGATGATATATGCATTGGGATCTTTATCCAATAAGCCATCAAATAGTACATATTGTTAAATATCTAAATCAAATTTGACTTCATCTCATTGCATTAACTTTGAAACGAGCAATGTTGGATTACATCACCACCAATGATGGTTTCACATACTTCATCATTATTTTATGCTCCTTTTATATTATTTCAAGTTGTGCATCTTGTATATCATGCGTTTCTTATTTTTTTCCATTTTCTTTATGTTTAGTGAATTGTTCTTTCAAACTTTGGGTCTTCTATGGGGAAATAAACTTTTGATTTCTTGGGATACACTAAGATCACTCCTAGAATCAAATTCAAACGAAGCATAGAAAAATGACAAAATTAAATTTTGATAAAGAAAATTAACAGAAAGAAAGAAATAAAACAACTTGCAAAACATTACCAAACTAGTTTCTTCCTTGAAAATCATGACAAAAACTTACTATGGAATTTTCCGATTTCTATAAAGTTTTCTATAATACAAATCTACTATCCACTAGCTAAGTTAGGCATGCCTATCATTGAAAATTAATATAATAGTAACTAGAATATCAATTCTACGAGAATACTATATGGATTAGAACACTCTTGTATTGCTAACTAGTCGAAAGAATTACTAAAGGTAATTTTTTGAATGGATTTTTAGATAATAAAATAGAGAATAAGATAGAATCTAAATAATATACAATAAAATAGAAAAAGCAAATAATCAAATAGAGAAATCAATGATAATTAATGTATGGATAAGTACTTTTTTGAAATTGAAAATAATATTGAATATAAACACTCCCTCAAAGGGGTAACAAAACTAAATTCTAGTGATAAGCATACAAGAGTAATACCTATACTGAACTAGTAATATAGAATATAGTTCCTAGTATTATCCTCTAATAAACAAGCCAAAGAAGCTTAAAGCTTATAAGAATAACATTTTTAGAGAATCAAAGAAAGAAAGCTCAATGATGTGATATTAGCAAATACAAACTTATAAGTTATAACTTGATAAGAATATAGTTAAGATTGCAAATTGAGCAAACTTGGAGCATATTCTTCTTATCCTTAAGGAGCTATAGGTAGGTTCTAACTAGCTTTTAATCTGTCACTACGTTATACATGTAACCCCTTGTTAATAATGACCTCCCTTATCCAATTGATTATAAATTTACCCAGGGATTGAATATCTTGTTCAACATTTTGTAAGGATATGACGTTCCTTTCTCTTCAAACACCATAGACATAATAACTTAAGGAAAATTTAAAGAAAACCATATCACTTTTTCTTTGAAATTTAACTTTAGGGCCCTATTTGGTTGGAGAGAAAGTAAAGTGAATTTGGAATCTGATTCTTTGGAAAATAATTCTATGGAAAGTAAAGATATTCACATATTTGGATACTTATAAGAATTCTAATAGGAAAGTTAGGTGGATTCTTATTATAGTGTTTGGTATGCAACAATATCTCATGGAATGTAATTTAATTTTGACTTGTGTTTCCAATTATATTCCTACAAACCGAATAAAAATTGAAATCGTTAAATAATGTTAATTTATAATACAAGTTATATTATTAAATGTTATTTTTTTCATTTATGATATTTTAATCATATAATACTCTTATATCATAAATATAGGATTGAAAAATACTAAAAAAACATCAACCGAGTACAAAGATAAATCTTAAAATTCAAATCAAATATCAAAATCTTTTCTAACATTGAAAAAAATACAAATAGTACATTATTTCAACTAGTTGAAGAGGAGGTAGGGTTTTATAAAAGAGTTGTCATAGAGTTGAGAGAGAAGGAAGGGTTGAATTGGCTAGCATATTTTTTAGATTAAATTCTTGAAGAAAGTAATATAAATACCATGGGGTGATGGGATTTAGAATCCAAGTAAAGTGCTACAACTTTCCCTAGATTGGGAAAGTTTTAACTTTCCTAACTACTCAAAAAAATGAAACAAACATGATAATATAAATTTTAAGAAAAAGATTACTTTACCATGCAAGAATCCATGCCAACGAAACAAGGCCTAGAGGACTAGGTCACAATTTAAGGCCAGCTCTCAGCCTAACATTGTAATCTGCATAATCATAGAATTAGATTCTAGATAGAGTTAGTATAATTTTATTTGAATATAATCTGATCCCACTACAAGAAAATAACAAATTACTGACATAACATTACCGGCGAAAAACATTCCATAGTATATTAGCGACGGAAATGGATTATCCGTCAGTAAATTTGATAGAAATTTGTTCTTCGATGGCTAAAACATCCATTGGTAAATGTGGAGAGAAAATATTCTTGTGTGTTTCTCGACAAAATATAGCAACGAAACAATAAAGTTCATCATAAAAGTAGGCGACAAGGGCTCATAGGAAAAAGAAGCATCTTGATTGCTGACGGAATCACAATTCAGTTGGTAATTGTTGAATTGTTCATAAAATAAAACGATGTCATTTGGTTTTCATCCAAACAACGTTGTTTTATTCACAGACTTAACAAACCCGGAGCCCCCCTTCTCCCCCCACTCTGTGATTTTCTCTCTTCTTCCCACCATTAACATCATCAGTCCTCTTCTTCCCTAGCTCTCATCATCGATTTTTGCTTCGTTTTTGGTCCATCCTGCATCATTTTCAGGTAACAAAACTATTGGGTTATTTTGTCTCTAAAAAACGAAGGTGTTAAATGCTTCTATATATAACTGTGGGTGGGTGGGTGTGTTTTGTTTGGATTGTTGGTTTATGCATTTTTACGTTGAAATGTTGGTTTATTTGTGGTTTGAATGTATTGTTGTGGTAAATAATGAAAAATGTAGCTTTTTTGTTATTAATTAGAGATAATTCAGGTTTTAATGAATTGTTCGATGAAATGTCTCTTAGGAGCATATCAGTTGAATTAGAAACAAATCAAATTGGAGTTATTGTATGGTTGAATTAATTTGATTGTGTTGGTGAACAAGATGTAAACTTGTCTTGCTCTTACGTTTGTTTGGCTTATCCTTAGTCTTGGTATTGGTAATCAGAAATGGAGAAATTAAAATTACAAGACAATTAAAGTAAATGTTGGAATATGAAACAATTAGTTTGCTTTGTTATAATTAATATTTCATAAATAATTTATTGATTTATGCATTTTTAAAGAGAGAAGATTCTAATAAGAAGTTGTGCGACTTCTTTCATACACAGATGTATATCATATCACCTATAACCACAAATAAGAAAGAAAATTATCATATGCTTTTAGTATATGATGAACCATCGGAACAAATGGTACAAGATTGGAATTAATGAAGATAAAATCCCAAATCCATATTTTAGGGCTTATTAATTATGTTGA
>JAOQMS010000005.1:19135549-19161465 GCA_027563885.1 Erythroxylum longipes
GATGAATTAATAATGGTTAAGGTGTTCTTCCTTGGATTACGCCCACGTTATGGTCATAAGCTCACGTTTTATGATATCCTGGATAGTTAGGCTCCGGAAACGGGGTCTAACAGAACAAATGCAACATTTCAAGGTAGCTTGGAATGAAATTTCTCAAAGGAATCATAAAGGGGACTTAGGTGTCAAAGATTTTACTATTAAAAAAATTTCCTTTTTAAGTAAGCAGTGGTGAAGGTAGGGTATAAATGAAAAATGTCTCTAGATAAATCTATTATGCCTTAAATATGAATTGGAAAAAGATTTTTAAAGGCTAAATTCTTTGAATCTCCATAAATTTTCATCTCTAATCAAGAATATTCTATAACTGAATAAGGATCATGAAGCTAATATCCTTTTCCATTTAAAGACTTTTCACTGATTCTTTGGGGATGATAGATTTATAAGATTTTGGTATGACAACTAGTATAAAGGAAGCTTATAAAACATGATTTTAATAAGATTATTCTCCCTTTGTAATTAGTAAATCTGTAAAATTAGTAGACTTTTGCATTAATGTTAATGGCCTTAAAAGTTGGAACCTTTGTTATTATAGACCATTTAAGGAGTAAGAACTTAATGTTCATATGTTTTTATTTAGAAGGATTTCCTATAAATTCCTTCCATAAAGTATGAAAGGTAACCTAGTGTAGAATTAAAAAAATAAAAGGAATTTAAATTCTCAAAACATTAAGAATACATTATCTAATAATAAGAATTTCTTTTTAACATAATGGAGAAACTCTTTATAAAAGTGTTTTTCTATTATAAAGGTTTAAGCCTTTATTTGGTTAGCAACTAATGGAGCCATTCCCACTTGTTATTGTTTAGATGATAAGGGCTTTTCACTAAACCAACTCATTTCCCAAATACTTTGAGGATACTAATCACATTCTCCTTTATTGATATAGTTTTTTGAACTAAGATTTTTAATTGGTTGGGTATCTGCACATGCCTACCTTTTTCCACTAGTGATTTTTTCAAGCAAGTACGACAAATTATTCTTTAAGAAGATAGATATTAGAAGATTAAGAGTGGTGATTCAATCTTGTTTATGGTGCATATAGAAGGCTAGAAAGCTGAAGGCTAGAAATGATCTAGTTTTTTAAAGGAATTTGTATTGAAGAGAACTCTCTCTTAGAGAAAATTAACGGGTCACTTAATGCATTAAATAAAAATTTATCCATGCCATTTACTTTGGGGGTAAGTAGTCCAAGATTTTGTTCACTAGAGTAATTTGAAAAGATTAATTACTATATCTTTTCCCTAGTTTGTAGAACAATTGCTCCCTTGGTTGTCTTTATGAATTGAAAATTTCATTTGATATTGGTTGTGTATTTTGAGTCATATTGAATGTCTTTCGAAAAGTATTTACAGTTCCACATTTTTACATCCACTCTCAATCTTTATACCTCTATGTAAATCAACTAGAGAGTTGAACATTGGCCTTAACACCCAATGTATGTTGTGATCCCACCCTTAAGCTCTTTTTGGCTAGTTTTGGTGCCTCACCTTTGTCAATCTTATGTATTTATGGAATTTTTTATTCTATTTTTTTCCTTTTGTCTACTATATACTACTAAGAGAAAAAGATAGTTTTTAATAGTAAAAAAGTATCAATATTAGTAAATTATTCATAACATAATCTAACGTCTCCATTCTTAAGCTTTTCAACCTATACTCTCTCTTTAATCCTCTTTGTCAAACCTCTCTATCTTTTACCATATTACCCCTGTCTTTTACCATTTTTTGTAATTGATTTTTTAGGGCTCCTTCTCACTACCGCCTTCCTTTGATTTCTTTCTTAACTAAGAAAGATCAGAGATTGCCTTTGCCCAACCCTCCTACCATGCCACTAATTCTTTATTCTCCCCGTAAACCTCCCCTTTTTCACACCTGTCCCATAGCCCATGCAAACTTTCTCTAAACTATTACGTCTACCCCAGGCTTTAGCTCTTTCCCTAGCTCCCTCCTTTATCCCTAATGTATAGCCTTATCAACCTTGACCTTTCAACAAATACATGCTATGTTTCCTCTTCCTTTCTCGCTATTCAAGCTCCTACTAATTTTCTATCCCTTTCTCTTCCACTCAACCATCCTTTTGCATTAGGCTTACTAAAATCTTTAAAAACGATCATAGAGTTAGGTTATAGTGGAGAGCTCATCCTTTGGTGCCCTTAAGTTTTCTCCTTTTACCCTTTTAAAGATGAAGGTTCAATGTCTCTACCCTTGGAAATCCTCCAAGTTAGATCGAAAGTATAAAATGTGTCATTGCGTCATAGATAAAAGATAGTCTTTTCTTCTTATTCAAAACCTAGGTTGATGCAAATTGGGAAAAAATTGTCTCAAAGAAAACCTTGATCACTGAAAATGACTTATTCACTTTTAAAATTCAATAATTAGGAAAGTTTCCAAAAATATGTTGAGTTAAGGATATAATATATATCAGGTATGCCACTTTTGGTGAAACAATGGAGGCTAGATATTATTCTCGATAAATCACTATTCAAGTGTATTTTTCTATGGATTAGCTATAATATACCTTTGGAGTACTGGACTGGATCTGGACTAAGTTATTTAGTTAGTTTAACCAAGAAGACTCTTTGTTTACTTAAGAATAATATTTCTCTCAAAAGGAATGGTTATAATAGGATTTTCCTTAAAGTTTATACTACCAAGAAGCTCCTTAATTCCATCAAAATCATGAGGCTTAATGAGGATGGGGGCCTTGCGTAAGATATGGTCCAACTTTCTTATCAATGGAAGCTATCAAAGGTTGTTAAAATTTTTGATACCTATTGGTACAACAATCTCTCTTATCACTGATATTGATTAAGGTCTAGGTAATCACTTACCTGATACTATAATTAGAGAGATCCAAGCTAGTTTTGATGCTTGGCCTTACCTTGATAACTCTAAGCTTGATGCTAATCGTTAAATAAATACTAGTGTGGACTTAAGACTTGAGGTCCCACCTAATAGCCTTAGTAAAACCACTATTCCAAAAGTAGACTTGTCATCGAGGATGGGTTCACCTGATAGTTCTTCACTTTTGAATCCTACTGAGGTTTCCCCCATTTATAACCCTAAGGAGTATAAGATTGGTAATAATAGGAAGTCCCTCAATAATGTGATCTCTAACCATATTTAGCTAGAAATTACTAACCTAGAACTATAAAGGCTTTCATTTAGAAGAGTAAGAGGAGATCTGGAAGGAAGCCTAAAGAGTAAGAGGAGATCTGGAAGGAAGCTTAAGAAGAAGGTAATAAGGGGCTTACTTATTGACCTAGATGATTATCTCATAGAACATTAAGGGCATGAACTACCCTAATAAGATGGAAGTGATCCACATCTACCTTTCTTTAAAAAATATATGTATAATTAAACTCTTGGAAACAAATAGTTAAAAAAATTCCCAAAGTTTGTCAATGGATCTTTAGGAATAATTGGTAATTCATTGTAAATCATTTGCATCACTACAATTTTAGAATTATAGTTGGTTTTAACTTTTAAAAAGCTTGTATTCTTAATTAGTTTATGTATGTTCAATTTATCCAAATTTTTATCTCTCTTGATAGGTATCTCTCCCAATAGAAATCATTATAGTTTATTCTTATATTCATGGAATCCAAAGACATATATTATGGAAGGATTTGGAACTTATCAACTTATGTACTCAATCCTCCTGAATCTTCTTGACCTTCAACTCAATACTTTCCTGTTAAAAAGAAGACGGTGAAAGGCTCAATTTTGAGATGCAAAGTGATAACTTCTTGAATTGCATCAATGCTTGCTCCTTATTAGACCTTGATATGATGGCTTTTAGTTCACATGGAGCAAAAAACAAGATGGTCATTGGCTAACTAAAAAGAAATTGGATACCACCTTACCTTATTGGCTCTCCTATTTCATTAGAAGTAAAGCCCACTTTAATACACTCTTTGCTTAGATCATTTCCCTATTGAGGTCTCCTTTAAACCTAAATATCCCTTCAGATTTAATAACTTTATAGCAAATCTAAAATCATTTAAAAAAGCTATTGATAGGTGTGATTTGCATCATGCTTTATAGTTTAATTTTTATTTATTAAGTATTAATTTGAGTGTTTAGTGTGTGTTTAGGTTAGAATTGTGTTAGTTTATTAAGTATTTTTATAGGTTAGTATAAGTCTTTGAGCTTAAATGTTATGTTTTTGAGGTACCCTGATATGTTTATTAGTGTTTTAGGGACAACAACGAAGAACGGAGGAGTTTCGGAGACTTTCGGGCCAAAACCATGGCCCACAATCGTGGCACATGTGAACCAAACCATGATCATGGCTGTGACAAAAAGACTCTGCCAAAGCCCATGATGGTGGCATTTGGGTCACAATCGTGACAAAGAGGTTAGATGTTGGCCACGATCATGGCCCTAAGTCGGGTAGACTCGAAAACAGGTGAAAATGTCAAGTTTTGAGGAACTTTTTGGCCTTTTTCGACCCTAGAAAAACCCTAAGACTGCCAAGGTATTTAAAGAACATGAAGAACAAAAGATGAGAGTTTTTGCATTAGCCAAAATTTGAAAGCCTAGAGTTCTTTATCGAGAGATTTGAGGAAGGAAATGAAGGAAGAGAGAGACGAAGCCTACGTGAAGTACTTCCCAGAATAGGAGATTTCTCGCCATCGCTGCCTCCATCAATCCATTCTGATCGTATTTTCCAACTTTTTTTTCAATTTTATTGATGTATAGAATTGAGATAGTTGTTGAGAATAGATAAATAAAATGTTGAGATATGTCTATAGTCATATTTGGAAATTTTGTTTTGGACATTAATGAAAGTTGATTGATTATGTTTTTATTGAGTTATTTGTGATTCAATTTTTGCTCTTAATAATTCAGTAACAAACTGAGAGGGTGAATCGAGTGAAAATTATTAAATTAGGCTAACGAGAGTTAGGTAGTTTAATAGATTGAGAATTGAATCAAACCTGTAAATTTGTGTAACGAGAGATCGTGTATAGGTTTTTGGTAGTTATTGGACAAATTCAGATCTAATTTAGGTTTTCGGTAAATTGTGAATCGAAAGGATGCAATTCCATAATCTAATTAGGGTTTATAAATTAGGGTTAAAGATTATAACTCAAGAGAGAGTAATCCACCCTAGGACAGTCTAAACCCAGTAATTCAATAATTTCATAATCAATTAGGTTTTTATTAAGGTCGGATTAAAACCCCTTTCTCTCAATTGGTAGTTCCTAGGTTGATTCTTGACTTAGTTGTGCAACTGCTATATTGTTTATAATTTTGAATTTAATTCTTGAGATTGATTGCTTGATTGAATAATTTTTTCCTAGTTGTTTATTTTGAATTATTGCGAAATTGAGTTAAGCATTAGATTTTAGGATTAAATTATTCCTCCTCTTAGGATCGACACCTTAGGAATTATGCAAATGACCTGTACACTTGCAAAAATATCGAGGTTTAAAAATATTAAAACTTATTATATAGGAACCTGTGATCAAGTTTTTCATTGTTGGAGAGGTGATTAGTTTAGTTCTTTAGTCTAATACTTTTCAACAATCTTTTGTTTTTAAATTAGTTTAAACAAAAAAAATTAGGGTGTAAAGTAGAGACACATCAAGACATCTTAGAGTGAGAATGAGACATCTGAAGAGTTAAATGCTAAGAAGAGATAAAAGAACGATCATGGGGGATGTATATATTAGGGAGCAAGGGACGTTTGTGGAATTCAATGATCCCTAATTTGGTTGGGGAAATCATGATCCTTATATGAACTCATACACTTCAGGGTGGTAGAACCACCCAGATTTCTATTGGTCCAACAATGCAATTACTCACATAGAACATCAAGACCTATTTAAATTACAAAATGATGAATCTAGTTCATGGGATTCCAAACTGGACAAAATCATGGATAAGGTCATGGATATGGAACAGAACTAGAAGAGATTGGAAGAGAAGTTTAAGCAAGTAGCAAAAGATCATGCATGTTCTATTCACAATCTAGAGGTTTCAATAGGTCAGCTTTCCAGGGAATTTTGTAAACAAAGGGTGAAAATCTATCTGCGCAGCATGAATGTCAATTCAATAGAGCCATGTCAGGCTATCACACTTAGGAATGGGGTAGATCCAGAAGAACTAGTGAGAAATCAAACTAAACCCAACCTTAGAGAAGACCAAGAAATCAAAGAAGAGGATGAAGAAAATAATGCCAACCGTCCCTATTATTCACCAGTTCTTGATATAGCATATGTGAACATCAAAAAATCTTTGGGAGATGTTCAAGAAAAGAACTCTATCTTTGGATTGATGGTGATCAAATGAAATTCAACATGAATGATGTAACTAAGAATCCAAAGGTTAGTAGCTCATTCAGGATAATTGATGTGTTCGAATATTCTAAAGAACAAGAGGACGAAGAACAGACGACAACAGACATAGAGTTTGAAGAAGCGATGAAAGTCTCTATTGGTGAAATGGAAGAAGCAGAGGAGAAGAAGGTGATTAAGGAAGAGAGCAACTCACCTTCGTATAGGACAAACTATTAGATTCCATGGAAGATTCAGGGAGTTTCGTTATTTCCCATTTTATTGATAGTTTGTTGAGAAGGACGTTGATGAAATTAATTGGCTTTCTCAACTTTATCAATATTGTCCTTCTATTCATCTTGCAATTTGTAGCTCACTCACAGGCTACAAAATTGATGTAAAATGAGAAGGGTGGAAGCAAGCCTCTCATAATTGATCCTTGCTGAGTTTTAAACATTGAAGGTTAAGCTAATGACTATAAATTAGCACGTTTAGTCGTTAGGTCTAAATTATTATGTAGTTAGATTTATTTTAAATTTCAAAATAAGTTCTTAATAATTTGAAATGTTTTGGAGTGGTAACTCTCTTACATTTTTTTGAAGCAATTATAAGAAAAGGTAGTAATCATGGGTATCAAACACAAGTGATCTCTGCCTCCATCACCATCAGCACCTCAATTAACATGATAGCTTCGTGTTCTAACCCTTTTCTTTTCATTTTTGTTAATATTTTCTTCTTATGTTTTTTATTTTCCCTGGTGTGTTTGTGTACCCTTCTCACATTAAGGACAATGTTTTGTTCAAGTGTGGGGAGGGTTATGTGTTTTACTTTTTATGTGATTTTGCATATGGTATAATAGTGTTAGGTTGCATTTTGTGAATTGTTTGAATGTGTTAATGGATTAATAGACTAAAATTGATTTAATTTTGAATATAGTTTATTAGGTTGTGAATAATCATTAGCTCGCAAAATTAGTGAATTAGGGTCTTTGGATAGATATACAGCTTAATTAGGATTTAGTGTAAGTTTGTCACCCTCTAAGTTGTCACATTCATTCATAATTTGAAGCCTTTTAACTTAAGTAACTTTACTAGTATTTTTCATAAAAACGAGTAGCTAACATAACAAGGTAGGCAATAAAATAGATATATTTTAAAAAAATGTTTGTTAAATAAATAACTATTCTGCTGGCATTTGGGTTATGAATAGAGCTAGTAGCCAGTTGAGAACGTGATATAATTGAGTAACCGGGTCGACACGCATCACAAATGTGTGCCTCTACATCAAAAAGTTGTAATGACATTCCAACTAAGCAGCTTAATAAAAAAATGATTTAGTCAAGTAACCGGATCGACATTCATCACCAATGTCTGCCTCCGAGTAAAAGATCAAGTCATTGTTTAAATAAATAAATAAATAAATGTTCTTAATAAAAAACCTACCGGACTTGTAATAAGCTTGACTTTTAATGAAAATATACTTAGCAACAGTTACAGAGTTTGAAGGACTAAAAAATTATTAATGTGTATGTGCAATTGAAAAGGGTAAATAAATTAACACTTAGATCTCGATTAATTTGTATATTTAGTTCAAAGCCCCTAGATATAGATTTTGCATGTTAATGATTTGATATAACTTGTAGCTTGTGTTTAAGATTAAATCTATTTTATGAAGTTGAAACCATTGCCTCATTTTTGCATTGTGTGTTATGTGTTGTTATGTGTTTGTTGTTTTGTTTGCTTGAGGACAAGTAAACGTTTAAGTGTGGGGATGTTGATAGGTGTGATTTGCATCATATTTTAGGGTTTAATTTATTATGTATTAAGTGTTAATTTGAGTGTTTAATGTGTGTTTAGGTTAAAATTGTGTTAATTTATGTGTTTAAGTGTTTTTATGGGTTAGTATACGTCATTGAGCTTAAATGTTATGTTTTTGAGGTACCTTGATGTGTTTGTTAGTATTTCAGGGCCAACAAAGAAGAAAGAGGTGTTTCGGAGACTTTCGGGCCAAAACCATGGCCACGATTGTGCCAGAAAGACTTTGCCATAGCCCACGATCGTGGCATTTAAGCTATGGTCATGACAAAGAGGTTAGATGCTATCCATGATAGTGGTAGGTAGGGCCACAATTGCGGCCTGCATCGGCAGACACGAAAATAGGTGAAAACATCAAGTTTCGAGAAACTTCTCAGACCGTTTCAACCTTAAAAAAACCCTAGGGTTGCCAAGGTATTTAAAGAACATGAAGAATAGAAGATAAAAGCTTTTGCATCAAGCAAATTCCAAACCCTAGAGAGCTTTATAGAGAGATTTGAGGAAGGAAACGAAGGAAGAGAGACACAGAGACGAAGTCTACGTGAAGTACTTCCTGAAATAGGAGGTTTTTTGCCATCGCTGCCTCCATCAATCCATTCCGATTGCATTTTCCAACTTTGTTTTCAATTTTATTGATGTATAGAATTGAGATAGTTGTTGAGAATAGATTCGTTGAATGTTAAGATATTCCTATACTCACCCTCGGGAATTTTGTCTTATATATTAATGAAAATTGATTGATTGCGTTTTTATTGACTTATATTTGTGATTCAATTTCTACTCTTAATAATCCAGTAATAAACTGAGAGGGTGCATTGAGTGAAAATCATTAAATTTGGCTAACGAGAGTTAGGTAGTTTAATAGATTGAGAATTGAATCAACTGGTAAAATTGTGTAACGAGAGATTGTGTATAGGTTTTCGGTAGGTTATTGGACAAATCCATATCTAATTTAGGTTTTGGTAAATTGTGAATTGAGAAGTTGTAATTCTATAATCTAATTATCATAAATTAAGGTTAAAGATTATAACTTGAGAGAGAGTAGTCCACCAGAGGACGATTTATACCTGACAATTCAATAATTTCATAATCAATTAGGTTTTTATTAAGGTCGGATTAAAACCCCTTTATCTCAATTGGTATTTCCTTGGTTGATTCTTGATTTGGTTGTGCAACTGCTATCTTGTTTATAATTTCGAATTTAATTCTTGAGATTAATTGCTTGATTGAATAATTTTCTGCTTAGTTGTTATTTTGAATTATTGCAAAATTGAGTTAAGCCTTAGATTTTAGGATTAGATTATTCCTCCTCGTAGGATCGACACCTTAGGTACTACGCGAACGACTCGTGCACTTACGAAAATATCAAGGTTTAAAAATATTAAAACTTATCATATAGGAACCTGCAATTAGCTATATTGAATGGGTTGAAAATAGATATTAAAGGTTTTCCTTCCTTCTAATGTATAAGCAAGTTATAGACTATCAAGAGGGAGTTTAAGAACCTATGTCTCCTTAAAGGGAGAAACATGGAAAATGAAGTAATGGATGCAAGAGTTATTGAGGAATACTTAACTTTTCCTTGAATTATATCCTAGTGACTATTTGTTAAAGGCCAAAGAGAAGGAAGCTCTTAACTTATATTCTAAATGCCTTCACAATCGCTTCTTCTTAATGAAATAAAAAGGAAAAGTAACTTGTCTCATGGTTGGTGACAAAGAATCTAAAATTTTTTCACAATGATATCCTCTATATGAGGAATACTAATAAAATTCACTCTTAGAAGAATGAAACTAGTAAAGTTATCCATGTTCAAGAGTAGCTCAAGCTTTTAGCTTTTAACAACCTTAGGAAATTACTTGGCACTCTTAATAACATATGTATCTCCAAAAAGCAACTTATTGAATTTATTCCAAACTCCTAGTCTCAATACCAAAAAGACATGTTGGTGGCTCCCTTTAGCCTCATTGACGCTAAACATGCCCTTTTTTATCCATCTTAATATACTCAAGCCTTGATGGCTTCAATGCTTTTTTTTCCAAAAGTCTTGGCACTTGACGGGTGATTTGGCGTCCAATACTATTCTAGAATTTTATGAATTAGATTCTTTACTTAAGGAATTGAACAAGACCTTCATCAATCTTAACCCTAAAAATCCTAATCCATCTTATTGAGAAGATTTCATGTCAATTTCTTATGACAATATAATTTATAAGGTTATTTTTGAACTCTTTTTTTATTCATTAATCAACCATATCCTAGGTGGTTTCATTCATAATAGAAACATTAGAGATATTATTCTTATTTCGTAAGAGCTCTTTAGAGGTTATTCTAGGAAAAAAAACCATTGAATAGTTGCTCTATTAAAGTTGATTTCTTTAAGGTAGTTGATTCTATCAATTGAAACTTTTTGTTGGAAGTTCTTCAAGCCTTTGTTTTCCATTGAAAAATTTCACCCATTGATTAAAAAATATTTTTTCTTAGCTTCTTATTTAATACTCATCATTGGCACACAAACTAGTACATTTATAGGATTAAAAAGATTAAGCCAAAATGATCCATCATCACCTTACCTTTTATCCATATGCATTAAGATCTTAATAAGATTAGTTGATAGCAAGATCCATTCAAATGACCTCTGCAGGATCCATCATAAATTTAAGGGCTTAAAACTCTTAATCTTTATTTTATAAATAAGCTTTTGCTTCTTTTCCATATAAATGTACCTTATGTTAATAAGTTGATTTGTTGTTTAAAGAATTTTAGCTTGATGTTTGGCCTCTTAGTTAATAAGTCTAAGAGTAGTCTAATTATCTCCTTAGATGCTAAATGTATGTCTGCCACTATTTCATTAGTCACTGTCCTCAAACCTTATTCTTTACCCTTTAAGTACTTTGGGATTCCCACTACTAATAAGAGAATCAACTACCAAGACTGCATACCCCTTTTTAAGGTTATTATCTACAAATTTCTTCATTAGAACAATAAACTTTTAAGCTATAAGGGAAGACTTTAACTCATAATCACTATTCTTATCAACCTAAATGTGCACTAGGTTTGCCACCTCTATTTGCCTCCTAAAGTCATCATCACGGATGTAGAGAGAATTCCTAAGAATTTTCCTAACAAAGATCTCCTAACAATACACATAGTGTTAGAGTTAAATGGTTTGAGGTTTGTAGCTCGAAAGAAGAAGGCGACTTAGGTATCAAGAGTATCAAGTTGAAAAATTGAATGCTAATGTTGAAGTGAATCTAGAACTTATTTATGGACCATGAATCCTTTTAGGTCTAGTGGATCCATCTTACCTTTTAACAAATCATCATTAGTAAAAGTTACTCTTGAAGTTTTAATTGAATTCTCAAACTGAGGGAAATTATTCGACCAATCATTAGGCACCTAATTAAGAATATAAATAATACTCACTTTTGGTTTGATAATTATAATGATTCGAGTCCCTTACATTCCATTCGTGGACCTAGATACCTTAAGCTTATAATTCCCCTCAAGGCTAAGATAAAATTAATCATCATCAATGACCAATGGAGATATCCTTACAGGGATTTTAGATAAATAATAGAGAACATCCTTAATTACTCTTTAGATATAGATGTTGAGTATAAAGTAACTTGGCTTGCCCACTCCTCTATAATTTTGACCAATAACTCTTGCATCAACCTCCTAAAAGTTGTAAGTACACGCTGTACTTGGTAGAAGCTAGCGTAGTTTAAAGAAAGATCTCCAAAACTTCCTTTATTTTGTGGCTCATAATCAAGAACAAACTCAAGAATCTTAACAAACTGAAGGGATTCATTAGTCCCAGTAATTTATGATCTCTTTATAATAATTCCTTTGAATCCACTAGTCACTTATTATTCTCTTACAAATATGCTAGTTTCATATGTCTCTCTCTACTAGCTCTTTGTATGATTGAATAGCCTATCTCCTTCTGACCTAATTTCTTTCTCTAGGCTAAGTATATCCTCTTTATATACTAAGGAGATCATGTTGTCTTTAAACTAATATTGAATTGTATGGTTTATTTTATTTGGGGAGAAAGGAATAGCCATATATTTCAAAAGAAGCAGTAAGATGTCCATATACTAGTCTTGAACACCATCAAATGGATTAGACTTTCTATCCTATCTCATACCTTTAAACCCTTTCTTAGCTTTACAATAGTTAGTCTTTGGTGTGTCCGATAGATATTCTCCCTACTTTCTATTGTAAATTGTGTTAGCTTAAGCTTAAGTTGTATTACTTTTTTATTGTCTTTTCTCATTTTACCCCTGATATTATTACTTTAAGCTTAATTGCATTACTTTTTCATTGTCTTTTCTTGTTTTAGCCATAATATTTTTCCTTAGTTGAGGATATTAGTGGCTAGTACATTGCTTCCCCTCTTTTTAAATAAATTTACGTCATTGTCTTTTCTCATTTTAGACTTGACATTTTTCCTTAGTTGAGGATATCAGTGGCTAATATGTTGCTTGCCCTCTTTTTTAATAAATTTACTCATATATAGAGTTTTTATTGCACTTAGATCAAGGCCAAACCTTAATGACCTTTATAAAAGAGTTAATAATGTGAAATTTGAGTGTAACTTCCTAGGTGCCTAATTTTTAATATTTTTCTCCAAAAGTTGTAATATGTAGTTCAAATTGAAACTTGAGAATTTTAGTAGTTGTGCAGACAAAAGCCAATATTTTGATTTGAAAGCTGAAACTTTTATGTGTTTTATTCAACTAATAAATTAAAATGTTGAACAAATACAACTTCAAAATTTTGGAATTTGTTAAAATTGTTTTAGAATATTGTGTCAAATTTAAGTTTAAAGTGACTTGGTTCCCTGGACCACTAAATTATCTAACAACTAAATTACTTAAATTTAAATTAAAAGGATTGTTACATTGTGACAATCATGCTTTGAGGAATTAGCTTGTGGCATATACTTGCATTTTTTAAAATTGAACAAAATTTCATTTCTAAATAAAAGAAGTGTGCACAAGTAATTAAAAGGGCAAGAAAGGTCATGTCTACCCTAATACACAAGCCTGCAAAAAAGGTTAGGAGACCTTCAAGTATGTGATACAACACTACTAATAAGTTTCCTTTACAAACTTGAATAATACCGATACTTGGGAGTATGAATGTCTCCTCTTTTAGACACCTCATTTATGCTCATTTAAAAGGTACTACGAATTCATCATTTGAAGTGAAGTATACTAACTAAGAATTTATCATTTCATTTAGGCTTCTATAGTAAACAGAATATACAAAATTATGATCAATCAAATTTTGTAAAGTCCCAAATCATATTCTAATCAAAACTTTGCTTCTTAAATGGATTAGATTAACTCAGCTCGGATCACTAACTAAGGCCCCCTAAATGACCACTCAGTAATAAAGGAGGTAGGGATGTAGAGATAGCTAGAAGGTTTTCTTAGAAGCATCTACCCTTGAAAGAGTGCATAATAGGTCATTGATTGGGGCCTCCAACAAGACTATAAAAAAATCAACAATAACAGTGCATGTGAGTATATTTCCTTGAGGATAGTCTGAAGATTGTTAGATTAACTGGTATTCCACACTGTACACCTTAGAAAACTACCTATAATCTCCCAATTTCATCTTGAGGTTGTTTTCAGAAGTCAATACAAATAAATTGGGTGCTGCTCACAGAGGTTTTACTATACATGGTGGATTCCAAGTATGACCTTTTGCCTTTTTTATCAGCTATTGTTCTAGTTTTGATTATAGAATTATAAAGTTGAATTTTGATTCTAAATAAGCATATATGAGCTTTGATCTTGAAATATAATTCTTTGTAAAATTGTTGTGTATTTGGAAAGCATCCTTGAAAATCTATTTGTTCCTATCATCCTATATCAGCAAGACTAAATAGGAAAGAGCAATATAGTAGCACCAGATAACTAACTTATCTATATAAGACATTGTAGCAATTTATTGTATGGTATTTTCTTGTTCATTTAGTGATTCACTTTTTAAATATCATTCTCTAAATTTCATTAGAAACTCATACTAAAAGAATATCTGAGAGATGGTTTCTAATGCTTTCGTGTAGAGAACACATCTATTTGGTAACATCATATACTTGTTATGTTTGTCCAATGAAGGGGATCTATGTTTGATTGCCTTCCATAAGGTAATAGAGGTTTTAGGAAGAGAATATTTGCACCAAACTATTTTATATCAGGGTACTGTAGGTTTTATAACTTGGTAGAATCTTCTACAGGATAAATTGGTGAGTTTCTCGCTAATATAATGCCTCCATATATTTTATCAAGCTTATTCCTATTTTGTGAAGTATTTAGTATCTTCTGCTATAATTGATGCTGAGTGATTATGGTGATGATATAATTTTTATATTTGAACACTTTAACCATAGTAATTTTGTTTTGTAGGAGAATTATTAAAGGAGCTAGATCCTAGATATTGTAAATGTCCATTTGTCCTTCCAAAGAACGTGTCTCTACCATTACCCACTTTCTTTTCTACTCTATGTCTTATCTTGTCTCTAATCTTGATAATGCATTTTATAGTATTTGAAACTACATTTGCGAGTTTGAAATTCCATATGTTTCTACTCTTAATATGAGCCTATTTAGACTACAAGGATTGCTTATCATCAATTAGTCCCTATAGTATCTTGGTGAGCATAGCCCTATTGAGAATTTTTTGTGGAATAACACTAAGTACTCCTTATCTAAATAGTGATTTTTGATTGAAATTTTTCAAGAAGAAGTTTAAAGTCCCTATATGAGTTTCTAGCTGAAGTAGTAGAGATCCCAAGGTAACTAAGTGGAAAAAGTTGATTTTGGAAACTTGTGATGGAAGCAAACATCTTTTCAAAGTTCTTTTTTTCTAAGTTATATGTAAAAAAACACTCTTAGAACCATTAGCTTCCAACCTTGACATTTTGGAGAAAATTTTTAAAGCTACCATTATGGAGGTAATCGATTTTTTGTCAGCTTTGGATAGAAGAATCAAATCATCTACAAATGTAAGAGTTGTGATGCTAAACTTTCTGTAGTTAGAATGAAATTTAAAGAGCCTATTTCTTTCCACTGCTTTCTTGAGAATTCTATTAAAAACCTCCATTACTAAGTCAAACGTATAGGGAGAACTAGGTTCACTTTGTCTAATTCCCTTACACTTTTGACTCTAGTAGGCTCCCTATTTACCATGATGTGAAAGGAAAGAGTAAAGAAGCACCATTTCATCCATTTAATAAAGTTCAATAGAAAATTCATGGTCTTTATGATGTTTAAAAGAAAATTCCAATCTACATTATTATAGGCCTTCTTAAGCTTGAACTTGATTATGTAATTCTCCACCCCCCTCCCCAGAATAATTCTTTAGTAATTCCTGCAAGAGAATTATATTGTCACCTATACTCCTCCTTGGGATATTAGCAGCTTGGGATTGATTAATGTGAATAGCAAGCACCTTCTTCAATCTTTCAACAAGAACTTTGGAAATCATCTTATAAATTGAATTGCAGAAGGCTATGAGTTGGTAATCACTCATTTTCTTTTACTCGCCACCCTTTGAGATTAATTTTATGTATGTCCTATTAATTTCTTTGAGTATTTTTCTATTTATGAAGAATTCTAAAATAGCATACAAAACCGTATCCTTGGTTAATGGCTAGGTTTTGACAAAGAAATAAATGTTCAAAACCATCTAGCCCTGGAGCTTTATGGGGATTAAGTAGCCTCAAGAATTCCTTAATCTCTTATATAGTCACTAGTTCAACAAGAATGTCTGTCTCCAATGGAGTGAGACATTCCTTCATTATGCCTCTAATCAGTTAAGTCGAGGATAAGCATAAATAAGGGCATCATCATCTTAGAGAAATAGATAGTTGCTTCCTATAATAATGATTTCTTCTCAATAATAGTGGTGCCGTTCTTTCCTATTTAGGAAATTCTTTTTATACATTTCCTAGAAATAACTATATGGAAAAAAGAAGAATTCCTATCCCTTCCTAGAGTTGTACCATTCTATATCTCTTCTTTATTAGAGAAAATCATAAATAAAAGCTTTGGATAGATTACTCATTACTACTTCCTTATAGTCTTGAAATGAGGATGATGAATGGTTATTATTTAGGGTTGTCTATATAAAAGCCAAAGCCTACTTAGCAGTATAAAGGAGATGTTAAGTGTTTCCAATATTTTCTTTATGTAGAATCTTCAGCTCATCTTTAGTGATCTTTAAATTCTTAACATACATGAATATTTGGAACTTAAAACATTAGCTCTAATACCTTAACTGGTAGCTTCATCAAAACCTACTAGTCTAACAAGGAAATTGGTGAACCTAAAATGAGTTTTAAATCTTATGACATCAACTTCAGCGATAATAAATGTGTGATCTAATAGGCTGGGAGTAAGGAAAAGATAGAAGGAATTTGGATATGGTTAAAACCACTCTAGGTTAGCTACCCTACGATCAAGTTTTTTTCTAATAATATTGAATCCACTCTGATTATTACTCAACGTGAAGAAGTTTTCCCCACCTGGTATATCTTTAAACTAAATATTAGCAATACATTACCTCAACTCAGGACATGGTTGTCTAAAGGAACTTTTTCCTTTAGCTTCATTAAAATAAATAATGGAGTTGAAATCTCCTATCAACATCTTTCTTTACTGTTAGTTTCTATCTCCCTCAATTTGCTCCATAATATGATTCTCTGATATCAAATATTATAAGCATATATAAAAGATAAGGATCAGCTCTTCTTATTCATCTTGTTTACTACTTTGATATGTATCAATTGATCAGTGAAGCGACAAATGATATCTTCTATAGATTGAAAATTGTAGAAAACTGGAATTCTCCTATTAGGGTGAAAAATATGTTTCGATATCTTCATCCATTTTGGCTGCAGTAGTTGTGATAAGTTGCAAATCTCCTTCTTTATCCTAGTATCTAAAATGCCTATTATATTAGGTTTATTTTGAATGATAAAATCCCTGAATAAAAATTTCTTGGAGTGAGCATTAACTTCTTTTATATTCCAAGCTATAATCTTCATGTATTAGTTTTTACTGCAAGAGATTTCTTCTTCCTACCTTATTTTCTTCTTATGATTGTCTTAAAGTCATCACTACATTTTTGGATATACCTAATTCCCCATCCATTTTATTAATAAAAATTGCAATAGGAGTTGTTTATGGATCATTTTCGAGGATCATATCATTTTCAGGACATTGTATTTACATCTTTCCATTCTCAAGCTTCTCACCCCTTTCTTTGTTTATGTCACTGAGGTCTAGATATGCTAGTGCCTTTCTATAGGAGGTATTATCAGTCATCTCACCCCCTTCATTCGGGTCCACTTATACAGAAAGCTCAAATACACCAACATTGTTAGCCACAAGCTTCTTAGATGATTCTCGTTTAACTAATTCCTCATATGTTCTTTCCTTAAACCTTCTTCCAATAGGTTGCCATCTTTTAGGCGGTCTAATATCTTAGTTTTCCATACTCTATATCTAATCGAAACATTGTATGATGAAATGATTGAATTATACAACAAAATTAGGTATGGAAAGGTTAGTTAAAACCACTTTGACATTCCTAAATATTTAGGTGGTTATGATGTGTTGTTAGGCGCCAATCTTGATATGCAGATATATATTATTTAATTAAAGAATTAAAGATCAATTAAAGGAGTTTAATTTATCTAGTTTTAAATATGATTTAGGGTTATAATTTACATATAAAAGGCAGGCTGAAAAGAACAAAGGTATTTTAATCAATTTGAACTTAATTATAAAGTTTGTGAAACTTTATAATTAAATACGAGATATTTAATAAATAAGGATTAATATGAAATATTGGATCTTATGTGAGCATAACTGGTACATAATTATAATTACTTGTATTTGTAATTAAAATTTAACTAAAATCATAATTTAATTTCAATTAAATTACTAACATGTCCTAAAACTATGATAGATAGGCTTAAGCTTTAAGGAAGCTATCACTCTTTGCTTTAATTTCAATTAAATTACTAAAATGTCATGAACCAATTATAAATAGGCTTAAGCTCCAGGAGAGCTACCACTCTTTGTCTAACCATCTCTCTAATAGTTCCAGATTTGTTTCAACTCGTTCTATAGACAACATTAGAAGTTGAACACTTGTTCGACTACGATGATTAAGATAAGTCAATTTCAGATACGATTTGAAGGATACAATGATCAAGCTTTAAAATAAAGTATTGATTAAGATTCATGTTTTATTATGATTTATACGTTAATCATTTTATAAAATTTTAGTGATTTTAGCTTTCGAAAAATTGAGAGTGAACCTTGGAGCAACTGGTAAAGTTGCTCCTTTGTGATCATAAGGTTACAGATTCAAGTCATGGAAATAGTTTCTTTGTAAAAAATAAAAAGGGAAGGTTACGTATATTATAACCCTACCCAACCCCTCTCATAACGGGAAGCCTTGCGCAAAGAGTACGTGAAGAGAGATTTTGTAATTATTTTGTTGTGCGAGGGATCAAATTTTGGCTAGATTACCCTACAATAGTTGAGGTTGAGACAGTTAAGCTATGTCTGGGTAGACGTAAAGTTTCTAATAGAATGGAATAGAATAGAATGGTTTATAATGAAATGGAATGTAAATGAATGTAATATTAGAAAATTGTTGTTTGGGACGGATAGAAGGATTCATAATGTAATATAGTGAAATGTTGTTTGGGTGAAGGGTTTATAATGCAATATAGTGTAAAGTTGTTTATAATTTTACATTCCATCGTAAACCCCCCAAATCGGAGGTTTTTCATTTTTATTGTTTAGGATGGAATGTGATGTAATATAAAACCCTCCTTTTCCATCTCATTCTATTTCATTTCATTATAAATCCTCGTTCCAAATGATGGAATAATACTACATTCCATTCCATTCTATTAATAAATCCTAAACCTAACATACCCTTAAGGTTTGCCAAGAGTCCGAAACTAAGAAAGAGACTCCTACCTTGTTAACCAATGGACAAGCAATTCACCAACAACAGTGAAAGAAGAAATGAAGAAGCTGTAGTTTAACCAATGGCAAGCAAATTAATTAACAGTTAAAAGAAAAAATGCAGAAGGGAGTAGGTGAAGGGAAGAAGAAGAAAGCTAGCCGATGAAGTAGAGGAAGTAAGAGGAAGAAAAGCGCACTAGTGCATGGGAGTCATGTAGTCGATGGCAGCGGTCGTCTTCAACCACCTCCATCTGTAGTTAATGGATATTCCTTAATGCTTCCTCCTCAAGTTGCACATTTTGTTTCACTGGTTCATTTCTACACACACAAACACGTATATTTTTCTGCCGTTCATATGGTCAATTGGTCCTGTGCATGCTTCTGCCTTGGATCGAGTTGAAACTAAATGATTACATAAACTTGTACAAATAAAATTGAGGGTTTATTGTACAAAAAGCTTTGTTATTCCATTATTTTGAACCCAGAAAGGACACAACAAGCCATGTCATCAAAAGAACACAGTGCACTCTGTCAGACAGGCGATTAAGATTTTGTTATTACATTTTATCGTGTGCGTGAACATGTCGTTCCACTCTAGAACCACCAGTTTCGACTGAATTGGCAATGTCCCGGTGACAGTTGGCACCTGGAAGGTACGTTCCTGGCCGTATCGAAAGCCTCTCGGATCTCTTGACCTTGAAGCCCTGCCAGTTGCCGTTGTTGCTCGATAGCCATCTGCAGCCCCTCACACCGACAACGATTTTCAAGCTCCTGAAGCTCCTCACAGCATTGTTGGGGCTGCTCCTCTTGTGGGTTGACATCGTCTTGGGCGGACAGGCGCGATTCTTCCCTTATATACTCCTGACATTGCCTGAGATTCTGCTGCTCCTGGAACTGCTGTTGACAACTCTTCCGGGACTCCCTTGGGTTTTCCTCGTCGATGATTATGGTGGTACGGTAGATGGAGGCGTCGACGAGGAGGAGGAAAGCGGCGAAGATCGCTAGACGGATGGTGAACTTTTCCATCATTGCTGTTTTGAACTTAGGGGTGTGAGTTTCTTGATGGATTTGATGGATGGTAGTGCTGTGAATTTTATATTGAAATCCAAAGCCTTGCATGGTGTGTACGTGGTGATGCGAAGGATCTTGAGTTTAACACGTAGATGATAGGGCTACACGTAGAATTTTCATGCAAATACCACCATTTAGAGATGGTAATTCCGGCCAGATCCGCCTGGCCCGACTAGTGTTTTGGCTCAGGTTGGGAGGGCCACGGGCCGACCATAGTCCGTCTGAGCTGGGCCACGGGCCAACCATGGTCGGCCCGCACCAGCCCGTAGCTTGTTGGCTTTATCCGAAACGACATCGTTTTAATTAAAACAACGTCGTTTCGATATATTTTTTAATAAAAATATAGTGAACGGGCTGGGCCGGGTTGGCTCGCCTGTGACCCGACAAGCCATTGGGCAGGCCACAGGCCGGTGGGCTGGGCCACTGGCAGGCCATCCTGACCCGCGCGGGCCACGGGTCAGCCCGCAGCCCGGCATAACTAAGACCAGGCCCGGCCCAGCCATTTCCATCAATGCCGCCATCAGCTAATCTTGCCTCCGTAAACGAGATGCTTCCTTGACCTGACTAATTAATTGAAAGGTAAAAACATGGACATCTTACCTAGTTAAGAAATTAAGAAAACATAATTGTTAAAATAATTTTTAATTTCTCTAGGAATCCTTTTTATTAAAGTTTTGTTAAAAAAATCACAAAACACATGTGGTATAAATATTACGTGTAGACCAATCAAATATTGTTAATATGATGAGTTAAAGTAATCTATCCAAACTAATAATTTAAGACAACTACAATAAATTAATGATTTGGATTGGATTTAATTGGTTTAAATTAGGTTTAAGAGTTTGGTTAAGTTATCATATTAATATGTGATTGATCTATGTGTGATATTCATATTATGTGCATTTCACTGATATTTTAACAGAAATATAAGAGAATGAGTTTTATAAAAAATAGAAAATTAAATAAAGTTTTAAAAAAAATTTAAAGATTAAGAATTTTTAAAATTACTTAAATTACAGTTAAGGTTATGTTATACTTCAGTTTCCTCTATATAGTTTCTTAAAAAATTTAATTTGGACTAAGATCAATAACATTATTTTTATACAACTAAATCTTATCTTGAACACTGGTGTGTCTCCTTTTAGATGATAATTGAAGTTATTTTCCTACTCCATTGTGTTCTTCCATTCATCCTCTTGATAATGCAGCTTTATAGATCTCGAACTTACTTCCATAGGATTGATATATAGTTTCAAGCGAAAATCATATCACTAACTGTCTCTAGATCCTGGTTGCATAGAGTGCATGCAGTAGCCATTAGTTATTTTCATTGACAATAACCTTTGCTTACTTGCTGAATAAAGAATAAGCGTAGTTTTTGGAATCTGTTTACTACTCCAAACTATGTTTTTCCATGATACTTTTAAAAATCATATTATATAAATGTCTAGGCATCAGTAGAAGGAAAATTGGTTTTACCGACAGAAATTACCCACAGAAAATGAAGATTTTCCATCGGCAAATTATCTTGGTGAACAAAATTATTGACGAAAATAGTCGTCGAAGAAACAATCGTAGGTAAAATTTAGAGAAGGATATTTCGAATTCGTCACTAAGTTTACCTATTGGTAAATCTCATAGAGTTGTGTCTTAGCCAAATCATTGTGTCCTTCATTGTTGGCCTTAGATTGTAAGATAGGATATTTGCCATTATGGATGAAAAACCTTTGAGATTTTAACACTATATCTCTCCTTGTATGATCTCTTTGACCTTTTCATTTTAGAAGCGTAAGCTTTAAATTTTTTAATTTTGGTACCTTATAAAAGGGCCTTTTTCATTGCTAATTGTAATACTAAAACTAAGTTAAATTCCGATTTCTTATTAGGCTTTTTATCTCAAAGCCAAATTGACTCCTCTAGTTTAAGCATCTGTTAGATTAACTAAGTAGTATTTGCTTTTAGTTTGATCTTTCATAAGTCTTCCTCTCTAAGAAAATATGTATACATACAATAAACTTAAAAATATTCCTTATTTAAAAAAATCTTTGAAATTCTTCTTACCATCCTTAATTGAGTTTTTATCTAAACCTCCTTTATCCTTCGAAGTATATACTTTAATCCATTTGTTTTTAGCTTACGTTGTATTATTTACTTCACCTATTCATAAGAAACTTTTAAAAACATTTCAATTGCTTTAATCAAGTTTTATGGAAGGAATAGGTGAGAACCCCAAAACACATGTAGATTGCTTACAATAGAAGTGAGCAGTTCTAATTTACCAATTTATTAAACATACTTATTATTTTAGCTACCAACTCTGTATTATACTTATTATTTCGGCTTCCAACTCTCTATTAATATAATCAAATAGTAGTTGAAAATTATTAAAAGCGAGTCTCTTTGCTGTTGTTAAAATGTGAAAATACTTAAAAGGGGGTTGTTGAAGCTTAAGCCCTATAATATTTGCTAACTGATTTATCTTATCTGGATTACATGTTGATACATAAGTGTAATTCTTCTTGTAGTTAATTGAGAGATATAAAAGCTCATTAAATCTCTATATTATATGTACTAAGGTTTTCATTGAGTTTGCATAAACACCATACATGAGAATTAATTCTTCTACAAAGGATAAGTTGTAGGTCCTTATACTTTTACTTTTGTAATGAAATTTGAATGTTCCTTCATTATTAATATTATGATTAATTAGACTTGTTAGAGATTATTTGTAAATTGTGAATAGATTAGGAATAAAGGATCTCCTTTGTTTTAGGCCTTTCTCACTATTGAATACATATGTAGGTTCACCATTTATTTAGAGGATATATGATGTAGTTGTGACATACTGCTCTATCTACCTAAGGAATTGTTATAGATATCCTAAAGCCTCTGTCAGTTAAACATGAAACTCTAGTTGAAAAAATCAAAGGCCTTATGCACTTCTATTTTCGTTGCGCAACTCTTGATGGATTTATTCCTATCATATTCATTAAACTTTTCTTCTATCATAAGAACATTATCAACTATGATTCTCCCTTTAATGAATACTCCTTTACTTAGATTAATGAATAAGTTTAAAGTGACCTTCAATCTTATTATTATATTCTTGGAAATTATGTTATAGAATAATTTGTGGTAAGATATTAGTCTATAATTTTGCAATGAAATTGGATTAGGCTTCTTAGGAATAAGATAAACAAAAGTTTTGTTAAATTCCTTCATTATTTGACATTGGTGAGCACTATAAGGATTGCATTCAAGACCAAATCTCCAAATAAGTGCCAAGAATTTTAAAAGAAGTACTATAAGTAAATAACAAATTACTGACGGAACATTACCGGCAGAAAACATTCCATGGTATATTAGCGATGGAAATGGATTATCCGTCGGTAAGTTTGATGGAAATTTTTTGTGACGACCAAAACATCCGTCGGTAAACATGGAGAGAAAATAGTTCAGCGTGTTTCTTGACAGAAAATAGTGATAGAACAGTAAAGTCCATTGTAAAAGTAGGCGACAAGAGCTCATGGGAAAAATAAGCATCTTGAATACCGACGGAATCATAATTTCGTCAATAACTGTTTAATTGTTTATAATATAAAACAAAATTGTTTGACTTTAATCCAAACGACATCATTTTATTCACAGACTTAACAAACCCGAAGCCCCCCTTCTCCCTTCCCTCTGTTATTTTCTCTCTTCTTCCCACGATTAATGTCATCGGTCCTCTTCCTCCCAAACTTTCACTGTCAATTTTTGCGTCGTTTTGGTCCATCCTGCATCATTTTCAGGTAACAAAACTATTGGTTTATTTTTTCCCTAAAAAAAGAAGGTGTTAAATGCTTATATACATTACTGTGGGTGGGTGGGTGTGTTTCGTTTGGACTATTGTTTTATGCATTTTTATGTTGAAATGTTGGTTTATTTGTGGTTTGAATGTGTTGCTGTTGGTAAATAATGAAAAAATGATGTTGTTTTGTTATTATTTAGAGATAATTAGGGTTGCCTATGAATTGTTCGATGAAATGTCTCTTAGGGGCATATCAGTTGAGTTAGAAACAAATAAAATTGGAGTTATTGTATGGTTGAATTAATTTGATTGTGTTGGTGAATAAGATGTAAACTTGTCTTGCTCTTGCTTATTGTTTGGCTTATACTTAGTCTTAGTATTGGTAATCAGAAATGGAAAAATTAAAATTACAATACAATTAAAGTAAATGTTGGAATATGAAACAATTAGTTTGCTTTATTATGATTAATATTTCATAAATAATTGATTGGTTTATGTATTTATAAAGGGAGAAGATGCTAATAAGAAGTTATATGTCTTCTTTCATATACAAATGTATATCATATCACCTAAAACCACAAATAAGAAAGCAAATTATCTCATGCTTTTAGTATATGATGAACCCGCGAAACAAATGTCACAAGATTGGAATTAATGAAGATAAAATCCCAAATCCATATTTTAGGGTTTATTAATTATGTTGACATCATACATCATTAATTGTTGTCATAATTAATGATATATGATGATAAAGATTTTTTTCTAGCTATTATATCTCCATGGATCATTCTCTTATTTCTAGGAAAACAAAGAAATAAAATACAATTTTATGGTCCTCCATAGAGGTTTAGTACATAAGCATAGCAACCATAACTTGTGAACTTCTATGGCTTAACTATTTTCTTCAAGATCTACATATTCTTATGTAGCTTATAGGAACCCTCCTTTGTGATGACAAAACCGCACAATAAATGCCGCAAATCCTTGTTATCATGAATGAATAAAATAACTTAATATTGAATGTAATTTCACCAGAGATAAGGTACAAGAAGTTTTTTTTATGTACTTCCTACATCCCTTTACATTTACAACTTACAGATGTAACGAACAAAGCCCTAAATCAAGTGCAATAACAATTTCAAGTTGGGTCTTATAGAGGCTTTAACTTAAGGGAATGTGAAATTTCTTTAAGAGATTTTTAGAAATTTCTTTAAGAGATAATAAGGAGGTTTTACTTGTATATAAGTATGATATACCTATATTAATTGACAATGGCTTTTATATTCTATCTTTCTCTCTCTCTTTTCATTTCTTTTATAAATTCTTTTGATTTCTTATATTCCCTAAATTCGTTCAACACATGAAACTTAAAAACAAATGGATTAAAAGCAAAACCATAGTAAGGACAAATATTTCCATCAAGTCAAAAGCAGCCAATGTTATCACTGTATAAAGAAGAATAGACCTAGGGAGAAAGTAAATGTGTTGACAATAATGTAATATAAAAAACACTAGACTAATACCTAAATAATAAAGCTATAGCAACTTTCTAGTAGTGATGGGCTGACAATAGTTAATCAGTGATGAAAACTTCAACATAGAGTAAAAAATGAGATGAGTATGCTTCGAGAGTAACATTAGAGATTTAAAGTGAAATGAGAGTTAGGGAGAAGTGATATAGGGAAATTAATTTTGTTTAAATTAATAGTTTTTCTCAATTCTTATTTTCTATTGGATATTTCTTATATACCATATAGATTAAATATTCCTAAAAACTATTCATACAATTCAAAATGATAATTTAGTATAGCATTAAATATTTTTGTACTCTTTTTATGATAGAAAATTCCTAGCTTTGGCTTTACCTACCATGCTTTGATTGTAGGAC
>JAOQMS010000005.1:19170824-19211138 GCA_027563885.1 Erythroxylum longipes
ACATGTAATTGTGGTTGATGTATGTTAATTAAAAACTTAGTTTAGTTTCTTTAGACCATGACTTTAATAGCTAGGGAAAGAACTTACAAAAATAAATAGATTATAGATGATACCAGCTAAAAAATAAAATGAAGTACCTTCCGAGGTATAGTTTTTCGTTAAGCAAAAATATTCCTGCCATTGTAACCAAAATAAGCATGAGAGGGTTGAAAACAGAAACAAAGAGTGGTCCCTTCCTTTTCACACACCAATTAATAAGTGTCACCATCAAGCCAGTGCCGACTATTCCCTACAAACAAAAACTCCATGTCAGTCACAAACTAAGGGAATTTCTTGAGCCTGTAGAAAGAGGGGAGGTTCATGAGCGTAGATGTGTTGGGAATAAGCAAGCACTGAAGAAGAACGCAGAGTTACCGAGTAAAGTACGGCAAGTAGGCTTATATTAAACCGCAATTTCCATTCTCTCCAATCTTTTCCAAGGCAAAACGCAAGGATGGTTGCTTGGATAGATCCCATTAGAGACATCAGAGCTGTGCTTGAATATGGGCAAGGGTATCCTTCGCTCATTTTGGCCTTGCAAAAATAAATCATTCGATAAAATATAGTACCGTAATTCACACACACACACACATATTATATATATATATATAGAGAGAGAGAGAGAGAGAGAGAAGAAATTCACATTTACCTGAACAATTAACCACGATGCGTAGCTTAAACAGCTTCCTATTGCAAAGACGGCTCCTAGAGCACGACTGCCATGAGAAGAAGGCACATAGGTTTCTTTGGAACGACTAGCGAATCTTTTTAGAAGGTCAATGTGAGTCGACCCAATGTCAATTTCTGGCCCTTTTAAGAAAGTCAGTAGCATTGCTCCACCTATTCCAATCAATGTCCCCATTATTTTTGCTTTCCCTGCTACGGATCCTATACCTATTCTTTCAAACCTGATAATTATTTCATGAGAAGCATATTAGTTTGATACTAATTTACTAGTATGTCATTCATATATCTATATATATATATATATATATATTAAAAACAAATACCCACCTGAATGATAAGGCCAACATGAACGTAATGGCTGGAAGCAAGTTTGTCATGGCAGACGCAAAGGATGCAGATGTTAAGGCCAAGCTCGAGACGTACAAATTTTGAGCTAGTGCACCCCTACATTTTTCATTCATCCCAAGCATATAACTATAAAGTTGAAGTATTGACACACACAACTAGAAATCTAGGATTTAGTTTTCTTTCTTCCTTTTTAATTACTTTAATCACTTTCTAGATGCTTTTAACTAATTAAGTACCTTTTGTGATTTACTAAAATTCTAGATTTTTAATCGAACTGCACTTATCTTCACCTCTTCTTCTTTTTAAATAAGTACACAACTCCATCAATTTGGAGTCTAAAAGTTCTCGAACTCTGCTTGAGTTTTTGTTTTTTTGGTTTTTGAATGTATTAACTCCATCAAATTAAGGAGGAGGTGGAGCCATGGTGTCATGTCAACATCAAATCCAGGGGGAAAATAGTAATTTCGGTAAATATATTTTGTACTCTTCAAACTTGTCTCATATATTTTAGGTCTGTAATCAATTAATTATTAGCCTTCATTGAAATGGAACATTTCATTACGTATTTGAAATCTATGCGGTCAATTCACCTTAATTATCAAACTTGAAGGTTTTATAATTATAAATTTAGTTCAAAGTTTTCACCATACACTTTTTGTTTTTGTTAGTTTTAGGAATGATAATGGTAAGTTTTGGATTAATTATACCCCACAATTCCAAAGGTATTCGTTTATTTCAAATTATCTCTTTTACTGTCAAAGACCTTTGTATGGTTTTTTTTTTTAAAAAAATTTCAAGCATTACCCGGCTATTAAATTTCGTAAGCATTTAGTTAAGAAAAACTCCAAAAAGGACATCATTTTCCTTCACTTTTCCTTTTTTTTTTTTCCTCATAAGGAGACCTGCCAAAAAAATGAAACTATTGAGACTGGTTTAAATAAAAATGACAATATTAATACATAAATATAAACAATTAATTCAGGCTTGAGTGAAGATCATTTGATAACATTATCAGATAAGGCTAAGTATATGGAAACTGATTTGGCTACAAGGTTCAACATTTCTATGTTACACATGACAGGTGATTTATACCAAAGCTTTTTGCACCTTTTTTAAATGGCAAATGAACCTTCCATTTTGGTTTATTACACAGAGTATGTAAATTTTCTAACTTACCCAAATAAACCACAAAGAAATGCTTGAAAGAGCACCATCCATGTTAGTTTTGGCCTAGTCTTCCTGGATGCACAATATACACACAAAAGAAAAAAGATTGTTAGCCTTGTGCAGATTATAGCGGATAACTGATTTCTTATATATCTTATGAACTTCCTTTGATACGCAACACGAAGTAAGTGCAGGAGAAAATCAAGGACTTATTAATAATTTTCCTCTCAGACATGAATAATTATATAATTAGGGTCAAGAAAATATTGAAAATAATGAAATCCATTAAGAGTAGATATATATAATTACCTCTCAACGATAAGGGCGATAGGAGCTGTAAAGGCAGTGGCGAAAATGAATCTATAGGCAACCATTATCCTCAAGCTCATTCCATCTTCTGCTGCTAATTTGTAGAAAACATTGACACCCGCATATGCGACTTGAACTACTACCATCAGTAAGATTGGTTTCAAGTTATCGAACAAATTGCAGAGCTGCTCTAATTTTCTCATCACTTCTTATGCTTAACAAAACCAAACCTCCCGGGTTAAATAAAGCGTAAATATAAAGGAAGTAAGTAAATCTGGGGCCTATGGCCTTGAATGTTTCAAAATGGTTCGCTTGTGTGTTTAGGAAATGGCGTGAGGAAAGAACTGTGTCTATATATCAGAGGAGCGAGTCTTGGGAGCTTCTGTTTTGGTACGTACCATAGGTTTCGAAGAAAGTACGTGGGAGTGAGAGAAAGCTTGTTTTTTTGCGGAAGGATCTCAACAATACAGACCGACAAAATGATGTGTTTTTAGAAATATGAAGATAAGAAAAATGTCATATCTGTAGCAGAATATGAAACAACCCTCAAAATCCATAATCTCGTCATATTTGTTTATAAATCTCATGATCTGATCAGCCAACCACAATGATGAATGGGAAAACAAAAGGTTCATATAGGCCGTTATGATGTGCTCATTCGTGCGAACACGTAACGCGCACCCATCCGTATAACATAACTATCTATAATACTGAAAAAAAAAATATAAAGGATTTTCAACCACAGAAATTTAGCCAAGACTATAAATTGTTATGGTCTAATTTTTTTTAAATTGCTACAATTAATATAAATAATATTCAAATGCTGTAAAAGATTATTACCAAAACTAATTCAACATCATATTGATGTAACTAACGCTTTTAATGGAAAAAGTTTCAGTTTCAAAATACATAACATGTTCAAAATTTAGATAACAAAAAAAAAAAGACAAGGAAAAATGACTCTTTTACAAAAATTGGAAACTCAAACTCAATTGTGATTTTTCATTTTAATTTAATTAGTTGAAATTTTAAGAAAATAAAAATTCTTGTTTTCAACAATTTAAAGCTTACTTGAGTCCAATTTTTTAACCTTTTCTTTATGATCTTTTTCACTAAATTTAATTATCATGTTATTTATTTAAATTTTAAACCATTTTCTATTGTTTTGGGTAAATTTCACATGACTAATAATTCATTAATTTTCTTCATGTTGCATCTTTTTTTATTTAATTAGTTTTATATTTTAATTTACATTAAGATAGTTTTGATTTGATCTTAATTTTGTTCAATTTTTTTAGGTTGATAAATTTCTTAGGAAGTTTTTATGTTAACAAAAAATGTTAGGTTAGTTTGAAAATAAGAATGAACAGTGGGAGTTTGAATTGAGATCGTAAGTGCTAGAATTTGATAGGTAATGAAAGAAGGGATTTATTTGGAAATAAAAAAGAGAGGGTGTTCAGCAAAAGTTGTAAGTCATAAGAACGGACTTAAAATAGCAAGAAGGAAAGGCATGAAATGTTTAGAACCTTTGCCACCATGTTCACATCAATAATGACTAAGGAGAAATAAACAAATTAGTTCAGATGACAATGTTGGAAGTTGATGAAGACAAAGACGAGGGATAAATACCATATTATGAGACGACGACTATTAATAACTTAGCCTTTTCTTCTCATATTATTGGACTAATATGAACCTTTTATGTTATTAGTTGCCTCACTTATTGACAAGTATTGAGAATATATTTTGGACTATTTATTATCTTGAATGCTTTGATACTTTAATTATGGATGCTCAAATTTTATTGCTTCATTATATGATGACTTGTTAAATAAGTCTTTTGTTTTTAATGAATAATGGTAGAAATTATATATGCCATCCCTTAAATCATTTTCCTTGTATTTGAATCAAAATCAAGATAGATGAAAATCTTTAATCCTTAATTGCAAGGTTTAAATATTGTCTGATGACTTTCCCTTGTAAAATTATCATGAATCAACCAAAGCTTGTACTAATCAATGTCATCACCTCAATGAACCATAACCTAGATCATAATTTTTTTTAATCATATACTTAAGATGTGTCAATATTTGAACATTAACTAGCCAACCATACGAGAATTCCAATTTCAAGAAAATAATAGCTTTTTAGGTATAAACTATGACTATGGTATCAAGCCTCTTGAGGAAAAATATAAATTCGTGATGTCTTAATTTTTATACCAAAAGAATATTCACCTAAATTTAAAGGTGTAAATAGTATTACCATATAAAGTTTCTTTTATAAGAAGCATTTTTACTTAGTGTATTGAGGAATTGAAAAAGAGTCTCCCATTCAAAATAAAAGATACTATAATTGCTTTGGTAAGAATCATAGAGATCAAACTGTTTCAAATTAGTTCAACAAGTGAACTAGTGTAAGGCTTATTAATTGAAGGTAGATTTGGCAAGAATCTATAATATCTTATATGAGCACCTAAACTAAGATATTGATTAAGAGCAATTTATTATAAAAAGGGCATCCTAACAAAAAGACAACAAAAGAAAAGGTAATGTCATGAATGTGATTAGTAATTATATCTCTTATTACTCTTTCCTCTTCTCAAATCATTTATTTGCTCTCTTTATAGGGAAACATTTCAATTATATTATTTCATTTTAACACAAAAAATTTCAATTCGATTCTTTCATACTTTTCATGAACATCATAATTTTAACATCCTTTCCATTATCACTAGATTCATTTATTAGACTTGAAAATTCTAAATGATAATTTACATGTTTGGAAAATATAAGAAAAGTAATAATTAACAAAAAAATCAATGGGCAAAGCCTTTAAACAAAACAACTTTATGAAAAGTTTCACTTTGTTAAAGGATACTTAGAAGGGAACAATAACCAAAATTAGAAAATTTACAATCAATCTCAAGGCAACATGATATATAATATGAGAATCATTCTTAACATCATCCATTGATTGCAAATTAAAAAGAATTACTTTGAGGATAGTAAGACTCTTAATTCGGTAAAGCCATAAATCAAGTACATCAAGTATAGTGAAATCTCCATGATCAAGAAATCAATAATATATCTAACTATTTTATTTAATAATTTTCTTTTTTTTTCATCTTCTTATTTAAAGTGCTAAGTGATTTGTTCCTCTTCAGAAATTGACATTAAAAAGTATGATATAATGGATGATTATAAAGCATGATGTATCTTCCAGTTCATCCTCTCTTATTTATCGAAATATGTCCTTAGACCATTCATTTGTCCTTAGAATGTACATCATCTTTAATAAAACTCTTTTTTTTCTCAAAATTTGCATAGCAGTCTCAATACCATAGCTTTAAATATGCAAATTGGCTTTAATGCAATTTATTTTTTCTTAAAATATGCATAGTAGTCTTAATGCTAGCCGTGTTTTCTTATGTTTTAATATTACTTTTAGTACACCTACTGATCATATTGAATTATTGGATGTTGTTTGGTGTCAATCATTTATGTCTTATGACACATCAACTTGCTAAAATGATTCTAATGTTGTTTGTTTACTTTTTAAACACTATATACCTATCAACAATCGCTTACTTTCTTTGTCTTATTATCCAATTGGAGGAATTCTAAACATTGATTATTTACTTTCCTAATCTATTTTCTTATAGTCGGCAAATCTTGGAAACCTTTCTAACCCTTCAATTTTAGTTTTAAATTCTTATGTGCCTCTTTAGAAATTTTAGTTTTAATTTATAAATCCTAAAAATCTCTTTGAACTCCTTAGTATTAGTGTTTAATTAGTAGATACCTCTCTTGGACGTTCACTTTTCATGTTAAAATACTAAATACCTCTTTAGGACTTATGATTTATGGTTTGAAATCTTAGATACCTCTCTAATTTTTTTTAATTTAAGTGTTAACTCCTAGATACCCCTTTGGGATCTTCAATTTCACTTCTAAATCGTATATACCTATCTAAGATCTTTATTGTTAATTCCTTGGTATCTTTATAAATCCTCCTATTATAGTGTTAATCCTTGTATACCTCTATCAGCCCTTCAGTTTTACTTTTAAAAAATCCAATAAACATTTTTAGTTCCTTCAACCATATATATTAATTTCCATGCAAATTTTTAGGATTTTCAACTTTTGTTTTAAAATTTTTGGATACCTCTCTAATTCATAGTGTTAATCATTATATGCCTTTTTTGGACCTTTAAATTTAGTATTAATCTATGGATACCTTTTTATAACTATTGATTTTATTTTTAAATCCAAAGATACCTCTTTAAGTGCTTTTAATTTTAGTTTTAAATTTCTTTGAAACATCTTTAAGCCTTTTATTTTTAGTTTTAAACACCTAGGTACCTATCTGAGACTTTCAGTTTCAATTTCTAAATTTCTGAAACCTCTCCAAGCTACCTAATAATTGTGGTTAGCTCCTATATCCTTCTCTGGGACCTTTAGTTTTTGTTTTAAACCCTTAAATACCTCTTTAAAACCTTCAGTTTATGTTTTGAATTGTTATATACGTCTCTAGGATCTTTACTTTCATTTTTGAATCCTATATTCCTCTCTAGGATCATTAATTTTAATTCCTAGATAACTTTACATGATCTTGACTTTGTATGAATTCTTAGATAAGTCTATATAATTCATGTTTTTCATGTTAATTCTTATACTTTTTTAGGATTTTTTCTACTTTAGTTTTAAAGTCTTAAATACCTATTTAGAACTCCCTAGTATCAAAATACTAGATACCCCTCTAAGTTCGTAGTTTTTAATTCCTAGATACCTCTCTATGATCCAAATATTAGTTTTAAATTCCTAGCTTTACCCTTAGAATGTCCAATGTTATTTTAAATTCATAAATACTTCTTTAAGTACATTATATTTAGCTTTACATCCTTAGATATGTATCTAGGATTCTCACTCTTAGTCTATAAGCTATTAGAATATTTCATAATGCCTAGATACCTTTTTATTCTTTTATTTTATTCTAAATCTTAGATATCACTTTAGGTTTGTAGTATTTAATGTCTAGATATCTCTCTGCATATCTCATTTTAGTTTTATAACCCTAAAACAAAATAGGGAGTCATAAAGTGGTATTTAGGATTTTGTCCAATATAGAAAAAGGACCTAAAGAGGTATTTAGGAATTGGATTAAAATTTGCAGTAGATCAAGAGTTACCTAAGGACTATACAAAGAAAAATTCTGGGAATAATTATGCTTTAAAGATATATTTCAATAAAGCTTTTGATTCTATAAGTTGGGGTTTTATTATAAATGTTTTATAAGCTTTCAATTTTCCTAGAAAATTTAAGGAATGGATCAAAGAGTGTACAACCTCTACTTCTTACAATGTTCTGGTGAACGGGGAGCCTATATTTCTATTTAAAGGGGTAAAGGATTAAGGTAAGGGATCCAATATCCCTATTACCTTTTCATCTTATAGATGGACTCTAAGCTGATTACTGAAGTACAACATAGGAAACAATCCATCATTAGAATACCATAATAAGTGCAAAGAAGTGGGATTGAGTAGTCTTGCCTTTGTAGACGACTTAATCATCTTCTCCAGTGATTCTCTTTATTAAAATTGGCTTTCAAGAGCCTTCTTCATTTTCCTAGGCCTTCTAATTGCTACAAAAGTCTCCATTTCAGGGAGGCTTACCCTCTGATAGAGAAAAAAATAGAAGAAGTTAGGAAATTGGTGCAATAAAGACCTCTTTTATGCTAGTAGGGTAGCCTTTATTAAGCATGTGTTTAACTCCACGCACACCTATTGGCCTAGACATATGTTTCTAGCTAAAGGGATTATCAAATCTATAGAAAAGATAATGAGAGACCTTTTACGAGGAGGAAGCTCAAATGATAGGGCAAGGCTAAAGTGGGCTGGAAAGAGATTACTAAACCTAATGATGAAGGAGGATTAGGTATAACTCTAATTGAGGTATCCAACATGGTTCTAATAGCTAAGAGGTTATGAAACATTCTTGAAAACAATAATACTTAATATATATTAGATGGATCCATTACTATTTTTAAGAGGTATAAGCAAATGGGAGTTTCAGTTAAAAACTACCTATTAACACTTTCTACATTAGTTGCTATATATCATGGATAAACTAGTTGGTTCAATATAGTTTATGATTGGGAATGATTATAGAGTTTCCCTAATTTATGATAATTGGAGAAATATTAACCCCCTAATTTAATATATATAGGCCTTAAATTTTTAATTTTAATCATATAAAGGTTAAAGAATGAATTACAGGCAATAATTGGGGTAACTATCCTACTTAATTATCATAAGTGATTCCAAGATATAACCCTAGTAAGGATATGATTGATACTTACATCTGGCTACCTAGCTTTGATAGTTTTTTCCCCTAATACCTTGTGTAAAAACATACTGAGGAAAGTAGAGGCTAAGGTTAGTTGTTTTAAATTGATATGGAGCCATCGATTGAATCCTAACATTTCCTTTCTAATGTGACTGGCATTGAGGTAGCAACTGAATAATGAGGACATGCCCAATCATCTTAATTTACCTAGAAAATGCTCCCTATGTAAGATAAACTCATAATCCTATAGGTAATTATTCTTTAAATGTCTATAAATATATGAAGAAAAACAATGACCCTATTCTTTATAAGCTTCTAACATTCTAACTATTTGGAAGTGATTAACTAGCTAGTGGAGCAAAGAATCATGAGTAGAAAGGATAAACTTATATAGACAACATGTTTAGGATCTTACATGTATAAGATCTATAAGGAATGCAACTTATGATTCCATCAAGGAAGGGAAAACAATCAACACACAATTATTAAAGAACTAGCATAGTGAATCATAGAGCAACTCCTAGCTACCATACAAATTTACACACAAGATGATACACCACTTATTGGGATCACTTTAAAGTTTCCAATAGACTGGTTAGAGGAAGAAATAAAAACCAAAACACTAGTTACTCAATTAAAGAACCAAAATATGAAAGCCTTAATTAAGCAAGAAGAACCTAAATAAAGGTAATGAATATTATGGCTTGCCCTAATAGATAATTTGGAAATTAGGTTAAATAACGAGAAAGGATAAAGCAGATAAAAGGAATTAGGAATTTTGCATGCCTAATGTCTTAATAGCATTTTTGTAAATCCTGTATTTCTCTGCTTATTTTGTATGTATGATAACATTTTCACCAACACTTGTAATAATTGGAGATGTTTCATTAATATGAATGGATTTATTTTTTTCAAAAAAGAAAAGACTATTCAAAAACTTAGAGGAAACAAATGATTAATAAATGTTAAAGCTTAATTAATTAAACTAGTAAACATAAAGAACTTCAGTTGAAAGAAAAGCAAAGATTTATAACTTAAATAGAATATTTAAAACAAAACATAGTATAAGGATTGCTACAAAAAGAAAATGCAGAGCAAGGGGGATAATGGGCTCCAATATTTTTCATGCCTAAAATTCAAGATGCTAATCAAATGAAAATTTATAGGACTATTGTGTAAGGTAAAGACTTCTTAGAGAAACAATTTGGATTAAAGTATTAAAACCAGGGTTTTGGGTTTCGTATCGTAACAACTGGTATCGGTTGAAAGGTACCATACTGGCTGAAAAATGGTATGAAACCATGTCCACTGGTACCGATCGATACCGGCGATTTTATATGGTACCAGTCGGTATTTAAAATACTATTCGGTATCATAAATTTATGAAAAATGGTATGAAACCATGCCCATTGGTATCTGTCGATATTAGCGATTTCATATGGTACCGGTTGGTATTTAAAATATCGGTCGGTACCGTAAATTTGAAAAAGTGTAAGGACCATTTTGTAAAAAAAAAATTCACCCCCCTCTGGCCCTCCCCTATTGTCGCTACCAAATTCTCTCTCTCGCTGACTCGCATGTTTCATTTCTCTCTCATTCTCTCTCTCCCGCTCTCTCCTCTCCAGTGACTCTCCTCTCTGGTGACTCTTCGCCATGCACTCGACACTACCCCCATCATCTCTTCCTCACCGTCATTGCTCACGCACGCACAACACATGCACATCATCGTCGTCTCTTCCTCAGTCAGTCAGTCCTGACTTACAACACAACACACCACACCAAGCAAAACATACCAGAGGAATGAATGTTCAAAGTTGCATTGTCTTACCGAGCCTTAAGGATCTGGGAAGAGATAAATCGAAGAGCTTTTAGGGATAAATCTAGAGAGTTAAGAACTTCAATCATATCAGAATAGATATATAGTTGCATTGGAGGAATGCTATGATTAACAAAAGAGTGAAGCTTTTCTGGACCTTGGGATGTTGCCTGAAGCGACAGAGGGCTTTTGGACTTTTGCTTGTCAAATACAGAAGCTTCTAGATCGACTAAACAAAGACATATATTTAGCTCCTGAGTTATTTTAAGTTGTTAAATAAATATTGGAAGCTTTTAAATGTCAAATGAGTTTTTATTAAGTAAAGGAAAAATAATTATGATAATAATAAAAAATAAAATAAATTAATTTTATATTGAAATTATACTTAACGATTATATATTAATCTATATTTTAAATGTAGTATCAATATTTGTTTGTATATATTGTTGATGTAACATTTTTTTAAATAACTCAAAATCCTTTTGTAAACATTCTAAACTTCATTCATGCACCAATTTTAATTATCATATAGCAATATCTACTAATTTAAGTGTTATATATGTCATCAACTCATTCTAATTATTCATACATTGTATATATCAAGCATGAAAACATTTTTTGACATGTATTATTAGTGATTTTGAAGCAAATCATCGGTCTCTTGATTAATTTAAAGTCCTAGAATCAAGTTGGTTAATCAAATTTTATTTTATAATTTATTTGATTTAATTATTATTTATTATATGATGACATTGTAATATTTTAAATATTTTATATTGTTCTTAATTTTATATTAGTATGATGATTAAATGATATTTTTATATTAAGTATGATTATTATTTATATATGAAATATATGATAAACAATGTTCATAAAAACAAATAAATGATTGTTATTTTAAGTTTATAATATTATGATTTTTGAGACATGGTTGATGTAAAATTATAAATTATATAGGATATTATATTAAAGGACTATTTTTCAATTTTAAAAAAATCAAGGACTATTTTATAAATTTAAAAAATTATCTGAAACGATATCCGTTATTAACCGGTACTGGTACAGTACCGTATCAAAACCAAATCCAGTACTAATCTCAGTATGGTATTCATAACATTGATTAAAACTATTAACAAAGGCATGCATATACATTAGAACCATGTGACTTAAGTTCTTGTATTACAAAAGGTACATAAAAGAAACTAGACCAATAGAAAAATAGAAAATGCACTAAAAATTAAGCAAAAATAGTGGTGACTAATAGTCAAGTCTTACTGAATAGGAACTTTAAAAAGTATGGTTGAAATGATAGTATCGATGATAAAAAAAATTAGTTATGTAACAAAACAGATAAAAGTAGATATTAGATAAGCAAACATGTTAGAGAGAAAAATGGAACAACAGAAAATGAGCATGAATAATCAAGAGTAAACATAAGCCAACAAATTTGTGGCAATACTAAGAAGACAAGCTATAAAACACAATTGGACATAAGCAAATAAGCAACAAAAAATGGCCATGTTAATAAATTTAAACTAGCAAATGCCCCAGTCAAAACTCAAAGGTTAAAAACACTAGGTATATCACTTAGAATTTGAACTATACCAAAATAAGATCATGAACATTAGAAGTGAATGAGGTTTAACCTTTTTGCTAGAAATAATAAAAACATAGTGTAATCAAAGTGAACAAGGAAAACAAGGATCATTATTAATAACAACAACAACAATATGAGAAGAAGAAAATAGACTCCAAAGCAACAACCACAGAGATGAAGCGCTTAATATATATCATGCGTATAACAACTCCACAAAATATCAATTGAGCAGTAAACATGTTAAGCCTTAATCAATTATAATGCTATGCATAGACAAGAGCAAAAAGTTTAAATGCCAACAAAACATAAGAATGAAAGCAATATAATAAGATAAAGAGATAATGAAAATGAACCTAAATAAGAAATACCCTAACCCATATAATGTTTAAAGTAATTTGTTGGTACTCAGGTGAGGCAATATCCCTTCTTAACTGTTCTCTCATCTAAATACCATATTAAAGAGTTAAAACCCATATATGCATATACAGAGAGAGCTATGAGATGGTGAATATTAAGAAACAACCCTAAAATGTACAATGATCTCTTTTTATACCCAGATTAATAGAACCAACAATGATAATGGAACTATTTTAATAGGTTTGGGTGAGAATGGAAGAAAGCGGGAATGATGAGATTGGTGTGAGCGTAGTGAGTGTGGCTACTATTTTTTTTAAGAGTTAGAATAATGAGAAGGAGGGTGCATCTATGGTTTTTAGGAGTTAAAACTATAAAAGGGAGTTTGTAACTTGATTTTTTATGAGACAAAAATATGAGAGAGGATGAGGTTGCTTTATGAAAGAGAGGAAGAAAGGACAAAAGTTCACCCTTTAAACCCCTGACTTAAAGTGTAATTTACAACTCAACATCTTATAAAAGTGCTAATTAAGTTTTTATCATTTTTGTTGATATTGATTTGTACAATTTATTAAAATGATACTTATTGGACCCCAAGTAGAGTGCAAAAGTGGTAATAAAAGTAACAATAGAAACTTATTTAGAATTTTTTTAAAGAAAAGTTAAGGAGAAAATCATATTTTTAACCAATGTTTAAAGAAATCATTTCTTAGATCACGTCAATATTTGGTGGATTCAAATTGCCCAGCTCTGACATCGTATAAACTAAATTGATGACCAAGTATTAAAAACTAACAAAAACCTAAGTGTATTAAAGTTTAAGACATTATTGTACAGGTTATTAAAACGATACTTATTAGACCTCGAATAGAGTGTAAAAGAAGTAATAAAAGTAATAATAAGAACCTATTTAGACTTTTTTAGGAAATTAAGGTGAAAAATCATATTTTTAATCGATATTTAAAGAAATCTTTTATGAGATCAGGTTAGTATTTTGGTGGATTCAAATTTCCTAGTTGTAACACCATAAAAACTAAATTGATGAAAAAATTATTAAAAACTAATAAAAGCCTAACTATAGTAGAGTTTAAGACATTATTAATGCTATTTTTAAAATATTAAAGTACAACTTGATACCATAGATAATGATTGTAACTTACTTAGAAATTTTGAGTATTGTTAGGGCTCAATTTAAACTTTTAACCTTTAAACCCTAAAAAAGCTTTGTAATTTTTCCCATATAAAACAAAAATATTTTGGAGGTTTTTTTTATCAACTCCAAAATGATGCCATTTAACTTACTCCTACATTTTTCAAACTACAAATAATTACAACGTTTAAAAATCTATCATCATCTTTTTTATTAACTAGCTAAGGAAATTTCCTACAATTTTTCTTCTAATTTTCTCCTTTAAATAAGTAAATATGTCAAATATTAAAATCACCTAATTGCCATTGTTGTTTTATTTTTCTTTTTATTTACCATATTTCTTGAAAGTCCTAATAAACTTAATTCAAAATTAAAATAAAGAAGTAAAACTATAATTAAAAGAAGTTAGCTACTAATTAAATCATATTATCACTAAATATCCAAAATTTGGATTTACTTAAGACAAGTTAAGACAAAGGAATAAAACTAAAAATAGTAAAAAGAAAGAAATCAAAACTAAAATAAGGTAGATTGGTTATTAGAAAATGAAATACAAATTGGATGTGATAAAAATGAAAAAGGATATAATTGAAATAAATTACATGCAACTCCATTTGAATATATTTAAACTAAAATTGGTTACAAAACATATGAGTTGGGTAAAATTACATATCAACACCTATCATTGATAAATTCTCTCAAATTTTGTCAATACAAAGGAGATAGATTCTGTAATTCTACTAAAAGCTTCGAATCTAGTTGTTAAGAATTATTTTATTTGAAAAAATGCATGTTTAAGGCAAAACAAGGTAAAGAAAAAGAAAATATTTCTTAATAAATAAATAAAAAGTGTCCAATCATTTATACACGAGACCTTGCATATAAGTGGAAAGTAAACCCAAAAAAAAGGAACTAAAGGCCTAGATGGAAAGAGGTGAGTGTTCATAAAATGCAAAATTGCAACCATCAAGGCTAAGTGACTCCTCACTAATAGGTCAATAACCATAGTGTCCTTATCAATACTATAAAACTCATCAAGTTTTTTTATTTTGAGTTAGCTTAAGTTTTTTAAAAAAACCATCATTAACGTCCATATTTATAAAATAAATATTTAGAAAATTAATTTTGTTAAACTTCTTATAGGCCATGAAAATTGTTTTCATTACATTGATGATGTTATCATAGTTCTAAGTTTTAAAGAAAATGAAACTATAATGGTAGTGAACGATGTTGAATTTGGAGTCATAACACTAAAGCCTTTAAACACGTGACTGTAACTCCACTGTTTCACTCCTCAAACCTTCATTTTCATCTTTTAGCATTGTGTTATCCCTATTAAGCTTTGAAATGTTTAAATATTCTTTCTTCAACAGCCTTCTCTTTCTTGAAAATGTCAAGGTTGTTGTAGGCCTTTAAATCACCAGCCACGATCATGGCAGGTAGGGCCACGATCGTGCTCTGCGACAAGCTGACATGAAAACTCAAATTTTGAGTAATTTTTCAGACTGTTTTGACCCCGAGTTTGACCTAGGGTTGTTATAGTATAAATAGCACACTACAAGATAGTCACCAGCAGCCATTAGAGAGTGAAGAGAGTTGTGCCAAAAGAGTGAAATTCTGTCAAATCCAAGAGAGAACTAGAGAGAGATCAAGAGATTGAGAAAGGAGACGAAGGAAGAGAAACAGGAAGACGTGCTAGCCTCGAAGTACTTCTCAGAACAGGTGGTTTACCACCATTGCCACTTTGAGATTCTGTTCCTGACAGTATTTCCATTTATTTAGTTTATTTATGTATAAAGTTGAAATAGGTGTTGAGATTCGTTGTGTAAATGTTGAGTTTACCTCTATACTCACTTTCGGTTTTTGACTTTTGAGATTAATAAAATTTATTTGATTGTGTTTTCTTATTGAGTTGATTGTGATTTCAATTCTGTTCTTAATAGTTCAGCAACAAACTGAGAGGGTGAGTTGGGTAAAAATCATTGATTTGAGCTAATAAGAGTTAGGTGAATCGATAGGTGGAGAATTGAGTCAAACCGATAGAGTCGTATAACTAGAGATCGAGCATAGATTCCCGGTAGGTTAATAGGCAATTTTATAACTAATTTTTCTTTTGGACCAATTATAGATTAAGATATCACAATTCCCATAATTTGAATTAGGGATTACTAACTAAGGTTAAGAATTATAACTTGAGAGAGAGTAATTCACTCTAAGGCTACCTAGACCCGTTAATTCAATAATTGCATAATTGGTTAGGTTTTCTTAGTTTCGAATTAAAATCTCCTTTCTCTCCCTTAGTAATTTCTAGGTCGATTTTAGGTTGGGCTGTGATTTTGCTATTTTTTTAACTCTCTAGCATTTTAAATTCTCATATTGATTATTGATTGATTTAATTTCTGCATTAGTTTTTTGGGCAACCTTAGATTCTAGGACTAGATTAGGCTTGCTCGCGGGATCGACACCTTAGGTACTACGTAAATGACCTGTGTGCTTGCTGTAATTGCCAAGATTATAAATAGTAAAACTTAGCGCGTATAACCTTGAGCGAACAAGTTTTGGCGCCATTGTCAGAGAAGGCAATTTAGTTCTTTAATCGAAGGCTTTTCTACTAACTTTTGTTTTTTTTAAAAAAATGGGGCGTAAAGTAAAGACACATTGAGACATCTTAGAATGGGATATCTGAATAGTTGAATGCTGAACAATAATGGAAGATAGATATTATAGGGAGCAAGGAAATTTTGAGAATTACAATGAGTCGCAGTATGGTTAGAGCAATAACAACCTTTATTAGACCATGTACACTATTCGTCCAACAATGCAAGTACTCACATAGGACACCAAGATCTATTTGAATTTCAACATGACGAATCCAGTTCATAGGATTCTAAATTGGACAAGATCTTGGATAAGCTCATAGATATAGAAGAAGGGTAGAAGAGACTAGAAGAGCAAATTGATCAAGTGACGAAAAATCATGATGTTTCTATTCATAACTTAAAGATTCAAGTAAGACAGCTATCCCGTGAATTTTGTAAGAGAAGTGTGGAAGAATTTTTTAGAAAAATGGAATTACAACAACTAGAGCAATATGAGGCTATCACATTTAGGAATGGGGTAGAGCTAAAAGAACCAGAAGAAGACCATGCCGAACCACAATTCGTTGGCAACCAAAAGACGATGGAAGTGTATGAGGAAAAGAATTCCAACCCTCTCTATTATTCACCAGTCCTGGACATATCACATGTGAAAATCAAAAGTTCTTGGGTAAATGTCCATGCAAAGAACCCTATCCTTTGGATTGATCATGATGAAGAGACATTCCACATGAATGATGTATTAAGAATCTGAAGGTTAGTAGCTCATTCAGGATAATTGATGTATTTGAATCTTTTGAAGAACAAAAGGGCGAAGAACAGATGACGACAGACATCAAATTTGAAGAAGTTGTGAAAGTCTCTGTTCGTGAAGTGAAAGAAGCGGAGGAGACCAAGGTGATTAAGGAAGCAAGAAAGCAACTCACCTTCATGCAGGACAAACTGCTGGATTCAATGGAAGATTTAGGGAGTTTTATCAATATTGTCATTCTGATCATCTTACAATTTGTAGCTTATCTACAAGCTAAAAAAATAATATTGAACAAAAAAGGTGGAAGCAAATCACTCATAATTGATTCTGGATGAGTTTTAAAGGATGAAAGTCAAGCTAATGACCATATATTAGCACGTTTAGAAGTAGATTTAAATTATTATGTAGCTAGGTTTGTTTTAAATTCTTAAATAAGCTTGAATGATTTGGAACAGTTTGGATTGCTAATGCTTTTGCTCTCTTGAATCACATATAAGATAGGGAAACACTCTTGATGTCAAGCGGAATTAGTCTCAACACTATCGCCATCACCACCTCTATCACCATAAACGGTTTCGTATTCTAACCTTTTTCTTTTCATTTTTATTAGTATTTTATTCTTATGTTTTTTATATATTGGGTTTTAATTCCCCCTAGTGCTTGTGTACCCTTTTCACATTGAAGACAATGTGTTGTTCAAGTGTGGGAAGGGATTGTGTGTTTTTCCTTTGATTGCGCTTTTGCGTACTGTATGATAGTATTAGGTTACATTGTGTGAAGTGTGTGACTGTGTCAATGGCTTAGATTGAGTGAAATTTATTTAATTTTGGACATAGTCTATTAGGTTGTGAACGATCGTTAACCTACGAAATTAGTAAAATAGGGGGCCTTTGGATGAATATACAGCCTAAATAGGGCTTAGTGTAAATTTGGCACTCTCTAAATTGTCACATTCATTCATAAATTGAGGTCTTTTAGGTTAAGTAGCTTAACTAGTATTTTTCATGAAAACGAATAGCTAAAAGTAATAAGGTAAAAAAATGTTAGTTTAATAAATTACTATTCTGCTGACCTTCGGATTATGAATAGAGCTAATAGCTAGTTGAAAAAGTGATGTAATTGAGTAGCCGGATCGACACACATCACAAATGTGTGCCTTCGCGTAAAAAGGCTGTAACAACATTTCAACCAACCTGTTTAATAAATGGCTTAGTTGAGTAGCCGGATCAACATTCATCACAAATGATTACCTCCGAGTAAAAGACTAAGTCCCAGTTTAAATAAAAATTAAAAAAAGAAGTGTTTTAAATAAACACCTACCAGACTTGTAATAAGCTTGAATTTTCATGGAATTATACTTAGGAACAATTACAAAGTCTGAGGGACTGAAGATTTATTAATGTATGTGTACAATTTAAAAAGGTAACTAAGAAACACTTAAGTCTTTTTTTAGTTGTATATTTGTTCAAAGCCCCTAGACACATATTTTGTTTGTTAATAATTTGCCATAATTCGAATTATTGTGTCCAAGATTAAAGTTATTTCATGAAGTCAGAGCCATTGTCTTATTATTTCATTGTGTGCTTTGTGTTTTTATATGTTTTTTTGTTTTGTTTGCTTGAGGACAAGCAAACGTTTAAATGTGGGGATGTTGATAGTTACGTTTTGCATGATATTTTAGGGTGTAATCTGGTAAGTATTTAGCATTAAAGTGACAGTTAAGTGTGTGTTTATGTGTTGATTATGTGATTTTGGATGTTTATGTGTCTTTTATAGGTTAGTATGAATCGTTGAGCTTAATTGTTATATTTTTGAGGTACCTTGATGTATGTGTTAGTGTTGAAAGGTAAACGGGGAAGAACGATGAGGATTTGAAGAGTTTCGGGCTAAAAGACATAGGCCACGATCATGCACAGTTGCCACGATCGTGACAGAGAAGGAAGAGCTAAAAGCAGCTAGGTCGCGATCGTACACCAAGGGCCATGATCGTTACAGAGAGCGTTAAATCAGGCCACGATTATACACTTCAGGCCACGATCATGACAGAAAGGATAAATCACCAGCCATGATCATGGCAGGCAGGACCACGATTGTGCCCTGCATCAAGCTGACACAAAAAATTAAAATTTGAGTGATTTTTTGGACCGTTTAGACCCCGAGTTTGACCTAGGGCTGCTACAGAATAAATAACACACTACAAGATAGCTGCCAGCAGTCACTAGAGAGTGAAGAGAGTCGTGCCAAAAGAGTGAAGTTTCGTCAAATCTGAGAGAGATCTAGAGAGAGATCAAGAGATTGAGAAATGAGACGAAGGAAGAGAAACATGGAGAGGTGCTAAATGCATACTTCCCGAAACAGGTGATTTCCCGTTGTCGCTACTTCGAGATTCCATTCCCGATAGTATTTCCATTTATTTCAGTTTTATTTATGTATAGAATTGAAATAGGTGTTGAGATTCGTTGTGTAAATGTTGAGTTTACGTTTATACTCACTTTCGGATTTTGAATCTTGAGATTAATAAAATATATTTGATTGTGTTTTCTTATTGAGTTGATTGTGATTTCAATTATGTTCTTAATAATTCGACAACAAACTGAGAGGGTGAGCTGGGTAAAAATCATCGATTTGGATTAATGAGAATTAGGTGAATCGATAGGTAGAGAATTGAGTCAAACCGGTAGAGTCGTGTAACGAAAGATTGAGCATAGATTTCCTATAGGTTAATAGGCAATTTTAAAACTAATTTAGGTTTTGGACCAATTACAGATTGAGAGATTGCAATTCCCATAATTTGAATTAGGGATTACTAATTAGGGTTAAGAATTATAACTCGAGAGAGAGTAATTCACCCTAGGACGGCCTAGACCCGTTAATTCAATAATTGCATAATTGTTTAGGTTTTTTTAGTTTCGAATTAAAATCCCCTTTCTCTCCCTTGGTAATTTCTAGGTCAATTTTGGGTTAGGCTGTGATTTTGCTATTTTTTTTACTCTTGAGCATTTTAATTTCTCATATTAATTATTGATTGATTTAATTTCTGCATTAGTTAATTGTTTAGAATTATTGTAGTTTAGGGCGACCTTAGATTCTAGGACTAGATTAGGCTTCCTCGTGGAATCGACACCTTATGTACTACACGAACGACCCGTGCACTTGCAGTAATTACCAAGGTTATAGATAGTAAAACTTAGAGTGTATAACCTTGAGCAAACAATAACTTGATAAAATAAAGATACAATATTAGGCCAACAGAAGGGTGATAAAAACATGATAAGGTAAGTACATTTACCTTAGCAAGATGCCTTTTATAAAGCACACAAATTTGGTTAACAAGAATTCCTCCAATCTTTTTCTATCCTTATGATGACCATCTCATAGACCATCTCAAATTCACTCATAATCTTTTCAAAGATGGCATTAATCTTTTTTAGGTTGAAGTTAAGGAAGAAGCATTCTTCTTCCTCGTTATACCTACTTAGAATAGGAATGGCAAACATGTTCTCATCTCAATAAGATGAGTGAAGAGGAAAGGGATGAGAAGGTTAGAAAATAAGGATAGACGCAACATAAAGAGTCAACTCAATAGTATGACATTATTATGAATCACTTTGACAAGCCCCTCTCCTGAAATGACTAGGCTGCCTCACTGACACCCCACAGTGGCCCTCTGATGAATATGTGATCCAGTTGGAAAGTTCCCATAGAGCTAAACCTATTATCCTTTTAACGAAGAGCCTTAACTCAACATTAATAAATATAAACAGTGGAGTTTTTTATCATCTCATTTTATTAAAAATTTTGATAGCATAATGACAACATTTTTTATATTTCCAAAATTTCCAAATCTCGTGAAAATGTTCAAAACACTTCTATATTCACACCAAATTCTCCTTTACCAATTTCGGACTTCAGTTTCACTCACAAGAAACCTCAAACAATTGAATCAATTAATTTTAAAAAGGCTAAAACATATTCATGCATTTAATTTAAAATCATTTATATATATGCATTCTTTACACAAAAATACATTTAAAACATATTCATAGATATGCAATAGTTCTCAAAAAGTATTCATAAGGCAAAAATGGCTACACAGTAGCACATGACAAAGCTAACTACTCGTGGGTGGAGTCTTTGTTGTTGAATACTCACATGATCTGTGCGTCTCCTTTACCTACATAAATCGCATTTTGCTTAGGCATTTATTTCCAAATTCAGAAATAAGGCACTAAAACTATATTTTCGGATTAACCGAATTCAAGATTAGTGTTTAATCGCGTAACACATACACTAATGGTATTTTCGCTTTAACTTTCATAAGCTAATCTATTGTTCTTCGTTTCAATATCCAACTTCGAAAATTACTTAAATACCTTCTTTTACCCATTCTAACTTATCGATTTCTTCAAAGCACTATCTCACCCAATTAATTCACCATATGGCAGTATATGTAACGCTATTGATTTTTCACAATAACCACCATAAAATTTCAACTTATTTACACCATAACCATAATCAAACTTCACAATCACACCAATAACTACATTTCCTCTTAAGGCCAAATTGCCCTCACCACACACACACACAAATATATATCATTTTATTTTCTTTCCAATTCTTCAACACATCTCCTAAGATCTATGTCAAGCATCATCCAAACACATCGAATAACAAATTGCAATTTTTGTCTAACAATCTTCTAGCTTGGCTGAATTGATACACATAAATTATCCTTCCATTTTCTTAACATATCATATCATATATACATGTTTCAAAACCTATAACATTATTCAACTCACATAATATCATCCCTAACCATTTAACCACAAAAATCCTCAAACTTATAAAAATTCACTTAGTCCAAATTCATCATCTCAGCCACCAATCAATTTCATTTTTATTTTTAACACACTAACTAGCTTCCTACATATATGAATTGAAGTCCAAACCCATACTATGAAATCAAACCAATTTTTTAATCACAAAACCCTAACCTTGACCAATTCTTTCAAGCTTGATCTCTTGGTTTACTTTCTTGCTTTCAAACATTAAATTCTTCCAAGCTTATTATCTACTCCATGGCAAATCAAAAACCACCATTGATTATAAATAAATCCATCCCACTCAAAAACCTACAAAACTAGTAGCTTAAGCTAGGAAAACTTACCACTTTTTCTTTCAATCTTTTGGGTAATTGATAAGCCCCTATGATCAAAATTTCTCCCAATCACACTCAAAATTCATTAAAACTAGTTTCCCTCTTCTTCCCCTTCTCCTTGGCCAAATTCCACCTTAGTTTCTCTTCCTTTCCTTTTCTGTTTCACTCTCATGGGTAACACACCAAATGAAGCAATTCATAACTAAATTTTTCTTTTTATACTCTCCATTAATGCCCTAAACTTTCCATAATTATGTCATGATCCTACTAACTCTAATAAACAAATATTATCTCATTTAGTGCATTAGACATGTCATTTTCTCATTAGTAATCTCTAATGTCTCATCACCATTTAATTAATGATTCTTAACCCTTAATAAATCTTCTAATTGGTCATTAAGTTTGATTCATTAATCCACTATTACCATTTTATACAAAAAGGCCAAATTACCCTTTAATGAATTTAATTCACCAACTAATCGAATTAAATTCTAAAAATATTCCACAACCATCTTATCATCAAATTGACCATGAAATACTCTAATTAGGGTCAATAATTATTGATTTGATGCTTTAAAAAAATTTGAATGGGTTTAAAATCACTAGTGCCCATTATTTTCCAAAAGGGCATTTTAATCTAAAACTTTCGGAACTCCTGAAATCTATTTGATCGGACTTATTTTCGATCCGTTTCAGTATCATTAAACTCTAATACCCATTCTGGATATTTTCAATTTTTTAGGGTTAGGTCCCCAAAAATCATTATTCAAGCAAAAATACTATTCATCCGAAAACATTATTCATCTAGAAGCACTATTCTCCAAAAATAAAAATTTATATTCAAATGAATGGAAAAGTTCAAGGTTTTACACACTTTCTAATTCTTAGTCTCTTTCGAAGATAAAGCTAATATAGCTTTCTCTTGGGCCTCCTTAATCCTTGCAAGTATTTATAGTAATGGGTTTTATATGAATAATAAGGATGTTATTAAGATTTTTAAAGACATAAGTAACAAAGAATGATGAAAAGAAACCTTAGAGTTATAATCAAACCCTGAATAATGTAACTTGAGTAGGGTAAATCAATAATAAAATCTTTTACTTTTGACATATCCTTCCACTTATTCTCTTGGCAAACCTTTGATCAACTCTGGAGGACATGAACTAACATGTAATTAAGATGGTCACTTCTTTGGTTATGCTTTGGTGATAAGTTTTTACATCTCTCAAACATTTTTAAAAAACATCTTTAAAGTTTGAAACACTTTTCAAATATTTTCAAATAACAATTTTAATGTTTGAACACTTTTCATCTTTAACTAATAATTTCATCGTTTCAGACATCTTTAACAAGTAACTTTAAGTCTCGATATCTATCAAATAACTTTAGGTACCAACTTTATTATAACATATGTTTTCTAAACTCATCAAATGTTATTTGTCATGAGAATTTTCATCTCCATATATCCCTTTATGTGACAACCATTTATTTTATCATACTTAATTGGTCATAAATCTAACAATGTTTCAATTTCTTATCGAACTTAATTTATGATTTTTAATCTTCTATATTTCTTATTTTAATGGATAATCCCATTTTTAAACATAATGGTAATAAAGTCATCAGTAGAATCAGGTTTCATTATCATAAAAATAATATATTAAAACCCTCCTTAATTCAATAAAATTCATAAATTTTAATTAAAATTTTATGATGAAAAATACTAATCTAAATTTATTTTTTAAATTGATTTATAAATTTTTTATGTACTTTGAATTTGAATGATAATATATAATAAAAATTACCCATAAAATTAGGGTTTATAGATTTTAAAATGTTCAACCTTTTGAGATTTTTTCAATTCAATGCACAAGTTTTTAAATTTTTTAATTAAGTGACCGAATTTTTATAACCTTAAAAACTCAATTAAAAATGTTAATTCTATTAGTATTTTGCTAATTTGGGTAATGAAATTTTTTTTATTTATGACATGTAGGAGTCCATGTGGAAAATTAACTACCAACTAATCATCCAAGCAAATTAAAACATCTTACCCAACATGCGAAAGAGGTAATAGGTTGTGTGTTTTAGTCCACATAGATGATTAGTTGACAATTAATTTTCCACAAAAACGTCTAAATGTTATGGGCAAAAAGATTATGTTAGCCAAATAAGTAAAATATTATCAGAAATAATGTTTTAAACTAAGTTGTTAATGTTATAAAATGATAGTCATTTAATTGAAAATTTTAGAAGTTAAAGCACTAAATTGAAAAAATTCTAAAAGTTTAGGTACTTTAGAATCTGTTGTCTCCACAAAATCACATATCATATGTTATTAATATTTTAAATCTATATTTTTGATATATCTTGAAAGAGTGCATAAATGCGAAGAACATTAAAAATAACATTAGGAATAATAAACTCCATATATGTTACAAATGAGAGTTATAAAACTAAATAAACTTAATGTTGTGAACTATTCATTCTTTTTCTTAATTGAATCTTTTTATTAATGTTGTGAACTATTCATTCTTTTTCTTGATTGAATCTTTTTATTCCATGTTCAATTCATAATTTCAAATTAAAAGAAATGGCTTTTGTCTTATTCTTATTGAAATTTTTATCTAAATTCTCATTAGTAGTTTTTCATTATTGCCGGATCAATCTCTTTTATCTCATGTATAACAAGTTAATACCTAATATTACATTTATATTTTTCTTTAATAATGTTGATTTTGTATTTTAGATTCAACTATATTCTCAAAGTCAAATGATTTTTTGAAACATCCAAAAAGGAGACTTGATAATCATTTTATTCCATTTTGCAATAATTAATAAACAAGTTTATATAAAGAAGATGCTATAATTAATTACATTGAAATAAGCTATAATAACTAAAAGGGTAAGGCTTATTAAAAATCCATACCAGTTTAGAGAATTGTTTGTATTATTTAGATGCAAAAGATTTAAATCGGGCCTTATTCATTTGGAAAAATATATCAAAATAAACCCCCCTGTTGGTTAAATTGATTGAAAGGAATTCCTATGGCTTTAATAAATCATAAAGTATCAAAACAAACATAGGAAACATAGTATTTTTTGGCTCATTAGGATAGGAAAAGACTTCCAACGTTAGAAGAATTAGAAATTATAGAAGGGAATTTCACATTTTTACTAGCCCATCAATTTGATATATCTTCTTATATATAAAAATTGAAGCTCTTTAATAGTGTTATATTTTACATGTTATAGGTTAAATTAATTATAATTTAGCTTTTTATAACATGTTTTATTATGTTATAGCCGATGATTTTGAAGAGAATTCCCAAATTTAAGTGAAACTTTCTCCACATTTATTTGATCAAAATGACTTTAAAGTCATGCAGAAGCTAACTCAAAGGGAACTTTGCAAAAGGAATTGAAAGTCAAATATAAGCTCAAGGATATTATAAAATTAGAGAAGTTGGTAGAAAAGACATAACGGGCTCCAATTACACTAAAGGAGACAGGCGCCTCTCTTTTGCGAGGTTTAAGAGGTTTAGAAACAGCACAAAACTAGCACCAAAGTAGCATATGTGATCGATGTCAAACTCATCATTTTTTAAAAGTTACAAAATAAAACGGATGCCAGTTATAACTTGACATTAAGTGTCAGTTACACACTACTTTGAAACATGCAAAGTTTCATATCAAAATTTGAACCAGTCTGGATGCTAATTTGATGCTACTTCTTGTATATAAAATTTAAAGACGTGTAAAATCACAATTTTAAGCATTTTAAGACTCTATTTTGTAGCTCTTGCTATAGATATTCTCATAAAGGTTAGCTTAGTAAGATTTTTTGGTGAGATTTGTGATAACCACCTTATGAGTTTTAGTATTGTATTAGGGTTTCTTAACATCATGGAAGGTTTGGGAGCAAATATTAGGAAAAAAAATTCAACCTCAATTTGGACATAGTTAGCCTATCTTATTATATCTTTCTTTCTTTTCTTTCTTGCTTACTAAGATTATTTTGTAGTATTTTTTTCATTATGTTTAATAACTAAAACCTTACTTAGTGTTAGGGATAAGTGTATGATGAATACTTTAGTTATTAACGCATGTTGGATTATTGTTAAGTTGAATTTATTCTCTTTGATCTTCTTTGTTTAGTTTATGACTAGCCATCATATATTCAATATTGGGGATTGTTTGAAGGACTAGGAGGTGAAGTATGATTTGTACATTAGGAGAATAAAACATTTTGGACATAGATAAAGGGCTTTCCTATGATATTATGACAGATAAATAGAATATTATGTTTATAGGTTTGATTGTTCATTAGCAGGTGGTAATTACCTAATTAAATGTACCTGTATGCCTTAAGAGAGGACATAGATGCATTGGGTTAATTGTTATTTCAACATTGATAATCAGTCTTGTATGATAATTGAAATTTTGTATAAGTGAACATCGAAACCCTAATATTAGTCTTATTAATTTCTTTTTATTTAGTATCTTGATTTTATTAGTTTAATGATTTAATTACTCTTTCCAAATCTTGGATATTAGTGTTATGGTTGATTATAGTTAATAAATATAGTTATATAGTCCTTGTGAGATCAATACTTTGGAGTAATCCAATTATAATGACTTATTACTATTGGTTATATGCACTTGTAGATAAATTCGATCACTTTTTCATTTTCATTATTTATTCATTCTTAAAATTTCCTTTAAAAAAATTCAAACTTCAACTTATGATTGGAACTTCAATCTATAAGAGGTTACTTTATATAAGTTTAATTCGATATAAACTATTCTTTTTTGATATCTTCCTTCTTTTTTAAAAAGACTACTAGCTTTCTAATGTACTTAAGTGATCTAACATTAAAGGCATCTTTCCTAAAGACTTTTTTCTTTGCTCCCTAAAGAGGGATTTAAAATATTACCCAAGAATCTGTGCCTCGTGCATTACTACCTCTATTAGAAAAAATATGAATATCTTATAAGGACTTGCCCCAAAACAGGACCTGTTATCCTTGGATTAAAACATGTCTTCCATTGTTAGCTTTCCAGAACATGTTTATTCTCTGATCCTACTAAATGCAAGAGCTTTAGTATAAATGGATGGATTTCAAGATTTTGATATTGTAAAAGGATGAAAAATCAAAAGGTTATATATTGAAGGATTGAAAACTCTTATTATCAATCCATTTGTAACATGCAAGCTTACTAAGAATCTATATAAAGATCTTAAAAAGGTACTTCAAGTGGAAAGATACTTTTAGACTAACTTGTACTTATCTAACTAGAATGCTTTCGTTAGGATTTTGTAGACTATTAGGTAAGGGATTACTAGAACTTTATGTCTTAGGAATCTCCAAATTTTCACTTGTAGGGATGGCAATTTTGGCCCAGCCCGGTTTTTGGCCCGGGTTGGCCTGGCCATGGGTGGGCCACGGGTTGACCATGGTCCACCCTTTTGGACAAAACATCGTCGTTTTGGACAAAATAGGGTCGTTTTGGATAAAACGATGTCGTTTTGTATACTTTTTATTTAAAAAATATATATATGAACCGGTCGGCCCTTCAGTGGTGGCCCGGGCCCGACCCGGCCCATTACCATGCTTATTCACTTGTATAAATGTTAAATTTATGTTATGAATGTTATACCTTTTAACTAAGAACTGTTAGACTTGTTCACTAAAAAAAGGAATAGGCCTTTAGCTATTTTTTTAGTAGTTCATTTCTAAGAGCATTTTTTTTCAAAAGACAATATGAAATAAAATTAAGATAACATTTCAATATAAACTTTCTTTTTAGTTTGAGGAAGACGTAAGTGAACAATTAGGCCTTCCTCATTAAATTGCCGTGGGCATTTTATCAGAGCTTAACAGTCTTTTGGTTATTGTTCTATGAATTATCAGAAGTTAGCATTGTAATTTTGGATTTAAAAAGAAAAAAATCTTCTTAAATTCCCTTTATGGAAAGGGATTAGTGACATATGACAAAAGGTACTAATTGGAAATTAAATGGCTTATAAATAATGGTAAAATAGTTTACTTGTCCACAAAGCATTAGGTGTGATACTTCAGATGATGTGAACCCTAAGATGAAGTGAAAAAGATTGTGGCTCAATTTGTTAATGATGTGGAGCAATGGAGGTGACATGAGTTTGCATATACTTTTACAATCCCATCTATTTATCAACAAGAATCAGATTTACTTATTATTCTAGGTAATAAATTTCTAAAATTATACAACCCCTTCTGTCAATACTTACATTATATAACGTTAAAAACATGTTTAAGTAATTTGATAATGACCTACTTTCAACTCGAGTTTTGGGTAGCAAAGTGGTATCAAAGCTAGTATGGGCTAGCATTACACCCATGACGTTGTGAGTTCGAACTCCAGCATAACGAACTGGATCGCTTGGTAGCGTTTACGAAGCATAATGGGTTTAAGTAATTTGATAACGCCCTACCTTCAACTCGAGTTTTGGGTATTAAAAGGTTTAAGTACTTTGAGAATGCCCTACCTTCAACTCGAGTTTGGGGTAGCAAAGTAGTATTAGAGCCAACTTATACCCATGACGTGCCAGGTTCGAATCCCAACGTACTGAACTGGATTCGCCTGGGTAACAAAAGTGTGGTGGGTTTAAGTACTTTGAGAATGCCCTACCTTCAACTCGAGTTTGGGGTAGCAAAGTGATACCACTTTTTGGTCCTTTATTATTTGTATTATAATTTTCAGTTTTGAATCTATTTGTATTAGAAAGTCTACTGGTAATAAATCAACTCACCATTTTCTCAATGTCTTGAGACAAGCTAATGTTTCTTTCTCATGAATTGGATACTTGCTTTCAGCATTACTGAAAGTACCATTTATATACTTGCATAATAAATGCTTCTTTTGATTGGGTGATTGTGCCAAAAGGCAGCCAGCCCATGTATCTATACTGGCATCGATTTGAATTAGAAGTTTATCCTTTAGAAGATAATTATATAAAATTGGTAAATTATTACATAAAGTTTTTAGAGCACGTACCGTTGCTGTATCTTCAGGAGTCCAAGTCCATTGAGATTTTGTGCTACATTTTAATTGTAATCTTTTGCGTCCTTTGGCAAGATTTTTAAAAAAGCCTTGATCAGAAATATAATTCAAGATACCTAAAAATTGTTGTACTTGTGTTCTATTTTGTAAATGATCTGGAAATTGTTGTATTTTTAATTGAATATTAGGTTGAAGTTTTAAAAATCCATTATGAAATTGAATACCTAAATATTCAATATTTTGTTGTGCTAATTTTACTTTCTTCTGACTCAAAATTAATTTTTTTTCTTGACATCATTAAAGAACTAACTTAACCTTTTTCAAATGATCTTCTTTGTCTATATTTGAAAAGATAATAATATCATCTATGTATGCTAATGCAAAATCTTCGAATCCTTCTAGATTATTATCCATAAACCGTTGATAAATACTAGGTGCTTGTTTTAAACCAAAAGGTAATACATTCCATTGAAAATGTTTTTGAGGAGGACAAGTAAAAGCAGTTAATGGTTTAGTGTTTTCGTGTAATCTAAGTTGCCAATAACCAGATTTGGCGTCGAAAGTAGAAAACCATTTATGTCCTTTAAGTTTATTAATAATATAATCTTTTCTTGGTAATTTATATACATCTCCAATTGTTGCTTCATTTAGTTTTTTATAATTAATAACCATTCTTCTTTTGTCTCTTTTTTGTTCGGAATGATTGTTTACATAAAATGCAGGGGAAGAATGTTTACTAGTACTAGGAGAAGTTAATTGTTTGGTTAATAACCCAGAACATTTGGAAATAAATTCTTGTACATCTTATTGGGTATATGGAATATTATTTTTAATATTTATTTCTTGTGTAAGATCTTTTAATTTAATTTCAATGAGTTGAGTGTTTGTATTTTTTATAGGGTCTAGTGGATTTTCACTACAAACTTGTTCTAATAAAGTTTCTATTTTAGTTTGTAATGTTAAATCTTTTTGTATAAAAAATTGTAGTTGGTTCATTTTTTGACTAAGTAATTTTAAAGTTTGATAATATGTTGTATGATAAATAGGAATTTTTAGAATTACTGACTTTTGATGTATTGATTTTATTTCGGGTGTTTTTATTATTCTAGGTAATAATTTCCTAAAATCATACAACCCCTTCTGTCAATACTTACATTATATAATTGATTTTATTTTGAACAAAAAAAAATAAAATCAATTATATAATGTAAGTATTGACAAATTACCTAGAATAATAAAAACACCCAAAATAAAATCAATTATATAATGTACGTATTGCCAGAAGGGGTTGTATGATTTTAGGAAATTATTACCTAGAATAATAGGTAAACCTGATTCTTATTGATAAATAGATGGGATTGTAAAAGTATAATTTTCAATAATAATATTATTGTAATAACTAATATACCAAATGTATTTAATACTTCCATCGACTATTCTAATTTGTAATGGTTTATGTAATTTTTTCCAATTAGTTAATAAAGTTTTGGTAGCTATACAGATTGTAGCTCCTGTGTCAATATATGCATCAACTTTTTTTATTCTAGATCTGTATCTGAATAAATGTTGTATTGAGATTCGGCTGTTGATTCTGAATTTTGCGATTGAGATTCATAATAAAATAATGTGTGAATTCTAGAATCAGTTTCATAATCAGATTCGATAGGTTCTAATTGATATTGGAATGCTGAATTTAAAAGATTAAGTTTTTCCTTGTATTTAGTGTTTGTAGATTTTCTTTTAGGGCATTAATTTGCATAATGTCCTTCTTCTTTACATAAACAACATCTACATTGTTTTTTATTCGAGGGACAATATTTTTGTTTAGGGTTAGATTGTCGATAATTCTTTTTTCTAAATTTTTTTAATAAGATCTAAATGGTTTTTTATAAAATTGTCTTTTTGGATATTTTTTCCATTTATATTTTTTATATTTAAATTTTGAATGTTTAGGTCTTGAGTTTCTATACCGAGGAAGATTACAACCATATTGTTGTGGTACTCTGAGTATTTTGAACAACATAATTGTGTTTCTGTATGTTTTAATTTTTTGAGTAATTTTGCTTCTAGACATTTTTGTGCTAATACTTCTTTTGTTATATGTATGGCTCCTCCTAAGTTGTAGGCAACTAAGTTAGCTGTTTGTGATTTAAGAAAAGTTTCTTCAACTGTTTTATTTATTGGGTAGGGTAATTTTTGAATAAATATCTGAATATACATTTCTTGTTCAGGATGTGTTAATTTATAATAATATTTTTTAAATTCACAAATATATTCTTCAAGATAACATATATTACATATGCTTATATTATTTAAATGCCAAAGAGCTTGTTTTCTTTCTTCATTTTCAATTTCTTGTTTATATTAAGCTATATCTTTGCCAATAAATTCTTTATAAATACGCGAAATGAGTTAATTGGCACTACTGCATTAAGAAACTCGGTGCTATTTTTAATTCTTACTTCATTATCTAATAAGAAGTTAAGAACTATTCCCATAGTTTTATAAGTAATAAAATTTCATAATAAACTAATATTTTTTAACCCTTCAAATGGTTTTTCTAATTGAATTATTAGAGCTAATCTATTAGACCACTCTAATAATAGTTTTTCAGGTGTTAAAACACAATCTAAGTTTAAAATTCCATCTGGTCCTAATTGTATATGTTTGGGTGTATATTTCGTTGGAAATTTTCGTATTTTATAGTCTTTTCGATAATATCCAAATCTATTTAAATCATCTATCACAATTGGTTTACTATCCCATTGATAACTTGTTTGTTGTTCTTTTTTACATTTTCTTTCTCCTTGTTGACTAAATTCTAGTTGTTCGGTTTGTTCTACAAATATTTCTTGACCAGACTTATAGCCATATATTATTTCATCCTGATCAGTAACAGGTTTAAGTATTTCAGTGTTAGAAAAAGAATTTAATGTTACTTTATTAATTAATTGAGTTAATTCTTCAAACTGAACTTTTACATCTTTTTCAATATTTTCTTTTGGATTAGATAAATCTAATTCTACTTCTAATTTATCTATATTTTCCATGGTTTAATTGAAGAAATTTCTTTTATTGTACTGGGCTCTAATACCACTTTTTGGTCCTTCATTGTTTGCATTATAATTTTCCATTTTAATATATTAAATCTTCTGCTAACAGTCTTGCAGATATCTTAACCAGAGAATGGAAGCAGCTATCATCAGCTTAAAGGATTCATTGACTAAAAAGGAGGCAGCATTATTAGAACTTCAGCAACAAGTTGGTATTGTTACTAAAGAAATTAACCAGCTCCGAAGTACTATCAATCTCCTTCAAAAACAAGTAACTCTGGACACTATTCCTACACCTATTTCTACCTCGTTTACTACACCAGTCCCAATTACCCCTCAACAAATCCTAAAAACACCACTCACTTCTCAACCGACTATTTCTCAACGAAAAGAAGATTTCAAGGAAGCAAAGGTCTATGTAATTTTTAGCGGACTTATGGCTGGTATTTATGATGATTGGCATAAAGTCACCGTTCATATTACAAGCAAACCATCCATTTTATATAAGAGTTTTCCTGATAGACAATAAGTTGAAAAAGCTTTATTAGAATTCAAAAACCCTACCTTGAAACCACAATATAAACAAGTTCTCGAAAAACCATCCTCAACACCCACCAATATGAAACCTTTAGGAAAACCCATAAACATGGACAAAATTAATTCTTTACCTACTAGAGCTTTCAAGGAAGAAATGAGGAAGATAACATCAGAAATATTTTGTGAATGTTTTCAAGCATTGAATGAATGGAAGGAAGATCAGAAGATATTTTAGTATTATCCACAAAACTATGGAAAATATGAACCCAAAGCAATCATCTTTCCTGAAGTAGATCCATTAACCACATATCTCTTTTTCCAAAGTGGATTAATTGATACAATTTATTTAAACAATTTAAATATCCTTTCTAAATTTCCTCCAGGATTTATTTAACCCATAAAAAACTACCATGAACGATTTGCCAAAGAAAGGGAAGTCCTTATCAAAGTATTCAGCAGTTACCTAATTTTTAAGGAATCAGACAACATCAAGGATGTAGAAATCAAAATATCACGAATTGCCTTTGTTCAAATTGGAGTAAGCAGTGGGATGTATCCTCCTATAAATGATCCACCAATGCACGAATTCACTTGGAATTTAATTAATCAGTTCAATCTCCAATGCTTGGAAGGAGTATATCAGCAAGGTCTTCGAATTGCCACTGAATCATTACTTAAAGTGAATTATAAGGGTATCAATATGCTCATGACATTAACATATAAATCTCCAATTACATTAGAAGCTCTACAATTAGTTCGTCAGTTTGAACAACCATTTTCTACTGTAGAAGGCATCTTTTCTGAATTATCATCACAATGGAAATATGCTTTTTGCCAACAATTCAAGACACATGTTCAGCATAAATGTCATTATTGCCCTTCTACCTCTGCCAACATTGAAGAAACAGCCTCTGAAGACACAATAATTGAAGAATAGCTGGAAAGAAAAAGGAAAAAGCACAATTATTTTAAGCATGTAGTTCTTTATCCAACACTGACAAAGAAACAAACCACTTTCAGTCCAAAAGCAGATTCCTCTGCTTTTTCTTTAGCTTTATGTCTTTTCTTTTTACTTTAGCTTTTAAGTTTTTAGCTTTAACCGATTCCTTCGGTTTCCTGTTGCTTCTTTGTTCTTGCCTATATAACACAGCTAATGTAATCGTTCAGAATATGAAATAAAGCTCTCTCTGTAATATATCTCTTGCTCATTCGCGTCTTAAGCCTAGGAATTGGTGTTTAAGCGAAGGATAGCAAAACAGGTATCTTATAAGATGTTTTTGCTTCATCAATTAAGCATTATAAATACTCTTTTCTTATTCATTATATTAATTATCATTAGTATTTATTATGCTCAACTATGTTTATTCATGCTATCTATTAGTTTTATATGTTTAAATACAACTAAATTATTTGATTATTAGAAAAATAAAAATTTATGGATTTATATCTATACCTAAACAATATCTCTTTGATAAAATATTTTATCTTGATATTGATTATAATAATTTGAATTGATTAACTTTATTCTTAGTTATAACAAATTGGTTTAAACCTTTTATTCAGGATTAAACATGAGTATTAGAACAGATTGCTGGATATGTAAAGCTCTCTATACATGTCTAACACTCACAATTGAAAAATCAAGAGTTAGTAAACAGATTATACAATATTTTACTATCAGAAGTCAACATCTCATCTCTCTATGGCCACCTTCTCCTCAACTAGATTTTGAAATAAAAATATGTCAAGCTCGAATTATAAACAACATAATCATCTATCAACAAGAATTGGAAGAACTTTGTCAGCTACATAAGCGCTTTTGCAACCATTATCAACAAGACCATATTGATTCTCAATTCCAAGATCCAGTCTCTACTAGTTCTGTAAACAATGAATAATCTGTGTACTATTTGTAATCAACTACAAAATAATATTATTTATTTTGAAAGTTTAGTTATTCAATATAAAGCTGAAAAGGATCATTTTGAAGACCGTTACAATTATTTACAATTTTTTATTAAAAATAATGATTTAGAACCTACTAAAGAAAAATTAGACTCAGCAACTTATTTATATCAAATTTATTCTTTAGAATTGTCAACACTCCAATCTCAATTAAATATACATATCAGACAAAATCATCAATAAAATGATTGAAATAATTCCTGAATCCAGTGAAACCAATGATATACTGGAAGTAGATAATTTAGAATTAACAGAAGCTAGGGAAAATTTTCATATTTCAACCTTACTCTTAGAAGAAAAAGTAAAACAAATAGCAAAAAGCTAACTAGATCTAAAAAGTGGTCAAGATATAAAATACTACCCTTTTCAAAATTTTATAAACAGACAAGACAAAACATAATTTATTATGGAAAATTACTTTATGAAACTCCAATTAGTATATATCAATGTAATGGACATTCTAAACTTCCTCTAATAAATCAAGAACAAATATATAAACAATTACAAAAATTCCCAGAAAATAAACGTCATAAAATTGGTTATATTCATCTTTTTATTATTCAAATTTTATTAAAATATACTTTTCAGGAAGGTATTGACTCCCCAATCAGATTAGCAATTATAGATGAACGATTAACTGAATTAAAAGAACAAGTAATCGGAATCATAAATGGTAATCTTGCTTATGGAAAAATAAAATTTAATATTCGGCTAAAATTAGGAATTCCCTTATATTCACACAATTTAGATGACACAATTACTATAGCCTATAAATTTTATACAAAAAATTTAATGACTCTTGGACAATATCCTTTTTCAATTACGTATCAAATAAGTTATGCTTTAACAAATTCTCATCATAGCATTGAATTCAAAAATACTGATAGAATTTATATGGATCAATTATTTAATGATGTTGCTAAAATTGGAATTAATTTAAGAACATCGTTAAGAGAATTACCTGAAATAAATTATCCTATCTCTTCAGCTCCCAGATTATTCCTATCACACAATATATATAATCAATCAATTCCTTTAACAAAATCACAATCTTGTCAATTAACTAAACCTATTAGATTTATAAAACCAGGAAATAATTTAGAAAAATTATTTTTTATAACAGACCCAAAAATAATAAAAGATCGACAAAATGAAGAACAAAATATAGGAAAAGGTATTAGTAATATTAAAACAACCTCATGAGTTAACCATACATATCAAAACTACCCTATGAGTATTACTAAACATGTTACCCAATTATTAGAAAAACAAATACAAATTGAAGAACAACTAAAAGATATCATACAAAATCAGTCAACTACAGTAAAAATAATACGCAAGGTAATAAATGAAAATGTATCTATAAGAGAACTAACAAATCAAATAGATTCAAAATTGAAAATTATAATACAAACAATGAAGGATCAGAAAGTAGTATCAGAAAATGGTTGTTCAAACTGACGAACTAATTGTAGAGCTTCTGATATAATTGGAGATTTATATGCTGATATCATGAGCATATTGATACCCTTATAATTCACTGTAAGTAATGATTCAGTGGTAGTTCGAAGAAATTGCTGATTTAATCCTTCCAGGCATTGAAGATTGAACTGATTAATTAAATCTCAAGTAAATTCATGCTTCGGTCGATTATCTATAGGAGGATACATCCCATTGCTTACTTCAATTTGAACAAAGGCAATTCGTGATAGTTTGATTTCCAATTTGAACAAAGGCAATTCGTGATAGTTTGATTTCTGCATCCTTGAGGTTGTCTGATTCCTTAAAAATTGGGATGAACAGTAAAAGTAAAAGACAAACAAAGCGGTGTGTATCTCTTAGATAATCAGATAACAGAAGGATCCTTCACTTAACCACTCACTTGTCAGTAATACCCATAGGAAACCACAAACAAAGAAGAGAAAGTAGCAGAGCAATGCAGGAGCAGTGGAGCCTCTACGAAGCCTACAACGAACTTCATGGTTTGGCTCAAGAGCTCCAAACCCCTTTTGACGCACCAGCCATTCTGGTGGTGGGCCACCAGACTGACGGCAAAAGCGCTCTGGTAGAGGCTCTCATGGGCTTCCAATTCAACCATGTTGGCGGTGGCACCAAAACGCGCCGCCCCATTACTCTTCATATGAAGTATGATCCTCACTATGACGTTCCCGTCTGCCATCTCATCTCCGAGGACGACCCTTCTCTTTCCCAACACAAGTCTCTCCACGAAACTCAGGCAACCCCATCTTTTTTCTCGTTGCATTTTTATCTGGGGAATTCGTAAATTCTGCAATGTGCAATCATATGCTTGTGGTTTTTCTCTGCGAATTTCTTCAGGCGTATATTGAATCAGAGAACTTGAGATTGGAGCGTGAGTCGTGTCCGTTTTCAGCTAAGGAAATAATTATGAAAGTGGAATACAAGTACTGTCCCAACCTTACAATTATAGACACTCCTGGACTAATTGCTCCAGCACCTGGTCTAAAAAATCAAGGGCTACAGGTCTGGAAAGATAGATTAAGTAGCATACAAAATTGACTTATCTCTTGGTAATCGTACCGGTGCTTGCTTTTGTGTTTATTCAGACTCAAGCCCGAGCAGTGGAGTCGCTGGTGCGAGCTAAGATGCAACATAAAGAGTTTATTATCTTATGTCTTGAAGATTGTAGTGACTGGAGTAATGCAACTACAAGAAGGGTGGTAATGCAAGTATGCATCTTTTCGGTCATCTATTTACATTTCATTTGCTTTGTCTGATGTTTAAATCTTTATCAATAGAGTAGCAGTTTTTCCACTGTTGAGTAATCCTTGCCGGGAGTAAAGTCATGCCAATTATTGCGTGTGATAAAAGGTGTAAATAGGGATAACAGTTAAAATCTATAAATTGAATCATGATCTGAAACAAGTGTTTTCCAGCGGGAATTGTGGAGAGTAAAGTGGAAAGACTTATATCTTTGAGTAATTATTGGGTGATGAAATTGAGTTTTAAGGGCATCTATGCATATGAGTATTCTGCATCACAGGGATCTTCTGCCAAATATCTACTCCCAAACTATTTTCAAAGGCTTCATTTGGATCTTAATAGTGGATTTGGAAGTGCATTTCGAATATGCTAAAATAGAATTTATTATTCATAATCTACATTTCAATTCTTGGAATTGGTTAGGGAATCAAAGTTCTAATTCCCAATGGACAAACAAAAATATTGGAGCTACCAATTCAATTTGCATTTTAAACTCTGGTTTTGAGGGTAGAATACAGGATTATAGAATGTAATTAACATGTAAATTACTGTCGGCTAAAAGGAATATTTTTGTTTTGATATTCCCCTTTGTTATAGGAAAATGGATTGTTCTTAATATTTTCCACTTCTTGCAAAAGACTAAACTGAATATCTTAGTTTTTTATAGCTTGATCCTGAGCTTTCAAGGACCGTAATTGTCTCAACCAAGCTTGATACAAGGATACCTCAGTTTGCTCGCTCCTCTGATGTTGAAGTTTTCCTTACCCCACCTACCCAAACGGTTGATGGCTTCATGTTGGGTGGGTCCCCTTTTTTTACATCAGTGCCTTCTGGAAGGGTTGGTTTAGATCATGATTCAGTGTACCAATCAAACGATGAGTTCAAGCAGGTTTAGTATTCCAACACCCAAAGCTATTATTTCTTTTGGCTTTCATTTCATATATTAATGCTAGTAATTACTAATCGAGAATCACAGGACAATTATTATTTTAGGAAGCTAGGAGTCCCTTTCCATTTTGTTCTGGTAGTGCTTTTCCATGTGTGGTGTTTGAAATGTTGGTCTAACTCTTGCTTGTTGTTTTTAGTTGGTATGTTAACATTAGGAGCTATATTGCAGGACCTAACAAGATAGCATTTTGATATTTTTACACTATAGTTATTAATTCTCTTCTTGAAAAACATTTGTTCTCTTTAAAATAAAGACATTAGAATTGAGGCTTCTTGATTTGGAAATTGAATAGGCGACTTAAGGTATCTCAAAGAGCAGTCTGATGCTTATTATCATCTTCTCTCTCTTCAGCCTGTTATTCCTCAATGTGATTAGAAGGTTTAACATTGATAACTTGGACATGCCATCACTATTCCCATCAATGTATGTCTTGGTTGGTCATCCTTAAGCCTCAAAGTTCTATTATTAACAAATTGTCTTCACTAGCCTTCTTTCTTGTTGAAGCTTTTAGATTTGCCTTTACTGTTCAAATTACTTGACAAATAGACCATGAAACTACTTTGCATTCATACAAATTCAGGATTACATTGCTAGGTTTGTCACCCTAATCGGAGGACCAATACATAGTGTATCTTAAAATGTGTTTCTTTTTTGTCCTCCATTTCCTCCTTCTGCCTCTCGGGAGTATAAAATGACAACTTCTTGACACTCATGCCCGATCGTGAGACTGCCTGTTGAATGTCTGATGGCGCATTGCTCCAACCTGAGCTATGCAACAACAAGATCCCCCTTGATTCTTGCTGGATAGTGTATCTTAAAATGTGTTTGCTTTTAGTCGCATCTTGAGGAATCTAATTTCTTTCCAACATACTAGCCTTGAGACAATGTTAAGTATTTCAATTCCTTGTCACCTCGAAATGGCTTGGTGAATGTTTAGTTTTTGAAAATTTATAGTTGAAGGATTTTAAAGCCTTAAATCACCTTCTACATCATGTTGAGGATAAAATATGTATTGCAATAGACTCAATAGGAAAATCCAATTGCAAACTATTAATTTGAGTGACATCACTCTATACATATCCTGGACAATAGATCATACTTGCCAATATGTATCACAAATCTCAAGTACCTATTGTTGGTGACTATTTATTGCCATTACAAGTTGAGAAGCTAAACATCAACTTGTTCATAACATTCAAGTCTATAGGAGATAAGATATTAGAAGGTGTATTGGTCAAATAAATAATGAAATCCTTGCCTCAAAACCCTAACTTAACAACAACAATCCAACTAGGATAGTTCTTTCCATTCAACTTCTTCATGGTAATAATTGGAGTTCCTAAGGAGGAGGAAATGCAATCACTGATGCTGGGATCACAAAAATGGAAATTTGAATGCTAGAATTAGTAGAATGTTATCATTATAAATATAAAATGATGTCACTATGAGAATGCTAGAAAAATGGCACAAATCGAGCAATAATCTGTACTAAAAGAGTATCACAAAATCTTAAAAATATCAAAAAAGAGGTTGAAAAGAGATATGCTCGAATTCAAACCAAACAGTGGTAATGGCAATAGTGTGTGACGGTGCATTGCTAGTTGGGAAGTAATGAGGTCACAACAGAAGAAAGTTGACTTCATGGAGACTCCAAAATTGATTGAAGGATATCAAAAGGTGGCTTGATGGTTTGGCTGTTGGAAC
>JAOQMS010000005.1:19211238-19222496 GCA_027563885.1 Erythroxylum longipes
AGAAAGTTGACTTCATGGAGACTCCAAAATTGATTGAAGGATATCAAAAGGTGGCTTGATGGTTTGGCTGTTGGAACACTTTGGTAGAGGTGGCAGTCCATTGTTGGCAATAACGCCAATGACTCAAGTGTCCAGAGTGAAGTGGTGTTGGTGACTGTTTGACTCACCTATCTCCTAACAAATACAATTTTACTCCTACTTGAGATTAGACCATCAAGTACTTGTGAATCGAGATTTTTCTCATCGAAAATCTTGAAAGGGAATTGTTTATCCATAAACAATTATGGTTTTTATTGTCTGTATTAGGATTTAATCTCTTCCCTAACTTTATTGTTATGTTAATGTCAAGAGAGAGAGATGATAAGAACTTCAACAAATGGATGTCAGTGGAAGAGGAAATACAGAAATAGATAAATGATCCCAGGTAAAGAATGCTAGTATTTAGGATTTTATTGATAAGGGAAATGGATATCGGATGAGTAAAGGCCACATTTGAGAGGTGACCAATTCTTGCACTCTCACAACCTAACAGATTATCCACACCTTCCTACCTCACACATGCCGCTATTATACCCAACATTCCTGACAGAGAATCCTAACAACCTGCCACCTCATTACTCTGTATGGTACTAGCATTCTAACTGAAAAAACAAAGCCTTTAGCTTGCATAAATGACTGTTGTGCCAACTGATGGTTCTTTCTTCTTTCTCCTTTCATTTTGTATATGAATAGGAGGCTTAACAAGAGATTAGAGAAGTATAACTTTAGTTAATCATTTGCTTAACCTTTGTATATACATATACATTAATAAGGCTAATAGGGTTTCTATAAAGAGCTGATTTGCTCTATATCATATTACTAAGAGAATGTAGGACATATATACAAGAATAGGAGTACAGAATAGGCTAGATAATCTATATAGATACAGAAGATAATCCTAGGATAATGTTTATCGCAAAGATACTGCTATCTAATCTATAGAATCTGATTACAATCAGATTATAATATTATGAGATAATATGTATCTTGACCACACTCCCCCTCAAGTTTGATCATAGATATAAATTATGTCTAACTTGCTGATACATTCTTCAAACACTTGTCTTTGAAGACCTTTGGTAAACACATCTGTTGTCTACTTCTTTGTTGGAACATAAGTTAGACATATAGTCCCATCTTCTATTTTCTCCTTGATAAAATGTAGATCAACTTCAACATGCTTTGTTCTCTCATGGTGGACTGGATTGTGTGCCATGCTTAGGGCTGCCTTGTTATCACAATAATGTTTTATAGGTGACTCAAAATTGATTCTTAATTCTGTCAGCACTCTCTTTAACCAGAGACTTTCACAAATCTCTTTTGCAACTGCTCTTAGTTCAGCTTCTGCACTACTCTTAGCTACCACTTTTTGCTTCTTACTTTGTCACATGACCAAATTTCCCCACACGAAACTACAATACCCAGTGGTTGATCGTCTATCCTCTTCTGAACTTGCCCAATTTGAATCAGTATATATTTCAATTGTTCTTTGATCTCCCTTTTTGAATAATAATCCTTTCCTAGGAGTACCCTTTAAATATCGTAGGATCTTAGAAACTGCCTCAAAATGCTTCCTGCTTGGTGTATGCATGTAGCGACTTACAACACTCACGACAAAAGCAATATCTGGTCCAGTATGAGACAAATAAATCAGTCTTCCCACTAGTGTCTGGTATTCTTCACGATTAACAAGTTTATCCTCTTCATCCAAATGTGTGTTGGAATTCTTTACTAATGGAGTCATGCTTAAAGAACTTAATAAAACATTCCTATCCTTGATTCCCAAAGTGGAAAATCCTAGCGAACTTGGTGAGTACTGGCCCATATCTTGCTGTAATTTGATATATAAAGTGATATCCAAGCTTATTGCTGACAAATTGAAAGTTGTCCTTAGTTCATTGTTAGTTCGTATCAAGGAGCCCTCATAAAAGATAGAAGCATAGGGGATAATATCTTTTTGGCTTAGGGGTTTTTGAGGAGCTATCACTAGAAGAATGGACCAAATTGCTGTGCAATTAAGATAGATTTTCAAAAGTTGTTTGATTATATTAATTGGCAGCTCATCCAAAACATTATGGAAACTTTTGGCTTTCCCTTAAAGTTCAAGAACTGGATCAAACAATGTATTGAAACCACTTCCTTTAGTGTGCTTTGTAATGGTGAGCCTACTAAAAAATTCAAGGGAGTTAAAGGATTTTGATAGGGTGACCCCCTTTTTCCCTATACTTGTTACCTTATAGTTTGAAGTCCTAAACAAAATTTTGGTATGCAACATTCAAAGGCAGACAGACTTTGCTTATCACTATAAATGTAAGGAAATGAGGATTGTCAGTCTCTCCTTCACGGATGGCTTATTGCTCTTTGTTGGATGATTATTTTAGATAAGTTTAGTTAGCTTAGGGGATTATCTTCTAGGAGATAAGTTTATCTTCTAGTAATAAGATAAGATTACTATAGATTGGACAAGTTAGTATATACGAAAAATCTAGTAGTTTAGTCGTATTAGAATAGGTTATACTCGTGTGTAAATAACATATAAGAAGAGAAATAAAGTAGTTTTTCTTCTGATTTCTCTATACCCTCTTGTTTCATGGTATTAGAGCTACTGATTCTGGTAGCCTATTTTTTTTTTTCCAGCCACGAGTTCAACCAACCTTCGGTTCCTTTTATGAGTCCCAAACCTCATCCCAAACACCTAGTTACATAAAACCTTCAGCCCAAACTCCATCTCCTCCTATTGATAACCTTTCGTTGCAAGTCACGCAACATAGATTAAATGGAACAAATTTCTTAGAATGGTCCCAATCTATCATGCTTGTAACCAAAGGAAGAGGCAAGGCTAGATATCTAATAGGGGCAATTCCTCAACCCCACAAAACAACAGTCACTTACGGTGCTTGGGAAGCTAAGAATTCTATGATCATGGCTTGGCTTATAAATTCAATAGAGCCAAAAATAGGAAGAACCTACCTATTCTGCAAAATTGCAAGAGAAATCTGGGAGGTTGTGCAAGAAATATATTATGATTTGGAAAACCCTTCTCAGTGCTTTGAAATTAGATCAAAAATCAGAAATACTCACCAAGGTAATGTGTCTGTTACTGAGTATTATAACTTACTCACTGAATTATGGTAGGATATGGACCTATTTTATGCAGTAAATTGGGAGTGTTTTGTTGATGCCAAAAGTATGAAAAATTATTGGAGAAGGAGAGAGTTTTTGATTTCTTGCAGAGACTTAATGTTGGACTTGATGAAGTGCGAGGAAGGTTACTTGGTTTAAAACCATTGCCATCAATCCGAGAAACGTTTGTTGAGGTTTGTAGGGAAGAGAGTAGGAAAAAGGTCATGCTTACCTCACACACTTCTAAACAAACCTCTCAAGGCTCAACTTTAGTCGCAAAATCTCAAAAGGAGTCCACTTACCAAACCCGAGAGCAAAAAACCAAGACAACTGTGATAAGCCCTACCACACCCGTGAGGTTTACTGGAAACTTCATGGGAGACCAGTAGATTGGAAACCTAAAAGCCAAAGAGTTCAGCAAAAACGTGGAGCAGCACATGTAGCAGAATCCGATATCAGGAAATCCACAGGGCTAAGCCTTTCCCCCCAACAGATTGAACTACTTCAGCAACTCTTGAATCAGACAAAAATCACAACTGAGAAAGACTCACATGACAACAAATCTCTACTGTAACACTAGTGCATAAAGGTAACCTGTGTCAATCATTATTATCGAAGTCCCTAAGTCATGATCTTTGGATTGTGGACACAAGTGCATTAGACCACATGATTGGGTCTTTGAATGTCTTTGAAAAATATGAGCCATGTAACCAGAAAGTTAATGTCCAGGTTGCGGATGGAAAAGGGTCACCAGCTATTGGTCAAGGGAGAGTTTGTTTGCTAAAACTGACATTAAATACTGTTCTCTATATGCCTATGTTAACTTATAATCTACTATCTATTAGTCAATTAACTAAGGACATGGACTGTATTGTGACGTTCTTTTCATCTTATTGTGAATTTCAGGATCGGTGTTTGGGAAAGATGATTGGTAGTGTTGAGTAGAAAGATGGACTTTACTACTTCTCAGGAAAGAGTACTCCTACTGAATCCCAATCACCACATAGGATTTACCTTTCAATTATGTCAAATTTTGATGTTATGTTATGGCATCAACGCCTTGGTCATCCCAATTTCCCACATTTGAAAATCTTATATCCAAACCTTTTCATCAATAAAGATCAGATTTCTTTATATTGTGAGCAATGTGTCCTTGCAAAACAAAGCAAAAATACTTATCCCATACGCTCATACATACCCTCAAAACTTTTCCAATTAATTCATAGTGATATCTGGGGTTCTGCTAGAGTTACAAGTCTAACCAGTACTAGTTGGTTTATCAGTTTCATTGATGATCATACAAGGGTATTTTGGGTATATCTAATGAAAGACAAATCTGAAGCCTATCATATCTTTCAACAATTTCACAAACTCATCCAAAATGTATTCCAGATTGCTATTCAAGTAGTGTGTACAGACAATGGGAGAGAATATTTTTCAATTGATTTTATTCAATATCTCAGTAAAAATGGGATCATTCACTAGAGCTCTTATGCTTATACCCCACAACAAAATGGGATAGCGGAGAGAAAGAATCGTCATCTTTTAGAGGTAGCCTGATCTATGATGCTTACAAACTTTGTTCCAAATTCCTATCGGGGAGAAGTCATTCTAAATGCCTCATAATTGATGAATCGTCTTCTTTCAAAAACTCTTCAATTCCGAACCCCATTAGGTGTTCTTCTAGAACAATTTCCTCACATTAAGCTCCTTAATTCTCTTCCCCCTAAAGTCTTTGGGTGTACTATTTTCGTACACAACAATCAACCCAATAGAAGCAAACTTGACCTATGAGCTATTAAATGTGTCTTTGTTGGGTACTCTCCCACTCAAAAGGGTTATAAGTGTTTCTCACCTTCTACAAACAAATTCTTTGTTTCATATGATGTCACTTTTTTCGAAAAACAACCATACTTCACCAATACCTCTCTTTAAAGGGAGACATCCCATGAAGAGATTTATTAGGACCCAAGCATATCATGTCCTATCTCACGAACCTTCCTACAAAACTGGCAAACACCTCAAACACCTACCATTGAACTTGAAACTGTGCAGTCCAATTCAGTGGAAGAACCAATTCCTGAAAAACCAACCTTAGTGTATTCTCAAAGGCCTAAAGCACCTCAACAAGGCCAATCATTGGACCAGGAACCGGCTCCTAGAGAGACTATGGTAAGTGACTTAGATGTGCCAATTGCACTATGAAAAGGGGTAAGATCATGTACTAAATATCCTATTTCAGATTATTTGACTTACTTAAAGTTATCTTCAAAGTTTAAAGCTTTCACTACTAAGCTTGACAGTGTAAGAATTCCAAGAAATGTACATGATGCATTCCAAGAACCTAACTGGAAGGAAGCTGTACTTGAAGAAATGGAAGCTTTACGTGATAATAAAACATAGGAGATTGTGAATCTACCCGAAGGAAAAAAGGTGGTTGGTAGCAAGTGGGTGTTCACTGTGAAGTATAGGGCAGATGGAGAGATTGAAAGGTATAAGGCTAGATTAGCGGCTCAAGGCTTTACACAAACCTATGGAATAGATTATGAGGAGACATTTACTCCAGTTGCGAAGTTGAACACAATTAGAGTCCTATCATTGGCTGCAAATTTAGATTGGGAACTCCATCAACTTGACATTAAAGATGCCTTCCTAAATGTTATGTTAGATGAGGAAATATATACGAGGATACCACCAGGTTTTGAAACCGAAGAAGGAAGGGGAAGAGTTTGCAAACTAAAAAAGTCCTTATAAGGCCTCAAACAGTCTCCACGAGCATGGTTTAAGAGGTTCAGTGACACTCTTTGCAGGTTTGGATACAAACAAGGACAAACTGATCACACAATGTTTGTGAAGTGTGGGAAAAATGGAAAGAAATCTATCTTGATTGTGTATGTGGACGGTATTATAATCATAGGCGATGACACTAGTGAGATCAATGATCTTAAACAAAAATTGAGGCTGGAATTTAGGGTAAAAGACCTCAGAGCATTAATACACTTTCTTGGAATGGAGATTGCTAGAAGTAAGGAATGTATTTTCATATCTCAACGAAAATACATTCTTGATTTACTGGAGGAAATAGGAAAGATGGGTTGCAAATCTATGGGAACTCCAATGGAGAGAAACTGGAAATTCAAGAAAAATGAAGCAGATCCTCCTGTTGACAAAGGAAGATACCAAGGGTATAAATGCTATGATCCTATATCAAAAAGGTTGTTTGTTAGTTGTGATGTCACTTTTTCTGAGACAGATTCCTTCAATCCCAAGTCTTTGATTCAGGGGGAGTATTGGAGAGAGTTTGGTGATGAATCTCAGCCTGAACCTCCTTGTACATCTGTTCTTGAACCTATCCTAACACCTATGTCCAATGCATCTCCTATAGAGACAAATCCTAATACAGAAGAAGTAGCCATGCCTGACAATACACTCAAAGTGTGGTCTCAGAAGAAGAAAACAAGTAGTACACTCCCTGTTCCTAAAGCTATACCAATCTCTGAACTAATGTAGGTTCCTATCGAAGAAGCTCAAAGTAGTAATACAAAGGAACAAGAAGATAATACAGATCTAGAACTGCTAATTGCTTTACGGAAGAAATCTAGATTATGTACCATGCACCCGATTGAAAGGTTTGTCTCTTATGATGCTCTATAGCTTTACGGAAGAAATCTAAATCATGTACCATGCACCTGATTGAGAGGCTTGTCTCTTATGATGCTCTATCTTCTCAATATAAAGCATTTATTCCTAATCTGGACAGAATTGACATTCCCAATAATATCCAAGAAGCTCTTAAAGTTCCAGATTGGAGAGTAGTAGTTTTTGAAGAAATAAGAGCACTTGAAAAAAATGAAAGATGGGAAGAAGTTGATCTACCAAAAGGGAAGAAACCCGTGGGGTGTAGGTGGATATTTACAATCAAATACAGGGCTGATGGTTCCGTTGAGAGGTATAAAGCGAGATTGGTAGCAAAGGGCTATACTCAGACCTATGGGATGGACTACAAGAAGACATTTGTATCTGTGGCCAAACTAAACACTATCAAGCTATTGCTCTCTGTAGCTGCTAACTTCGATTGGCCCCTTCAACAATTTGGCATTAAAGAAGCCTTCTTGAATGGCAAACTAGAGGAAGAAGTATATATGAAACTTCCTCCAGTGTTTGATAAGGAAGGAGGAGGAAACAGAGTATGCAGACTTAGAAAATCCCTATATAGGCTGAAAAAATCACCACGAGCTTGGTTTGAAAGATTTGCCAAAGTCCTAAAAATAGAAGGATGCACAAAAGCTCAGTCAGATCGTACAATGTTATTCAGAATTAGAAAAGGTAAGAAGACAATTTTGATTGTGTATGTAAATGATATTGTCGTAACTGGTCATGATGCAGAGGAAATTACAAGACTCAAGTTAGCTTTGAGGAAAGAATTTGAAGTTAAAGACTTCGGAGAAATGAAGTATTTCCTAGGCATGGAAGTAGCTAGATCAAAGAAAGGGATCTACATCTCACGAAGGAAGTACATTCTTGATCTCTTAAAGGAGACAAGAATGTTAGGATGTAAACCAAGCACCACCCCCATTGAAAGTACAAAGATTGAAGATGAAGAAGATAAACTGGTTAACCGTGAAGAATACCAGACACTAGTGGGAAGGCTAATTTATTTTTGTCATACTAGACCAAATACTGCTTTTGCCGTGAGTGTTGTAATTCGCTACATGCATGCACTGAAGAGTAAGCATTTTAAGTCAGTTTATAAGATCTTACGGTATTTAAAGGGTACTCCTGGGAAAGGATTATTATTCAAAAATGGAGATCAAAGAACAATTGAAATATATACTAATTCAGATTGGGCAAGTTCAGAAGAGGATAGACGCTCAACCACTAGATATTGCACTTTCGTGTGGGAAAATTTGGTCACGTGGCAAAGTAAGAAGCAAAAAGTGGTAGCCAAGAGTAGTGCAGAAGTTGAACTTAGAGCAGTTGCAAAAGGGATTTGTGAAAGTCTCTGGTTAAAAATAGTGCTGATAGAATTGGAAATCATTTTTGAGTCACCTATAAAGCATTATTGTGATAACAAGGCAGCCCTAAGCATGGCACACAATCCAGTCCACTATGAGAGAACAAAGCATGTTGAAGATCGACATTTTATCAAGGAAAAGATAGAAGATGGGACAATATGCCAACTAAGAAGCAGACAACAGATGTATTTACCAAAGGACTTCAAAGACAGGTATTTGAAGAATGTATTAGCAAGTTAGACATGATTGATATCTATGATCCAACTTGAGGGGAGTGTGATCAAGATACGGTGTGATGATACCGTATCTTGATCACACTCCTATAATCGTACAATATTAGGTGATGATACCGTGTCTTGATCACACTCCTATAATCAGATTATATTAGATAGCATTATCTTAGGGATAAACATTATCTTAAGATTATCTCCTGTATTTGTATAGATACTCTATCCTATTCGGTATCCCTATTCATGTATATATGTACTACAATCTCTAAGAAATATAATATAGAGCAAAACAACTCTTATTCACAGAAGACTAATTTATTTGTTACATACCAGGCTTGACATAGCATATGCAGTAAGTGTAATTAATCAATTCATGCATGACCCTAAAAATGTCCATCTTCAAGCAGTGTATAGGGTATTGAGCTACCCCTGGCAGAGGGATTATGTTTAAGAAAAATGGCAATAAAATAGTTGAAGCTTATACAGATGTAGGTTGGGTAGGTTCAATCATTGATAAAAGGTCAACCGTTGGGTACTGCACTATGTTTTGGGCAGTCTTATCACTTGGAGAAGTAACAGTTGTGGCTATATCAAGTGCCGAGGCAGAGTTTAGAGCTATGGCTCATAGTATATGTGAGCTCTTGTGGATCCGTATCATCCTGAATGATTTGAAAGTTAGGTGGCAAGGACTTATGAAGCTCTACTGTGATAATAAGTCAGCTATTAGCATTGCTCACAACTTGGTACAACATGACATAACTAAACACATTGAGATTGATAGGCACTTCATTAAAGAAAAATTGGAAAGTGGGCTTATTTGCACCCCATATGTTCCCACAGCCAAACAGATGGCAAATGTATTGACTAAGGGGTTGGCAAATGCACAATTTCAAGATGTTATAAGCAAGCTGGGAATGCAAGACATCTATGCACCTACTAGCTTGAGGGGGAGTGATGAAAATCATAACAGTGGTTTAGGAGAAATTATTTCCTAATCATAAAATAGGAAACAAGAGGATATCATGGATATTTACTTTAGGAAATTGCTGTAAATAGCGTATATTGTTGTAAATAGGAAATATTTTAGTTACCTAAATTAAGCTAGGACTTGTGTATATATTCGAAGGAACTTCTGGTGCAAAATAAGAAAAAAGATTACTTCTGTCTTCAGAAAGGGAGTTCTTAATGTAAGGTAGTTACAACAGTGAACGTAGTCCAGTGTTTTGGCATTACCCTTGTGTGTGTAATACAAGTTAAAACTCTAGTTTAGATCCCTGCAAAGAACATGATGTACTTTGTATACCTTTTAGGCGTTAATATTATTTTCAGTTTTAAAAAAAACTTTTAAGGGATATTAAATTGCAAGTTTTAATTTTTTAAATATTTTCCCCTTGAGTTGTCCAATCTTTTAAAATTTTCAATTAAGTGTCAAAACTTTTAAAAGTTGACAACTCAACTTAAAAGGTTATCTTGATTAATATTTTGATAAGTTGGCTAATAGAGCAACATAAAGACTTAACATTTGAAGGAGCTATGTGATATCTTCTTCCCCATATGGTTTTCGAGTATCAAACAAGTGGCCACATTTTTGAATACATAACCACCAATGTATTTGCCAAAGGAGGCTCAAAAATCATGTTTACGAAGATGAGGAGGAACGTAACTTCTTAAGATGTCAATCTTTTCATTGCTCTGTCGATTACATCAACAAAATATTAATGGAGGCAACCTTTTGAATCGAATTGTCCAATTTTTAAAAGTTTGAATACTTAATTGAAAACTAAAAAAGGTTGGACACTAAAGTGAAGCAATCTAAAAAGTTCTAGAACTTTTTAATTCGTTATCCATAACCTTTAATTGTTATATTGTTGATAAATATTCTCTTCATCATTTTAAACCTCCTAGAGTTTTTATTTTACCTTTTTTCATATAGGCCATCTCCTTGAGAGAGAAAGAAGATGTTGCAGCTTTGGAGGAAAAGTTAGGTCGTCCCCTGTCAGAACAAGAAAGAAGTAGAATAGGTGTCAGCAAACTAAGGTCATTTTTGGAAGAATTACTACACAAAAGGTACATCACCTATAAGCTCGTCTATCTTTTTTTTCCGCTTGATTACACTGTTATCATTCATATCAATCTGCAATATTATATAACTAATCTCAGAATTACATGCTTATTATGATGTATGATGAGTAGAAGATATATCAAATTAGTGGTTGCTGGAATTTGAGTTTTAGGTTTAGGATTTCAGCATAGGTCGTTGGAGTTTCAACTTTGGAATAGCTGTAATTGTAGGATTTCATATGGCTGGAATTTTAAGTTTCATATCACAAGAATTTTAGGGAAATCAGGCTAGAATTGCTGAAATTTTAGTGAGATAAACAAGCAATGGAAAGTAGGGAACTAGGAGAATCACTCTTAAAAACAAGCATCACATTTTCAAATAAATAACTCTAGTTTATAGAAAAGTATTCAGGATCTTCTTATTGAAAGGGTTGAATACATATACATGGAAAAGTTTTTGGAACCTTTTTTCTAGTTTATAACTAAAATATCCAAAATAAAGTTGAATCGTACTCCAATAAGAATTCTTTATTCTTAAATAAGTTTTAAGTCATAAACAACTAAGATATCGTATCTAACTTATTACTACTTATTTAATAAAGAAATCTACAGTAAATTGCAGTCCTTGTTGTCTTTACAGTCACCTCAACTCCTTCAAGTCCAACTCTTCATCCCATCAAATCAAAGCTCGTGGTTGAGTGATGTGAATCAGTGCTTATTTGCTCTATATTTCTTTTATTAGAGACTGCAGTATATATATACATGAATAGGTTTACAGAATAGGATAGAA
>JAOQMS010000005.1:19222596-19235977 GCA_027563885.1 Erythroxylum longipes
ATACATGAATAGGTTTACAGAATAGGATAGAAAAATCTGTACAGATATGGAAATATAATCCTAGGATACTATATATCAACAGGATATTGCTATCTAATTTAAAAGATGTGATTATGATTAGATCATAATATTATGAGATATACATATCTTTGACCACAAGTGATTTGCCCCACCTTTTTTTTATGAAACTCTAAACTCTTTTACATCATGTTAGGTATATGGACAATGTACCATTGGTCATTCCACTACTTGAAAAGGAGTACCGCTGCACAACAAGAAAGCTCAACGAGATAAATAAGGAACTCAGGTCTGTGATAAAAGTTTATGGTCTTTATTTTCTTTTACTATTAAGTTGTCCTAAGCTTATAAGATTTAATCTTATAATATTATGGTGTACATGCAAATTTAGGATGCAAATGATTTCATGGCTATTTTACACTTTCTTTTTGATGACAGCAATGTAGATGAAACAACATTGAAGGAGAAAGGGAGAGAATTTCATGATCTATTCTTGACCAAGGTTCCTTTCCGTTACTGCCATTGATGTTTTTTACATGCATTGGTCTCTCTCTCTCTCTCTCTCTGTGTGTGTGTGTGTGTGTCTGTCTATCTCTCTCTCTCTCTCTCTGCTTGTGTTAGTGACAGTTGTTGACAGGGACAATGGCATTGATTCCTAATCCTTGGTTACTTTCCTTGTTTATTTGCAACTGCTGACATATAGTTTGCTTGTTCAGTTGTCCTTGCTCTTGAAAGGGACAGTTGTTGCACCTCCTGATAAGTTTGGTAATTATTCGATTTCTTTACAGTAGTTGATGTTAAAGCTTGGTAAATAATATACTCTTGTGGCTTCATTACCATGAAAGTTACTCCATTATTCTTTTTGTTTCCATCAAATTAGCAATTATCTTGGTGTTAGGAACCTTAAAATAGTTCTCATTCGTCTTTTCAGGGGAAACGCTGCAAGATGAAAGAACAAATGGAGGAGCGTTTGTGGGTACTGATGGTCTTCAATTCCCCTACAAGCTAATACCTGTAAGTTCCATAAATATTTCACTCATCTCATGTAGCACCCGGGAGGAAAGTGCTGCATTTGGAAGTAGGATTTTATATCAAAATTCTCATCTCATAAATTGGAGTTAAGAAAACGTTAGACAGGTCAGATTAGTTTTAATTGCTGTAAACTAAGCCTAAGCGAAATGGTAAAGAAAACTTCAGAAATATGGACTAATTGCCTCATGTTAATATTCAGAAATCACTATTTTGGCATGATAAACTACTACTGTTGCATGTGATATATGTGGAAGGTCGATTCTAAGACCTAATATAATATATACAGAAAACATGCTAATAGCAGCTCATAACAACAGTTAACAGTATTATTGCATAGTCTATCCTAAATTCCTAAATTCTAACATTAACTAAAACAAAAGTTTTCCTATGCTTTAAATTTTGGTATGGGGTCCATAAATCTCTTTCTCACTTGCTCTTTTCCTCTTTTGGCCCTTCTCGTGGCTTAGATTAGATGGTTTAGGTGTACTAACTGCAATTTTTTTGGGTAATTCTACAAGTTTAAAGTTCAATATGTTTATGTTGTTTTTAGAAATGTGTATCGGTACAATTGAGTTTTTCCATTTCTCAATCTTTCTACTTTTTACTTGGGATAGATCTGACTGCTTCCATGTATGACTCGACCTTATAAGGCAGAGATTATTTGCCCAGAAATATCTCCTAAATCCTTCAATTCAATTTGATTCATGGAATTTAATCCTTATTATTTATCTCCTCTGCAATTAATCATTGGAAACCATAGAACTTTGATTCCTACCTGCCTTTTACAACATAAGAATTGATGTTTTCTTCTGATGGTTATTTTATTAGATGGCAACTATCTTCCATCTCAAAATATCGGTCATTTTTGGCATTTAGAATGCAGGGATGCGCCTTTATGGGGGTGCACAGTATCATCGTGCCATGGCAGAGTTTCGTTTTGTCGTTGGAGGAATCAAATGTCCACAAATCACTCGTGAAGAAATAGTGAATGCATGTGGAGTTGAAGATATTCATGATGGAACTAACTACTCTAGGTACCCATAATCTTATTGCTAAATCAATGTTGTTCTGCCAAACGTTCACAATTTGCCAAACATTTGCCTTTAAATAGTTCTACCTACTTCTTTCTTCTCTTTTCTATGTACTTTGTTGTTTTTAATATTTGGCTTTCAGGACAGCATGCGTTATAGCCGTTTCAAAGGCTCGAGATACATTTGAACCTTTTCTTCATCAGGTATAAGTGATGCTTTCTCTTGGAATGAGTGCCTCTTTTTTTTCTCACTTCCCTCCTGCTGTGCCTTCTTTATTTTCCTTTTTTAATCTTAAACTGCACCCTTTATTATTTAGTGATCAAATGAGTCAGTAGGATACTGATTCTGACAGAGAGAAAATTATGAGTTGGTTACTGTAGTTGGGGTACAGCTTCCATATTAAATGGGCAGCAATGCAGTTTGCTTATCTCTTATGCCAATGGATTTTCTTTAAAACATACATACTTGGACCAAAGTACTCTCTTTCTTGAGCACTTTTAGGAATTGGCTTCGTGTGGTATAAATCTCCAACAAAGTCTTCCAATGGGATTCAAGAGTCAGACCAAGCAAACTCTGTACTTCCCTTTTGAGACATTTTCCATGTCTTTCAATTTAGGTAATTTGGAGGCTTCCGTCCAACCAAAGGACAGATTTTAGATAAGCCATGAGATCGAGTATGAAACTGCATCCAGATTCTCTGGAATTTCTACAGAAACCTCTGGCTTAATAATTGGAATTTCATGAATATCCTATCATTACTGTATGTTCTCTTATAACACAAGTTGATGAAAATAATTTATTTGGTGTATTGCAGCTTTGGATGACATTAATTAGATACCTAGGAGAAAACTGAAAGATTTGAGACCTAGTTAGATATCTAGGAGAAAACTGAAAGATCGTCTTAGTTGAGATTCTTCACAATATTGTATTGGATGAAAGTTGGAGAGATATCTACTTATATATGGTTGTAGAAAAATCAAAATTTTTAAGATTATCTGAAAAACTTAAAATTTATGAATCCATAGAAAATAAATAGTCTAATTGATATACGAAATTATTTCTTTGTGGTATCAGTAAAAAGAAAGTGCAAATTCAGCTTAGAGATTCAGATATTTTCTTTGAAGACATTCCTCAATAGATGTTCCAATGGTCTACTCTTATTATCCCTCTTTTTTTGTGAACTGATTCCTTTTTCTTTTTTTTTTTCCATTTTAGCATCTTCCATCTTTGTAGTTGAAAATTTTAAGAAATAAAAGAGAAAAAAGAAATGACTTGATTATCATGTCTGCTTTTCACATAGTCCATTTCATCTACTCTCTTTCACCAGACAAGAATAATTTCTTTTGGGTCAAGTATTCCAAGACTCATTTCAGTAACAGAATCGGATTGCAAAATCATATTCAACAGTGGGCCATCTTTTGAATTGAATTATTCACACAATTACTGAATGTGTATGCGTGAGTACTTTTTTACTTTTCTTGCAAATAGCCTTAGGAATCACAAGTGATGTAGTTTACCTATGATTTCTCTCTGTTTTATGTTTGAATGTTCCATCTTCTGTTTCACAACTTGCAAGTTTTCTTCTTGTCTCACAGTTGGGATCTAGGCTCTTGCATATTTTGAAGAGATTACTTCCTATTTCTGTCTATCTTCTTCAGGTTGGGTTCCAGTGATTGGTAAATAGTTATTCTTTATTTATTCATCTTTTAAAATTTCGCATAACTGGATGGTTAAACTTGATTGTCACAGAGAGAAGGAGAATATTTTAGTGGGCATGATGTCTTCCTTAGACGTGTTGCTTCTGCATTTAATAATTTTGCCGAATCTACTGAGAGAGCATGTCGTGAAAAGTAAACTTCTTGATTCCTCTTTTTTTACCTTCCTTTTAGTAACACTCTCTGTTTTATCTGCATCATAACTAGGGGGTTATTATGTTTGTTATGGAGTATCTGATCCTTCTTTTTCTTGGGATGAGGTGCAAATCAGTCCTCAAACTTTAGTTCGGTAGTGTGAAAAATAATGTATAGCTATGATGTATGCAAATAACTTAGTATATAAATAAGTACATTGGTTATTATGATTAATTTAATTTACCCAATTCCCTTAATTCACATGGTAACCTAATTTAAAACTCTACCTATAAATTTCTCCTTTCTCCAAATTATCTTATCATCTCCAGAAACCATATCTTCCTTTAAGAATCTGTCCTCTTCTTTCCTATTCCTTGGGAGTTGTCTGTTTCTTCTTTCTGTTTACATGGGGTTCTATCTGTTTTGTTCTCTTTTTCCTATAATTTTCCTAACGGCACTTCTCTTCTCCAATGGCAATAAGGATGATTTATATTCTTTCCACCACTCTCCCTTATATTCCTCATAGAAGCAGCATTTCTAATTAAGCTGCTTCTCCTCATACCATTGTACTAAACCTTGGGGATCTTCTAAACTGAAAAAAAAAAGGTGTGCCAATGTCATTTTGTGGTACAACTACAACTTCCTCTTACTTTATGAAGATTTGTGAAAGTGATAATCTTATTTATCACACTTGCATTAAAGTAAGAATACAATATATACAGAAAACTTATACAGTATACTTAATAAGTAATAACCAACACTTCCCCTCAAGTCGGTGCAAAAATATTACACATGCCCAACTTGCAAACTATGGTATGAAAGGCTCGACTATTGGGTCCTTTTGTGAAAACATCAGCTAACTGTCTTTCCGACTTTACGTGGGAAAAGCTTAAGATACCATCAGTTAACTTTTCTTTGATGAAATGTCGATCAATTTCGATGTGCTTCGTCCGTTCATGTTGAACAGGATTTTGAGCAATATTGATTGCAGCTTTGTTATCACAATACAAGGATAGCTTGTCTTCTCCAACCAATTTCAACTCTGCTAGCAACTTTTGTAGCCATAAAAGTTCACAGACACCTTGAGCCATAGCTCTATATTCTACTTCTGCACTTGATCTCGTAGCCACACTTTGTTTCTTGCTTCTCCAAGTGACCAAGTTACCTCCCACAAGTGTGCAATAACCAAAAGTAGATCTTCTATCATCTAGAGATCCAACCCAATCTGCATTTGTAAAGGCTTCAATTTAAAGATGACCATGTTTCGAAAAAAGAAGACTTTTTCTTGGGGCTAACTTTAAATATTGCAAAATACGAAAGACAACATGCTGATGAGATTCTCTAGGATCATGCATAAACTAGCTTACCAAGCTAACTACATAAGCAATATCTAGTACGGCGCGAGAAAGATAGTTAAGCCTACCAACCAATCTCTGATATCTGCCTTTATCAACTGATTTTTCAGTTCCTACTTGCAGCTTATGATTGCTTTCAATGGGTAATTTTGCTGGTTTACATCCCAGCATACCAATTTCCTCCGAAAGATCCATCATGTATTTCCTCCAAAAGATCCAACATGTATTTCCTCTAAGAAATGAAGATTCCTTTTGTTGATCTTGCAACTTTAATTCTCAAGAAGTATTGTAACTTTCCAAGATCCTTGATCTCAAACTCTTGAGCCAAGAGCTCCTTCAACTGAGCCATTTCTTCTTTATCATCTCCTGTCATCACTATATCATCAACATAAACAATAAGAAGAGTGATCTTACCCTTGTAGTGTCTCATAAAGAGGGTATGATTAGCATTGCTCTGTTGATACGCAAAAAAGATCATGGCTTTGTTGAATCTGTCAAACCAAGCTCTGGGAGAGTGTTTCAATCTGCACAACTTTCCTTGATTTCTTTCATTATCAAACCTAGGAGGAATCTCCATATAAACTTCTTCTTCCAAGTCTCCATGTGGGAATGCATTTTTCGCATCAAGTTGCTGCAAATCCCAATCCAAGTTAGCTACAAATGATAGCAAGATTCTGATTGTGTTCATTTTTGCAGTAGGTGCAATTGTCTCTTGATAATCAACTCCATAAGTCTAAGTGAATTCCTTTGCCACTAATCTGGCTTTGATTCTTTCAATCAAACCATTAGCATTGTGTTTTATTGTGAATACCCATTTGCAACCAACTAGCTTCTTGCCTGGAGAAGCAGCTAGTTCCTAGGTTTGATTTTTAGTGAGAGCTCTCATTTCTTCTACCATAGCTTCTTTCTGTTTTGAATTTGTGATAGCTTCCCTCCAATCCTGTGGAATAGACATAGAAGAAAGAGACAAGACAAAGGCTCTATAGGATGGAGACAAGGAATTACAAGAGACAAAGTTAGTAATAGAATGTTTTGTACACGACTTGACCCCTTTTCTTTGAGCAATGGGTAAATTTAAATCAAAATCAGAAGATAACTCACCCAAGGATTCTTTCAGGGTAGGAAGCATGATGGCTTCTTCAGACCTATTCTTCCTCAAGTATCTGAACAAATTAGGTCTATCTAAACGTCCAACAACATTCTCCCCCTGAACATCATCAATTTTCTCATTCACCTCTTGAGCATTAGTCTCCTCATTCTCACTTTGAACAGAATCATGAAGTACCACATGCACCACTTCTTCTTCACTACTCTCCCCATGAAGAGGTGACCGTGTAGTGCCAAAGTAAGGTTCAGACTCCCGAAAGGTAACGTCCATACTGACATAAAAATTCCTAGATGGGGGTGATGGCACTTATATCCCTTTTGGGTTAGAGAATCCCCAATGAACACACATCTTAGGGCCCTTGGGTCTAATTTCCAAACATTCTTGGTGCGGACAAAGATTACACACCCAAAAACCTTTGGTGGAGCAGTATAGCCATGTTTCCCGGTTAAGACTTCTAAAGGAATCCTGAATTGGAGACTTTTGAGATGCATTCTGAGATAGGCTGCCACTAGTATAGCATCCCCCTAGTATGGCTTTGGAACATTCGTGGTAAACATAAGGGATCTAACTTTCAACAAATGTCTATTTTTCTGTTCAGCTACCCCATTTTGAGCACTAGGATAAGGATAACTAGTTTGATGAAAAATCCCATGAGACTCCAAATAAGTACCAAACGAACTATCCATGTATTTTGTCCCATTATTAGTTCGCAAGACTTTTATCTTAGCATCAAACTGGGTGTGAACCATGTTATGAAAAGATTGAAAGTAGGAGAAAACATCACTTTTTATTTAAATCAAATGCACCCAAGTCATTCTAGTGCAACAATCAATTAAAGTATATTTCCAGACAAAGAAGTAGTTTGCGTAGTCTCCCAAACATTAGAATGAATAAGCATAAAAGGAACAATGGCTTTACTATCACTTAAATGGTAAGAGTTTTTAGTATGCTTAGTATACTCACAAGCATCACAAGATAAAGAATCAAACCGAGTTTTAGAAAATAAACTAGGATATAGTTTTTTTAAGACAAAAGATGATGGATGCCCTAACTGCCTATGTCACTGTGTTATTTCCTGGTTGACATCCTGATATCCCCCAAAAAGGGCCAAGCCTTGAATGTCTTCCATCATGCTCTCTACCACTGCCAATCCTCCTCCTTGTTTGAAGATCTTGAAAGATACAATAATCAGGAAAAAAGTCAACTTTACAGTTTAGAGCCTTCGTGATAGCATTGACAGATAAAAGATTGATAGGGAACTGAGAGAAATGAAGAACACAAGACAACTTAATATTAGGAGTACAGACAATAGAACCTGTCCCAAAAATAGGAGTTAAAGACCTATCAGTTGCCCTGACACTATCCCTTTTTAGAGGAGGGCAGTCAAGAAAGCTTTTTAAAAAGCCTGTCATATGTCTATTCGCATTGGAAACAATAATCCATGAGTCAAGTTGACCAACAGTGTTACCTAACTTGACAAAATTGGAGTAGCACTGGAGGAAGAGTTGAGCTGTGACAGGAGACGCCTGAAATGATGAATTTCATCAGCAGATAGATTATCAATTCTACTGTTTCTAACAAAATTGCTTGTGTCCTTGTAGGGTTGGCTCGTTTTCCTCCTTGATCCCTAGCAGGTCTCCCATGCAAATTCCAACAAGTCTTTTTTGTATGCCTTGCCTTTCCACAGTAATCACACTGCAAATGGTCTTTACCAGAAGTAACATCCTTCGGCTGCTCATGAGTAGTATGGGCTATTAAGCCCGACTTCTCAACAGGTGCAATGTAAAGCATGACAATTCCTTTGGTCTCTTCCTGCTGGATTAAAGAATGTGCCTTCTCAAGAGAGAGAAAAGGGGATCTGCCAATAACTTGAACTGTCAATTGGTCAAATTTTGGGTTCAAACCAACCAAAAAATCATAGACTCGCACCTTCTCAAATATGTTTTGAATCAGTGCCACATCATCAAGACACTTGGCTTGAAAATCTTGATAATAATTCAGTTCCTGCCATAAACTACCCATCTTAGAAAAATAATCTAAAACAGTAAGCTCACCTTGTTTTGTGCCATGAATATTGTTCCGAAGTTCAAAAATCCTAGCATCATTTCCCATCTAAGAATAGGTGGTTTTTGCAGCATATCTTCTCCGCAGTGTCAAATAGTAAATATTGTCAGGAGATTTTAAGGTGCATAGAATTAAAAAGCCAAGACATAACCAATGAATTATTAGAGCCCCATTGACTAAAACAAGGGTTAGTATCAGGTGGTGGTTTCTTATTTCCATCAATAAAACCCTGTAGCCTTCTAGTCTTGAGAAACAGCAAACATGATCTAGACCAGGCTAAATAAGTGCTACTACCATCTAGTTTAATAGGACTAATCTGAGAGTAGGGACTGTCATTAATAGGATAATGTTTCTCTACTTCCTTAGTATCTGACATAATGGCACAAAAGGGACATCAGAGACTCCAAAAATGGAAGCAGATTTGTCCAAAAAACAAAGAAGCAGAGCCTGTTTGAAAGGGACAGCAAAGACCAAAAAAAGTCCCAAAAACAAAGAAGTTGGAAGTCACCCGATTGTAGTTGGTTAGAGTCGAGAGAGGCTGGCAACCCGTGTGGTCACACATGAGGTCGAATGGTGCCGAAGATTTAGATACCTGCCGAACTTGACATGGGATGTGCTCCGATGAGGTGGTGTCAAAAGAAGAGGGGCGAAACACGACCTCTTCACACTTGCCGAAAAAGCGGCATATCGGAAACTATCTGTCCTACTGCGGAAGGGAGAAAACTTAATCTTCAGATCGTTAGAGAGGCTCTGATACCATGAAGATTTATGAAAGCGATAATCTTATTATCACATTTACGTTAAACGTAAGCATACAATAGGTTTATATATAGAAAACCTATACAATATATATATATATAACCTATACAATATATATATATATATATATTGGAAAATACTCTTCTACCCTTAATAATACATAGTAACCAACATTTTACTGTAAATAGTAGTGATGGCAATAAGAACCGATCATAACTGGCTCATACTGTCAGAGTTCGAGCCTAATCGCATTTTGGGTAGTTTAAAGCCTCCTCAAATCCGAACCACTCAGCCCTAATCCGAATTGCTCATACTTGACTCGACCCAACTGAAAAGTTTCGACATAGATCCTCCTCTTCGTCTTCGATTGCCTAACAAATCCAAACAACCTAGAGAAGCACAAGTAACCCAGACATCCGGAGAAGCAGTAGAGAAAAGTCCAGACAAGACAAATACCCAAGAAAGCAAAAATAAGGGAGCGCTAGAGAAGATAAGTCTAGACCACCAATGGAGAAGCAAATCCCATTAATTGACAAGCACTAGAGATAGACAAGCATGATAAAGCGAGATACTAGAGAAATTATGAGGTATTTAGTCCTGATAAGAAAAATACCAGAGAAAGAAAAAATATGGGAGCACCAGAGAGACAAGTCCATAAGAAGCAAAACCCCATAGTTGACAAGTGCTAGACATAGAGAAGCAAAACAAAAAATACCAAAAAAGGAACAAAAATCACTGAGGACAGGACTAGTGTGGCTTGTGGTGGAGGAATAAATGACCTACAGTAAGAGGCAGCAGAGGAAAATAAGAAGAGTAGAAGACGCGCAAAGAAATCCTAGAATATATACATGTAGGGTTTCAGGTCAAGTAGGACAGTAAATCCCGAGCCCGAACATGGTTTGAAGCAAAAGAAGTCCAAACCTGACCCAAAGTTTGGTCAATTTGGGCAAATCTATTGATTTTAGGTCAGGCTAGGCCGGGTTTGGGCTATTTTGCCTCCTTTAAGTCTATGATTGGAGCAAACTCTTTATATCTTTTATCATGCCACAATTTTCAGCTGCTTTAGTGATTTTGGAGTACCTCATTAAATATCCATTTTGAGTTACTTGAACCAAGGTTTCCTTCTGTATTAAATGTAGCACCTCATATTATAGTCTTATTATCTGAAGGATTGCTCAGAGGTTTTTTATTTGTGTCCTTGAATGCTCAGGCAAGTTCACTTTGTCCACGAGTTCTTTGGTTAAATTGGTAGTCCGTTTTGTTAGCTAATTTCTTTTTTATATCTACTTGCCACAGATGCATGGAGGATTTAGTGAGCACAACACGATATGTGACATGGTCCCTCCACAATAAGGTTAAACGTACCTGATTTTTGGAGAAAAATAGTATACTCTGCAAAGGACATTTTTATATGTTTTACTTTCTATTGTAATTTAGGTTAAAGATATTTGTCCAGAGGACTTGGTAGATATAATATTTAACTTTGTGATAAGTTTTTCTGTGTTAATAAGTCTCCCTTTGAGCTTTGATATATTTCATTTGATGCTTTTTTTGATATATTTCATTTCATGGTTTCTCTAGAAAGCATGTAGCTATCTTTCACAGGCTTGTTAAGAGGTTGCTTCCAATGATTTCATATGGATAAACTATCCATCCGTTTTTTAAAGCCACAATTTATTCTATTTATGATGACACTTCAGTATGATTTCTTTGATGTCACAATTCCAGAATCGAGCTGGGTTGCGACAATTCCTGGAGTCCTTTGGTGGAACAGAACAGCCTCCCATGGGAGGTAACGTAGTGTCTACTGCACTTCCACATGAGTCGACCTCGAGTTTGGTTGGTAATGAGAAGCATGATACCAAGCCGAAGGCAGAAGTCAAGCTCAGTCAGTTGGCATTGGGCGTTGACTCTTCCACGCAAACAACAGAAACAAGGCTTGCTGACCTTCTTGACAGTACCCTTTGGAATCGGAGACTTGCTCCTTCATCTGAGAGGATTGTATATGGTCTTGTCCAACAGATATTTCATGGCATAAGAGAGTATTTCTTGGCCTCTGCTGAGTTGAAGGTTAAAAACATGCTTGATGAACAATTTGATGAGGAGTTTCTTGCTTAATTAATGGGTGTATCTTTTTAATTGCTGGTTTTGATTTTCTTTATTTTGAATTTTGTTCTTTATTCTTTTGGCATTTGTTTTCAGTACATTGTTGACAGCTGATGAGTTCTGGTATTTCTGTCAGTTTTATGTGCCATACTGAGCTTGGCAAAATATGTTAACGATTTGATTTTGTCATTTGCAGTTCAACTGTTTTCTTTTGATGCCAGTGGTGGACAAGTTGCCAGCAATTCTTCGGCAGGACCTAGAATCTGCATTTGAAGACGACTTGGATACTGTTTTTGACATTACCAACTTGAGACATTCTTTGGGCCAACGGAAGCAAGATATAGAAATTGACCTGAAAAGGGTATTGTCTCTTGGTTTCCTAGTTCTTTTCTCAACTCTACAGTGCCAATTTTTTAATATATAATTTATTTGTAGTTTCTGAAATCTCTAATGGTTATGCAGATTAAGAGGCTCAAAGAGAAATTCAGATTGATACATGAGCAGATTTATCTACATCAAGTGAAGGCCTGATCCTGCTAGCTGCTGCTCACCAAAAGGCTAGATCTGACGATGAGCAAGCTGATGTAATTAGGACTCTCCTTAACTCTCAGTTTCAATCTTGGAATCTGATAAAAACTAAAGTGGTTACATGTTTCTCTTTACACCATTATCTTAAAGATGTTGGTTTTGTTGGAGAGTAATCATATAAGATGGGTCGTGCAACGCTTGCTCAACCAACAGCATTTAGATAGACTTTACTTGCATTGCCTCATCATGCAATCCTCTAGATAAGTTCAAGCTTACGCCCCACGCTTTTTGTATGGATTTCGATAGTATTTTGATTCTTTTATAAATTAAATTATTAGTACTAATATATTGTTAGGATATATATATATATAATATTTTCAAAAGATTCATGAAATGTCTTTTAATTAAAAATTAAGTTTTATGCTATCTTAAATTATTTTACTATGATTAAGAAAATGTTAGATTTTTGTTCATTTTAAATTCTTCAATGATAATGCTCGACACTTATCTCATTGGAATTGCTCTCTAACTTTGTTATCTTTGTGGCGTTTAAGGAATACACATAAAAATATTCTTGATCCTTAATTATAAATCCTAATATAAATCAATAAATTAATTTATTAAAAATATGATGAATATACGTTATAGTTTCTCAACAGTGTAAATATAAACGATTCTGTATTTAATGTAGGGCATACATAACATAATAAAACATGTTCTAAATTTACTAAATTATATATTTTTATGTATATAAATAAATTTATGTTTATAACATGAATGATTTATCTTTTATGATAACAAAGCTAACTTAAATAATTGATGCGGAGCAGATAGCACTAGATTTTCTAGAAGATGTTGACCGCGGTAAGATTTGCGACAGATTGCGCAAAATGTCATAACTTTTGCGTACCATGTCTGATTGCGGCCCACGATAGCTTTTTGGAAAGAGTTTTGCGAGATGAACAATTAGGGGATCAAACTGCCATTTTAATTATTTGAGGACTATTTTGTTATTTTCGTGTTTTGTTATTTTATATCCGCCTATATAAGGCAAACGATGTTATTTTGTTAAGCAGCTTATTTTGAATCAATTTATAGACTTTATCTAAACCTAATTAGGATTTATTTTCCTTTGAATGCTTTTATGCTGCTTCAGGTGGTATCAGAGCATGGCGACCGGCGGTGTTCTCTGTGACAATAACCAGGAGGATGGAGCCCCACATGGGGATAGGGTGTTGCAACGTTTAGAGCAACGTCTTAAGCAACGAATAGATCGTATGTCCAGGAGTTTCGAGGAATTGCAGATCGTTTGGATGGTTGCGGTTTTGGACCGAATAGGGGAAGCAATGATGGTAGGAGACAGCCAGGATATGCTGCTCATGTTGAACCTATTAACAGACCAGAAACTCCATGTAGACAACCTGCTTATGAAGATGGTTCAGAAGAAGAATTGGATTTCGAACCACATCGGTTCAATCGAAATCCAAGGGGAAACAGATATGGGCAGAGATGGAACGAAGATCGAGAAGG
>JAOQMS010000005.1:19236077-19247251 GCA_027563885.1 Erythroxylum longipes
TAGATTTGTGGAGAAGTGTTATACTTGCCAGAGATCCAAGGGCCAGTCCAAGAACACTGGATTGTACATGCCTCTACCAGTTCCAGAGAACATTTGGGAAGATCTTTCCATGGAATTTATGTTGGGACTGCCACGAACATAAAGAAGCGTTGATTCTGTTTTTGTTGTGGTTGATAGGTTTTCCAAAATGTCACATTTTATTCCTTGCAGGAAAACCCCAGATGCAGTTGCTGTTGCTAGGTTGTTTTTCAGAGATATTGTCCGACTACATTGGGTCCCAAAGACTATCACTTCGGATCATGACAGCAAGTTCCTTAGTTACTTCTGGAAACCACTGTGAAAACTGTTTGACTCTTTTTTGCAGTTCAGCAATATAGCTCATCCGCAGACAGATGGGCAAACTGAAGCAGTCAACCGAACTTTAGGCAACCTAATTCGCAGTCTTTGTGGGGACAGGCCAAAGCAGTAGGATCTGATTCTTCCACAAGCTGAGTTTGCTTACAACACTGCAGTCCATAGTGCTACTGGCCGTTCACCTTTTTCTATTTTCTACATGAAGATGCCACAACACACTCTGGATTTGATCAAGCTGCCTAAGAGTGGAGATGTGAGTGTTCCAACCAAGAATATGGCAGAGTAGTTTGTGGATGTTCAGAAAGAAGTCAAGTAGAAGTTGGAGCAGGCCAATCAGAAATACAAGAAAGTTGCTGACAAACATAGACGACAAGAGGTCTTCCAAGTTGGAGATCAAGTGATGGTGTTCTTGCGCAAGGAGAGGTTTCTAGTTGGTACATACAACAAGCTACAGCCCAAGAAGTATGGACCTTATTCAGTGCTAAGGCGCATCAATGACAATGCTTATGTGATCTATCTTCCAGGTAGCATGGGTATTTTCAAGACATTTAATGTGGCGGACATATCCATGTTCCATGATACGGATGTTCCTTTGTACCTGAACTTCCTGCTCAACTCGAGGTCGAGTTTTTTCCTAGTGAAGGAGATTGATGCGATGCAGATAGCGCTGGATTTTCTAGAAGACGTTGACCGCGGCAAGATTTGCGACAGATTGCGCAAAATGTTATAACTTTTGCGTACGATGTCTGATTGCGGCCCACGATAGCTTTTTGGAAAGAGTTTCGCGAGATGAACAATTAGGGGATCAAACTACCATTTTAATTATTTGAGGACTATTTTTTTATTTCTGTGTTTTGTTATTTTATATCTGCCTAAATAAGGCAAACGATGTTATTTTGTTAAGCAGCTTATTTTGAATCAATTTACAGACTTTCTCTAAACCTAATTAAGGTTTATTTTCCTTTGAACGCTTTTACGCTGCGTCAATAATTTATAAAGAGTGCATGAAGAAAGGGGGAAAAGGTTTCGTGCCTGCACAAAAAAGGTTCTTTATAAAATAACAAAAGTTGATCATTATTTTGTTAATAATTATTATATTTATTAAATTCTTAATATTTGATAGATTTATCATTTTTACGTCTCATTATTTATGTCAAATATTATAAACAAAATTTTAATTTAATAATTAAAATATATATTATATTATTAATAATTAATAATATATTAATTAGTTTAACATGATAGTAAACGAAGTCTTGCATTAAAATTTTATTGTTAATAAAAAGATTACTAATTTTCTTATTTTTAATTTACAATTTACTATTATAATTAATTAATATTAATTTAATTGGTTTTTATTAATAAATAAAAATTTAGTTTCTATATAATAATATTTAATAATATTATTAATTTATTTTATTAATAATTAATAAATATTATTTATAATACTTTGTTAGTAATTAATGATGTGATAAAACATAATAAGAACATAAAGTAGTGAAGAGAGAGAAGTCCACATTCTTCAAGGGTCTGCTTTCATGGCCTGCTTTCTTGATTGTATCTCCTTCTCCCAATAATGTTGTCTTCTCTCAGTTTAACTATCATCCCATTTTTTATAGTATTTTGTTATCACCTTTTCCTTATTTAGGCATTTGGCACTCGCATTCTAATTTCTATATTTTTACGGTCAATCTCATTCCTATCATCTAAATTTCTTTCCCTCCTCTTTGTTTTATTGTCTTTCCTGGTAGATCATTTTCTTCTTCCTTCCTTTTGTTTTTTCCTCCTTTACTACACTCTCTTAACGTTGTGTTTATTTGTATTCATCTTACTTTTACCATTTTTAGTAACGTTAAAGCATGTTCCCAACATATCCTCTAATGTCTTTTCTACTTTAGGCTTTAGAAATACATTTCCTGAACCTTATTACAAAGTGTCCAACTCTAGCCAAGATAGCCTACTAACTCCTTATACTGTCAGTTCCCTCTCCCAAGATGTTAGCTCTAGCACGAAAACTTGGAAGCATGTTTTAGGTAATTTATCTCAGACCTTGAAGCTCCACTATTGGCACATTTTCCTTTTGAAGAAAAAACCTTTGTAGCTCCTGATGTTGAAATTCTAAAGGAAGGCATTTTTGTATGGAATTCAATGCTTCCATAATATTTCTTGTATAAGGGCCCTCTTTTTCAACTATTAATGCTTCGCCTAATCACAACTGGAAGAGCTATGGATCAATTGAAGTCTTGGTAAATGAAGAGGATCTTTTTCTCTTCAAATTAAATTCCCTCTCCTAAGCTCTAAAGGTCATAGAATGTGTACCTTGGCACTTTAACTATAAGCCTATTTTTCTCAATGCTTAAAAACCTAGCATCAAACTTCATAAAATTAGCACAATAAAATTTCCGTATGGCTAAACATTCATCATATTCTTCTTAAGTATTGGACTACTAAAGGATTGAGTCATTTGGCTAGCTATATTAGTAAACCTTTGTGCTTGGATGAAGCAACTGTTCATATGAAGATGGTTAACTTTGCAAGATTATATGTTATAATAGAACATGTTTAACAACTCTATAACATAATTACATTGATAAGGCTAAATGAAAAAAACAATTTATTTGAAGATGAAGTAGAATTCATATATGCATGGAGGCCAGATACAGATGCTCTGAAATAAATATGGAAACTAAAAGGGAAAAGGTTTAAGATTGGAGACTACGATGAACTTGTACAAAAGGATTTATAGCACAAAATACGTGTTCATAAAGAATTAGTGAAGGAAACATCTTTTAAGAAGAATATGCAATAAATCTTTAGAGAAAATGATGTAAGGAACAATGTCACCCAAGATTAGGAGTATAGTCAAAATGAGCAGGAATTAGCATTTAGTCCCAAAAGTACTGATTTGATGAGGGGTTTTTATACTCCTAATGATCAAACAATAACGACTAATCCTATAAGGAAGGAGGGTAATCAAGAATCAACTAAGGATAGTGCAAATTCACACCTGAATCTCCCCTAATCACTAGTATTGGAGAAGAGAGCCCTAAAGGTAGCTTTTAGCAAATCATTAGGAGGAGCTTAAAGAGAAAAAAAATAAAGCCTCAATAGCCCCCTCCAAATGAGTATCCTAACTTGGAATACTAGAGGACTTAATAGTCACAACAAACAAAATTTGATTTTTAACCATATTAATGATATTAACTCTTTTTTAATAAGCCTTTTGGAATTAATGATTAAAGAGTATAATAATGGAAAAATGAACTTCCTGAAGAAGCATTGGAGAATTATTACTAACCATCATTATCATAAAAAGGAGAATAATAACATCTTTTGATTTGAATATAGTGGATATAATTCAATCTTTGTTCAAAGATTATTTAATTCATTTTCATATTAGAATGAAACTCGAAAGAGTAAGCTTCTATATCACTTTTGCATTTAGTATTTCAATGAATTCCTCTTAGTAACAAATTAAGACTTATTAAGGACTCAATCCAAGATCTTTGGTTAATAATTGTAGACTTTAATAGCCTAGTACATCTAATAAAGGCTAAAGGAAACATTAGTTTAAGGAGCTATATTGATGACTTCATGAGCTTAAACATGGGCGACTTGTAGTACACCTAGGATAATAAGCAAAAGGGGATTGGATTTGAGGAAAAAATTGAATAGAGCATTATTAAATGACACGTGGATGAGTGATTTTCTAAATAGTAAAGTATCCTGTAATAACCCTCTTCTTTTAGATCATTCATCTATTCTAATTCAAAATATGTTCTATTCTCAAAAGATGAAGTTTCCTTTCAAATTTAACAACCTTCTAGTTAGAATAGATGGCTTTGAGGAGGCTATTCTAATGGACCTAAAGCACTATGTGCAAGATCGAAAAAATATGTTTGTATGAGAAAACTAATGCACACTAAGAATGAAATCAAGTGTCTTCATAAATCTAGATTTCTTGATACTTAACAAGTTGTGAGGGAGGCCAAGGATAGATTGGGTAAAATATAATGCTCCCTCTACAACTTGCCAAATGATCAAAACTTACTTGATGCTGAGAAGTTAACAATGCAACTTTACAATCAACTAGTAGATAATAACTTATCACTAATTAAGCAATGATTAAGGATCTTATAGCTAAAGGAAGGAGACAAAACACTAGTTTTTTTTATAAAACCTTGCTTCCTTAAAAGTAGAGAGTAACCTCTATACTAAGAGACTTTATGAAGACCTTAGATCTTGCCTGGTGGACCTAGATTTTATGGACTATAGTGGAAGGGAATTATTTTACTTAAGGCAACAAACATGTAGGGGAAGCCTTAAGGAGAAATAAGCTAAATGGAGCTCTCATAAACCACATTTGGTTAGAGCAACATAAGAACATCGAGGCAATCTTCAGCAATTAACTATGTTTATATCATACCTCTATTGAAATACACAACTTATCAAGATGTAGCAAGCAAATAACTCCTTTAGGTTCTTCAATTTTTTAGTTAATATGGAAGGATTTCATAAGGCCATAGATAACTGTTGAACCTCCTACTTCAAAGGAATGAATCCTATAAATTCTATAAAAAAGATGATGAGGATAAGGGAGAAGCTCAAACTGATCAAGGATAAGGCTAGAAATATTGGCAGTGACCTGAAAGAGGCTAGAGAAAGATTAACTGAAACTTAAAATGATCTCCTAGAATTTCCTGGGCACCTTATTAAATTGAAAATTGAAAAACAAGCTTTGGAGAAGTCAATTTAAGCTTTAAAAGCTCATAATTACTTAATCAAACAGAATGCGAAAATTCTTTAATTGGAAAATGATGACAATAACACTTCTTAATTTTACAAGTCCTTCCTCTCAAGAAGAAACATGAACAAAATCACTTCACTTTCCTTTGAGGATAGTTCTCTTGCCTCTAAGGATAGTGATTTTTTTGTTAACTAAATTGAGAATCATGTAGTCATCTACAACAAAAGCTTATTTGGTGCTCCACTTTAGATTCTCTTAATGCCTTCATCCCTAAACTAGTCTCAAATGATCAAGTTGAATTACTCATTAAACCTTTATTTGAGTTAGATGTTAAGGAAGCTTTATTCAGTATGAACCCTTACGAAGATCTAGGTCCTAATGGGCTCGATGCCTTCTTTTACCAAAAATCTTGGGAAACAATCAGCACTCCATTTGCAATGCCATACTAGAATTCTTTCCCAACTCTATATTGCTTGAAGTCTAGAATAAGACACATCTTTACTTGGTCCCTAAATCCCCTAACCCTAGATCTTTAAAATTAGAACCATTTCTTGCTACAATATCTTTTATAAAATCATTTTAAAAATGTTGGCCACCATACTCAAGTAAATCCTACCCTTAATTATCTATCTTTGCCAAGCTACTCTTATCAATGTGAGAATAATTAGGGATAACATTTTTCTTATCTAATAATTTCTCAAATATCATCATTCAAAAGATTTACTGTGAATTTAACCTTAAGGGTTTAATTTAATAAAGATTTTGACATTGTTAACTTAAATTTAATACTTGATTCTTGATGCTTTTAAGTTCCCTACTCCCTTTATCTCTTATAATAATGATTGTATCACCATACCATTCTTTAGTGTACTAATCAATAGTGAAGCTTTTCCATTATTTAAAGGGGAAAAGGGAATAAAAGCAAGGTGATTTGCTTTATCCTTACCTTTTCTCCATCTTTATTAAGGTTCTAACTAGGTTTCTTAAACATAACATTGAGAGAAACATTAACTTCATCTTCCACAATAAGTGTTAACAGCCCCATATTTGCCACCCTCTCTCTTGGTGATGACCTTCTCCGTTTTTATGAAGCTAACACCAACGAACTCAATTGCCTAGTGGACACTCTCCATTCCTTCAACTTGTTGTTTGGACTAAACATAAACAATAACAAACGATTTAGTTGATGCTTAATATTTATTTTCAGAATTGTTAAGTATTGCTAACTTTAGCATTAAACAACTTCCTTTTTGCTACCTAGGGAATCGAATCACCTCCAAAATATCATCTTATTTGGAGCGTTAACCTCATTATGATATGATTAGGAGAATAATTTGTCATTAGTCTAAGAGAAATCTCTCATTTACGAGCAAAATGCAACTTATAGCATCAATCCTTAATAACTTTCAAGTCTACTGGATCTCCCATTTAATATTTCCTAATAAGATAACAAAAGACATTAAGAAGCAAAATCTCTCTTCGATATCTCTCTTCTTACACTTCTATCTACTGACCACTCAAACCCATCACCTACACACTCTACATCTCACCTACACACTTTACATATTCCACTAACTCACATTCAAGTCTACACTCTGCTCTCTTCTCCAAACCATAGTTGTTAGGGTAAGTCTATAACCTGTTCTTCTTAACTCTTCTTTTGTTCTCTACTTATTTGTATCTAAGTTACCCTCCCTCAAACTCAGCTATGCTCAAGGGGCCTCTTAGTCTTTTAAACTTTTTTTTAATTTTTCCCACCTCTCTATACTCGCCTTTTTTGTAACAACTGCTTCCTCTTTAGCTGACACCTTTTCTACTGTATTCCTTTTCTAGCCATGTCTAGTATTGTTATAACTCCTATAACATATATGAATTGACTTATCCACCCATACCTATTCCCTCACAACCATTTTCAACTCCATCTTCAAACCCTAAACCCTATACATTTGAACCCCCAACCCAAAAGTCCCCTAAAACTTAAATCCTCTTCTAACTAGGATATTCATGTTACATAAACCCCCTCTCTCCCTTCTAAACCAACCACAAATGAGGCATAACATATGAAGGTGGTAGGAGAGACTGATGAGAACTGTTTATAATGCATTCCTTCTACAAAGCCTAAAGGCCATAAGATAGTTACACCTAACTTGTCTACTCTACAAAAAAGGAGCTAGATCTTAGAATTCTACATTGGTTGGTTTCATTTGGGGAAAAAAAGGGCCTTCATTGAAGTACAAAATTGGAGTATAGAGCTATAGAGAAATAATAGTCTATGATAAGTGTTATTAATATAAGAAAACTTGTTCTTTTTAAATTCAATATGTATCAAGGAGCAAAGGAAGAGCTAAGAGCAGGTCCATGGCACTTTTAAAGCATCCCAATATTTTTACAACCATGGAGACCTGGGATAACTCTAGATAATTTTAGTTAGGAGCATATACCTCTATGGCTAAACTTTCGTAGGACACTTTTGGAGTATTGGTTTATAAAAGGATTGATCTCTATTGCAAACTACATAGGAAGACTACTCTATATGGATGAAATGATAGCCCATAGAAGAAAGGTTGGGATTGCTAGACTATGTGTAAATGTGAAATTAAGCAAGGAGCTTAATAATGTCCCAATATTAAGGATAGCATAGGATAAAAATTTAATGGAAGATATTATTTGCATATCATACCAATGGAAACCAAATTTGAAATAATTAGACCTACAAAGGAGGCCTACATGGAAAAGGTATATGAAGGGGATTTTGAGGAACTGATGTGTCTATACAAGGAAGTAATATTATTAGAGAAATATAATGAAAATGTTATTTAGCTTGAACAAGTACAAGGGGAAGTGGAAGAAGTGAAAAAAAAACGCAAAGGTAAACTCTAGAAAGAAGGAAGAAAGTATAAGTTATAAAAACCCTCTAGGAAGTAGTATGGATGAAAACAACTTGTTAATGAATTTAGAAACCTTAGAGAAAAAAATTAGAAGTTAGTAGGATTAAAGATTCATAACCATTAAATAGAGGGAAGGAATGGAGGCTTTTAAACAGTCATGACAGGAATATCCTTGAGAAAGAAGAAGGAAAGGTTTTGAACATGATGAATTCAAAGTGGATAGCAGGAGGAAACCTGGGAGGAAAAGGAGATTAGAAAGCTAGGGAGTACTTCCCCTCCCTATGTCTTTATTTTAATAGAATGTTAGGAGTATAGATTGCCCCAAACCCTTAAATGATTTCTTTTGAACAAACCACACTTAATGGTACTATTAGAGACCAAGTTGTAAAAGGAGAAGTTACAAAAGTTGGAGCTACCTGATGAACAATGGAAATTGGAAACTAACCACTATTATCACCATTATGGAAAAATCATCTTGGATTTTGACACAACTAAGGTGGAAGAAAAGGTGAAACTATCCAATGTACAACATATTCATAATAAAGCCAAATTCATATAAGGAAAATAGAAGAACTTAAGTTACCTTTGTGCACAATTCAAAACTTTAATTTTAGAGAAAAGAGTTGTAGAAAAGTTTGCAGAGTTTGGATCAGTGAATAAAACCCACATATATTATAATGGGGGATTTTAACTGTACTAGTTCTACTTCCAAAGTGGATTGATTATAGACTGCTTGCCAGTACTTTCTCTACAAAATAATTTCTAAAATACTGGAAAAGAGACTTAAGATAGTGCTAAGTGACATAGTTTATGCTAAGTAAGGGGCCTTTCTAGAAGAGAGGCAAATAGGTGACAATGTATTGTTAGCCTAAGAGTTATTATAGGGCTATACAAGAAAGAAAAGACCAATCAATTTTGCAGTCAAAATTGATTTCAACAAAGCATATTACTTAATCAGCTGAAAATTTATGGAGCAACTGATTGTGTTTGGATTTCTAGTTAAATTTAAAGGGTAGATTATGTCTTGTATATCTACACCCTCATACTCCATTATTTCTCCTTTTTTTTACTAACCCAATTTTTCAAAGGAGGCATAGGGCCTAAACAAGGGGATCCAATATCTCCTTATCAATTTTTAATTTGTATGGAATCCTCAATAAGGCTAGTCAACTACAACATAAAAAAGGATAAGGAATTCAATGTAAGAAGTTGGAACTGACCTATATGGCTTTTGTAGATGACCTATTAATGGTATGTGTTGCACATAAAGTATATTTAATAGGGTTACAATGTCTTTGTAGACATTCAAGGATCTATCTAGATTGGAGATAAACAAAGAGAAGAGCTTAATGGTGTTATCTTACAGTGCATCAATTCTAGCCAATAAACTTTCTAGTATATAGAGTCTACAAATCAAAGATCTCTCTGTTAAATACCTACGACTCCCTCTAGCTTTAAGGAGACTCAATTTTAATGAAGGTAGATAAATCATTGAGAAGGCTCATTAGAAAAGATCTTTTTATGGCAAAATAGATAATTTTCATATGAAAGAATATTGAAATTAGCCAAGTTAGTTTTTAGTTCTCTTCATAGGGGTTATTAAGACCATTGAAAATAAGATAAGAAATCTAGGGAGGGGGGGTGGTGGTGTTAAGGAAGGTCTTTATAAGGCTAAAGTCAAGTGGAAAGAAGTGTTCTACCCTCTTAAAGAGGGAAGTTTATTTCTAACCCCTTTAAACTTGTCTAATAAAAGCCTATTAGGTAAGAGAATTTGGAGACCAGCAAATGATGGAGAATATTTATGGGTTAGGTGGATGCACACTTATGTATTAAAATGCAAAACCCTATAGGAAGTGGAAAAGAAAGTAATTCATTCTTACTTTATTGTTAAGCTGTAAAGATGAGGAATTCAGTTCGAGAGTTGACAAAATGCATTGTGGGAAATGGTAAGGCAGCCTTCCTCTTTTATGATACTTAACACTCAAATGGCACTATCCAAGATATGATATTGGGAGAAGAGGTTCAAAAAAGTAACCAAATATCAAATTCTTGGAGAATAATTTTTCAAAGTAAGAAAAGATAGTTCAAAATTTATCTCTATAAGAGATACTAAATCATGATGATTTATTAAGTAAAGATTAAATGGATGGAATGCATCCAAGTGTGAGCAATTTAAAAGATAATGAATTAGTTTCTAGCTAATGGTAATTACAACGTAGTTGAAGTTCCTTACCATTATCCAATTCAAGTGAAAGTTTTTAACATTGAAAGGGAAACCTTTATTTAATTCTTTCAGAAAATAATAAGTTTAAAATGTGAAAGGCTTTCTTTATTCTTCTTATGATGAATGAGTTATAGCAATAAATGAATAATTACCTTTATAAGATTAATTTAAGCCTAAGAATTGGCTAATCTTCTTAAAGAATGTAAAGCCATTAAGAAAAAAAATGAGTTTTTAAATGTTAACCAAAATACTAATGATACATATGAAAGTTATAAAGCATGTCTGGTGGTAAAAGAATATACATAACATGAAGAATTGACTATAAGAAGACATTCTCACATTTTGTGAGAAATCAATTCCAATAATTATATCTTTAATGGTTGTACAGGATCTTCATTTATAATAAAGGGATGTAAAGAATGCGTTCTTAACCAGGAGCTAGACGAAGAAATCTATATAGAACAACTAATAGGTTTCATTCAAAATGGCCAAAAGAATTATATATTTAGATTGTTAAAATCAATCTATATTCTAAAGTAGTTTTAAAGTCAATGATATATCAAAATTCATATTATAACCATATCATATTATTTTAGTTTAACAAAGACCATTAAGAATATCTTAAAAGATTAAAAAATAAACGTGCAAATTTTATCGTTGCACATGGATGATATTTGGAAAACTAGTGACAACAACTAAATTTTTAAGTGAATAAATAAATTGGCTAACAACTGCATTCAAGATGAAGAAAATGGGTTAGGCTGTATGGGTTAAGATTGTGTCATTGTTAGTTTTATAACTACATAAATATTAAGTAACTAATTGAATGATTATATATGTAGGATTGTAAATCATTTTATTATGCACAATGCTGAAGGTAAGTCTCCAGCTAATAGGTAATATCCTTATATGCCATGAAAAGAGGAAGAGATTAACAAGGTTTTTATTCCATTAAAATTGA
>JAOQMS010000005.1:19284871-19296711 GCA_027563885.1 Erythroxylum longipes
ACCTCCTCTCTTTACTGATTTGCTTCCTGTTTTAGTAAATATCTATCATCCTCAAGCAAGCTTGCTTTTACTCCCTCTTTTACTCTCTTGAGTCTAAATCGATCCTATAGAGAGTGTTCAGATAGTTTATGAAATGAAATTAATCCGTGTTTAGGAAAAAGGGGGTTTGGATTTTTAGAATAAAAAAATAAAATTAAACTAACTAATAAAAACAAATTAAAGAAAATATACAAAAAATGGTAAAATTGGGGAGTTCGGTAGAGATCCGATTCTTTAGTTCAATCTTGGCGTACACCCTAATTAAGTATAATTCAACGATTTGTTGTTCTCAAACATCTCCTAGCAACTATTAATCGTGGGTTAATAATTAACTTGAGTTTTTCCTTAGGTTTTGTTTAATCAAGATACAATCATTAATTATACCTAACTATCGAATAACTTAGGATATAATCTCTAGATTTAATTAGGCAGTAGCATTGCGAATTAGGAAAACCTATTAATCAAGGCAACAATTACATACGATGTGTCATTTAACTTAGGTCATGTTATCCCTAATAATTACGAATCATTAGTCGCTACACACGAATTTCAATATAACAATTACAGATTATATCGAAATTCTAGCAACGGGTATGCAATCAAATGCATACAAATGATTCAATGAATGCATTAAAATCATTCTTTTACAATACCCTATGAATTTATACATAAATAATCGAACAATAACGAAAATTCGATTATCCATACACAAAACTCAAATCAATTAACATAGGATAATACAATCAATTTTGTAATAAGAGAAAGCAAACAACAAAAATCGAAATATACACTTATCCCGAGTCATTGGCTTCAATGTTACCTCTAAACCGACATAGGAATATTTAGCCTTTCATGGTCTTAAAAAAAATGCTTCAACTCTATAATAATTATCCCCGCTGAAAACCCTGCCTTGAAACCTTATTGTCCACTATTCATCGATGGGACAAATAAACATTTGTCCCACCTCACTGTTCACTGTTCTTCTCTTCTCCGCTGGCTCTCAACTCTTCTCTCACGCCCACGTAGCTACGCTACTCTCCGTTTTTTTATGTTGTTCCTTACTGTAGATGTGATGGGACGATTTAAGTCCACCCTTTTTTGGTCCCAGCCCCTGTACACGCCAAAACCTCCTTCTGTCTTTCCAAAACATCGACGTCTCCTACTGTTGTGCGTTAAATGCAAACGTCTGTGTTCGTCTCCTGCCATCGTGTGCATTAAATGCACATTAACGCTACGTTCAACGCAGACAAGGCAAACAGCTGTTGCGCGTCATCGTTTTCTGCTGGTTTGCTTGCATAAAACACCCAAAGTCTGTTGCTACACTTTGGTTTCATGCTTAAATTGTTTCCCCTTTTTTCTGCCTGTTGCTCCATTAATTAGACGTGCATTGGACGTGCAATTTCCATACTAAGCTTCTCTTTTTTACTTCTTTGCCGTGAGCAATTAGGATTTTTTTCTTGTCTTCTTCTTGCTCTAATTTTCTTTGTCTCGCTCCATGAAGACAAGCAAAAATTAATCTTCGAAAAATGGCTTAAATGTAGTACTTTCAACTCTAATTTCTTTGCTTCTAAATTGTACTTAAAATCATATATGAATTAAAGCGAGTATCTTAAGCATTTCATATATTAATCGCTAAGTGTAAATAATTAAATGTATCAACAATTAAACACATATAAATTTTCCCCACACTTAGCTTTTGGCTGTCCTCAAGCAAAACATCCAAATTAAGCTCAAAAACTTGAAAACATTGACTCATTTCTCATATTTTTTAATACTATATAATCATAATCAAAGATAAATGAATTTCAAAAATTATAGCAACAATTCAACATTCAATGCTTCTACTCATGATCAATCAACAAACATCATCTTCAGAAACCGAGTAATCTAATGGTAGAATCGAAAAATAGGTTTAACTAAAATATATCTACGGTTACACTCAACACCATTCATAATCATATCATTCCACAACTCTACATATCATTTCATTTCTCCACCGCTAATGTTCACATGCAAAATCATGAATGAAAGGACTTTTCAAAGTTGTAAAGTGGGCAAAAGTAAGGTGAGATATATTTGGGTAAGTAGCATGAAAGCCATTAAGCTAGTGAAACAAAGCAGCACTCATCAAAAATTGGGTACCATCAGCTATGACGAATGCAACATTTATATTTCACAACCTCATTCAACTCTCACACAGCAACCAGATAAAGCATATACCAATCTCAATGAATCACTCATACAATTTATACCAACAATACATTGAAACCATAAGAGTGAACCTTCCAAGCTAACATCTACCTTATATCTAATATACTCAAATAACCCATTCATCACAACATTAAGAGAATGCATTAATCATAAACAACTTTTCAATACATGTGCACATGCTCCTAGATACATTTATTTAAACAAAATGTTTTTATTTTTATTTTTTATTTTTATTTTTCTGTCTTTCTTTCTTTTCATTTTCATTTCATTTCGTTTCGTTTCTTTTCTCTTTTTTTCTTTTTTCTTTTCTTTCTTCTTTTTTTTAACAACAAAAGAAACTACATTAACATGGGAATTTTAATGATAAAACATAAAATAACATCCCAATTATTATAGCCAATCCACACATATGTACACTCCCACACTTACACTTTTGTACATCCACAAACTCACCAATCACAAATGCTCAACTAGCTTTATGGATTGAGTAGGACATTTGGTTAAGTTTAAAGCATGTAATGTGGTTGATACATAAAGAAAGGATAATAAGGCTCAAAGGGGCTTATCAAAAAGAAAAATCATATAATGGGTAGGCTATTTGGCTAATGTAGTTCGGAAAATGAAAGAATGCCTAATCATATCTATGTTAATGCATGTGATAAAAATGTGGTCTCAAATAGAAATTCAACGCAAAATCAGGATGTACATGTCATGAAGGTCACACATTATCAAAAGACAATCATTCTAACAAGGCTCAAAATCTCACCAGCTTTGTCTACCATTAATCAATACTCTTCTAAAGATAATGCACATCAACCAATCACAAGAGCATAAGTACATTCCAAAGTTACTATGAAATTCTCTAGTCAACTCATTCTCTAATTATGACGATATAATCCCAGATGCAACAGAAAACGAGAAAATGTTTATTTTGTTTGTTTTATTCTTTCTCTCATTTTGATTGAAAACTTAAAATAAGCAAGAAACAAACTAACAAAAAACATGCATGCATATAAAAGAAATGCGAAAATGTAAAGAAAAGAAATTTACTTCCCTTGGGTTGCCTCCGAAGAAGAACATTTGTTTAGGATCACTGGCTCGACTCCTTCTTCCCCTCACGTGATAAAATTGTGATCTTCAGGTGGCACATGCGGTCCTTCAATGTGAGGTTCTTCAGGATAGGGTCTTGGTTGATAATCGTTCCCATTTAGCTCCTTCCCTATCCCCAGAATTTCAATCTCGACTGAGTCCATGCAGTCTGGAAATATTTCAAACATCTCCTCACCTTTTTCTTCCTCGTTTAGTTCCTTCAATATGCCATGTAAAAGTGAAGAGTTAGTTTCAAAAATAATTATAAACTTAGTACTTACCTCTGAGCTAAATGATATATCTTTTTCGGCTTCGAGCTCCTCCTCAACTTCTTCGACACTAGCAACTCCTTAAGGCTTGACCTCAAAATTCTCAAGCTCTTTATCACTTTGTAAAGTTTCTGCACAAACATCCATCAGGTACACCTCGGGTGGATATGAATGCTCCTCTTCACTTTGTGGCTCCAAATCATTAATATCTCCCCTCCAATGCAATGCATCTTGCTAGAATTGCAAAGCATCCTCTCGGATTTACTGTACAGTTTGCTGAAACAGTTGTTGCATATTCTATTGGAACTGCTGCATATCCTGTCGAATTTGAAGATTGTTAGTAGCCATAATATTAAGCATTTCTTTTAGAGACGTACCTGAGTCGTGTTGGTTCTTCGAATCTTGGGCGTTAGACCATATAGTTTTTAGAAATTGCCCTCCATCATACTGGAATTGTAGAGTATTTTGTCGCAATTGCAAAGTATTAACATTCATTATATTAATCAACTCTTCCAGAGATGGACCAGAATCATGATAGGAAGCTTCTGGTCTGTATGAGAATTGTTGTGCGTCTTGCAAACTATCATGGAAGTAATTATGATGATTATTCAATCCATAACAAAAGTTAGGTTAATTAGAGGGGTTTGGATTTTTGGAATAAGAAAAAAAATGAAACTAACTAATAAAAACAAATTAAAGAAAATATACGAAAAATGGTAAAATTGGGGAATTCGGTAAGGATTCGACTCTTTAGTTCAATCTCGGCCTACACCCTAATTAAGCATAATTCAACGATTTGTTGTTTTCAAACCTCTCCTAGCAACTATTAATCATGGGTTAATAATTAACCTGAGTTTCTCTTAGGTTTTGTTTAATCAAGATACAATCATTAATTAAACCTAACCATCGAATAACTTAAAATACGATCTCTAGATTTAATTAGGCAGTAGCATTAAGAATTAGAAAAACCAATTAATCAAGGTAACAACTACATACGATGCGTCAATTAACCTAGTTCATGTTATCCTTAATGATTACGAATCATTAGTCGCTACACATGAATTTCAATATAACAACTACGGATTATATCAAAATTCTAGCAGTGGGCATACAATCAAATAATTCAATAAACGCATTGAAATCATCCTTTCACAATACTCTATGGGTTCACACAAAAATAACTGAACAATAACGAAAATCCGATTATCCATACATAAAACCCAAACATAATTAATTTTTACTTAGATTAAGAAAACAACAAAAACTGAAAAATACACTTAACTCGGATCATTGGCATCGATGTTACCTCCGAACCGACGTCGAGATATTTAGCCTTTCATGAGTCTCCCAAGAAAATGCTTCAACCCCGTAACAATTATCCCCACCAAAAACCTCACCTTCAAACCTTACTGTCCACTATTCATCGATGGGATAAATAAACATTTGTCCCACCTTACTATTCACTGTTATTCTATTCTCTGCCGGTTCTCTGCCCTTCTCTCACGCCTACGCAGCTACGTTATTCTTTGTTTTTTTTATGTTGTTCCTTACTGTAGCTGTGATGGGATGATTTAAGTCTAACCTTTTTTGGGTCCCAGCCCATATACACGCCAAAACCTCCTTTTGTCTTCCAAAAATGTCGACGTCTCCTGCTGTTGTGAGTTCAACGCACATAAGGTAAACAGCTACTGTGAATCGTTATTTTCTGCTGGTTTGTTTGCACGAAACGCCAAAGTCTGCTGCTACACTGTCGTTTCATGCTTAACTTGTTTTCCCTTTTTTTTGCCTGTTGCTCCATTAATTAGATGTGCATTGGACATCAATTTCCATGCTAAGCTTCTCTTTTTTACTTCTTTGCTGTGAGCAATTGGGATTTTTTTCCTTATCTTCTTCTTGCTCTAAGTTTCTCTGGCTCACTCCAGGAAGACAAACAAAAATTAAACTTTAGAAAATGGCCCAAATGTAATACTTTCAACTCACTTTAATTGCTAAGTATAAATAATTAAATGTATTAACAATTAGACATATATTAGTACTGGTCCACTTTATGTCTTAGTTATCTCGCTAGTTCCATAAAAAATTGATTTGTCTTTATAAGAATATTGTTCAGATTAGAAGAGTTGGTTTTGCAAAAGTTTGTATAGAGAATGATTACTAAAGGGAACTACATGATACTTAAAGATACTAAGGCTTAATACTACTAGTAACCTGATTAAAACCCCAATCAATATATCCTGCCCCTAAAATCTAACCTCTTAATCCTCTAATGTAATTTGGAAAGCTATTGGGAGGCTCTTTAAAATTGGTTCATACCACGACCTTATGGAAGTCAATAATTCTAAAACTCATTCTAGAGCCCCTAAAGCTCTTTTGTCTATTGTCTCAAGGTTTAACCTTAGTCATTTGGTCTCCTCTCCAGCTTTTAATTGAGGATGCATCTACTAAGGCTCATGAGGTTGAGGCCACTGTCAAGACCATCTCTACCCTTATTTCTTCTGAGGCCTTTATAACCCTAGGCTTTACACCTTACTCCCTTAAGGCCCTTAGGTTTGATATTATTGTTGTAGTTACCAAAACCCCTAAGTCCTGACTTTCTTGATGTTCAACTCTAGTCTATATCTATCATCATTAGTTTTATAGTGAAACAGGCCTAGTAAAAAGAAGAAATCCAAATCTACTAAAGTTCCAAGTTGATGTCCCTCTTGTTAGTTTATGCCCTTGTAACTAATCAGTTGGTTATAATTTTAGTATGAAATTATTATTTTAATTAATTAAGGTATTGTTTATGTTTATATATTTTATTCATTACATATGATTTAAAGATAAAATTATCAGAATAATTACTGTGTAATTGAAATTACGATGAGATCATAATTATGAGATTAAATTTACATATATATATCATTCCTAAATTGTTCCTAATTGTAGTTTAATCAAAATGGTATATTGCTAAAATGGTAAAACTAACATGTTTTATGTTTCTTTCTTATAAAGAAAGACGTTAATATGATAAATTAAAGTATGGAGATACTTAAACAAACGTGTGAGTTCTTATTAGAGAATAAGTTCACTAAACTGACTCGATTATGAAGATCCCAAAAAGAATATTACTTATGTTTATGTGGATTTTCTCATTATGATGGTTGTATAATTGATCCTTTGACTTGAGATTATCAAAGTATCTCGTATGAGAATTACAATGTTTTGATTAGTAATGATTTAGGAAATTTTTTGGCCAAAGTAAATTAACATTTGAAAATATGTTTTCAAATATCAATTATTAATTAGTAAAAACAAACATGATTAGATTTTAAAAAGTAGACACTATATCTATACTATATGTCCAATTAGAATATTGGGCAATGAAATGATTAAATTATACATCAAAACTATGCAAGGACGGGTTAAGTTAAACCACTTTAACATTCCTAATATTTGGGTGGTCATGACATGTTGCTAGACATCAATCTTCATTTGTGATTATAAATTGATTCATTGGAGAATTAAAGATAAATTAAAAGAGATTTAATTTATTTAATTTTATGAATTATCATTATAATTTATAATCATTGTCAACATATTAGGAACCTAATGGATTAGATATAAATAGCAATTAGAAAAGATAAAATTTAATTTAAATTAAGTTGGACTTAATTGTGAAGTTTGAGAAACTTTAAGAATCAAATATAAGATATTTGATTTATACAAATTAAATTAAATTATAATTAGAGTTCAACTTTAATGTTTTTTTTCTTCTATTTATAGGAAATAAGCGTAAAGTAGCTAACACTCCTACTTATTTCCTCTCAAAAGTAAGTTTCTTTTTCTCTGCTCTATAGATACCATTAGAGGCTAAATTCTTAAATAGCTTGCAATTGACACCTCTAAAAGGTTTTAGTAGGAATTTCGAATCAGGTACAATTTCTTTATTTTATGATTCATATTTTTCAATTTATTCATTTATTAAGATTCGGTTCGAAAACTGAAAAATTTTATTTTTCTCTGTGCCCATGATTCCATTATGATTGGTTTCCTAATAGTTGTATCGGAGCCTTCTTTAACTGTTAAATTTGAATAAATTATTTAATTGTTATTGATTTGATAAAATTAAGCTTATAATTTTTTAATGGATTACGACTTTGATTTAATTGATTCTTAGAATCTATTTTTTAAAAATTAAAAATTGCAACATCCTTTAAGTGTTTACAGGCTCCCCTATAGCTTTTGAGTTTATTGAGTACTCTAGAATGTTGCTTCTACTGTTTGAATTTGAAAACTTTAAAACATCTTTTCAACTTATTTCCTTTAAGTTCTAGAAAAAAAACAAATTTATGCTTGCTCCCTTTGCTTGTAGCTTTAGTTTATTATGTTTTGGAAATTTTCTATGCATCATTTAAAACTAGGACAAGTTTGATTAAATGTGTTAATAGGTGTATTGGTTATGGATTTAAGTTGATTGTAAAAACAAACTACTTGTTTTACACTAAAAATCGTAAGTATATGGGTCGTTACTTATAATAAAAAGCAGATATCGTCCCACAGAGATTGTGCTTAGGCACCACTTAATTCAGGTTATGCTTTGTTTAAGACTCAAATTTGAATAATAAACTAAAAACAAAGCTAAATTAAATAAATTAGCGACAATTGAATAATGTAACAATGGAAATCCGTAAAAAGAATTAATCAAGTTATGGGAGAGGGGATTTTACCTATCATTAATGCTAATCTAGCCTTTTATGTGTTTATGGGGTGTCGATTCTAGACGATCGTAGGGTTGATACTCCCTCTCGAGTTATAAACATTCCTTAAATTGTAAACCCTAATCGAATTATGGACTTACAATCTCTTAATTCACAAATTACCCACAATTCTAATTAGTTCTAAAGCTCTCTAATAAATAATCAGGTCTCGCACAGGATCTCTCTCCATGAAATTGCCGACTAGATTGATTAAGTGGTCAATTAGATTGCCTAACACTCATTAATCCAATCTAATCATTTTTATCTGGCTCACCCTCTCGGTTTGTTACCAAAATATGATAATACGTTAATCAATCACAACACCCAAATCAAATAAACACAATTCAACTGTATTAACATTAAATATAAGTAAAATATTGAAGGAAAAGTTAGAACATCATTAACAACTTGAAATCCATAACGATATAACCTAATAAATGTGAATTGGATTGTGTTTTAGGGCTTAGTTTCATATGTATCTAATTGTTAATTTAATCGTTTATTTTGTGTTTAGATTAGAATTGTGTTAGTTTGTTAATTAATTATGTTTTAAGTGTTTTATAGGTTAGTACAATTCTTTGAGCTTAATTGTTATTTTTTGAGATACCTAGATGTGTTTTCTAATGTTTCAGGGTCAATATAGAAGAACGGAGAAATTTTGGAGACACTCGGGCTAAAACAACGGCCCATGATCGTGGCATAACAGGCCATGATTGTGACAGAAGCACCAGAATTAGCCCACGATCATGACAGAAGCCTAGTACATAGCCCACGATCGTGGCCTAGTGCCACCATCATGACAGAAGGCTCGGATGTGGCCTATGATCGTGGCCTCATGGCCTGCATCGGGCAGACGCGCAGACTCAAAAACTTCAAGTTTTGAGGGATTTTTGGACATTTTGGGCCATGAAAAAAACTTAGGGCTGATCAGAACATAAAAGATATTTAAAGAATGCGAAAAAGAGGTAGGAGGAGCTTTTCCATCAACCACTTTTAGATAAACCCTAAAGAGAATTATCGAGAGATAGAGAAAGAGAAGGAGGAATAAAGAAGAGGAGAAGAAGCCGACTCGACATACTTCCCGGATCAAGAGTTTTCTGACATTGCTGCCTCCTGTCATCCATTCAATTTCATATTTCCTACTATTTTCAGTTTTATAATTGTATAGAATTGGATTAACAGTTGATGATAGGATTTTTGGATGTTGACGATATTCTAAACTCACCTTCAGGGTTCTATCTTTGATTCAGTGAAATCTGATTCCTTATGTGTTATTTGGATTTATTGTGATTTAATTTTGGATGTGCATAATTCGATAATAAAATGAGAGGGTGAATCGAGTTAAAAATAATTAAATTGGGCTAATAAGAGTTGGGTGATTTAATAGAACAAGAATTAAATCAAATCGGTAAGAAGAGAGATCTTGCATAGGTTTCTGATAGTTTATTATACAACTTCAGATCTAATTAGAGTTTTAGATAGGTTGTTAATTGAAAAATTGAAACTTCCATAATCTGATTATGATTTGTAAATTAGGATTAACGGTTATAACTCCAGAGAGAGTAATCAACCCTAGGATCGTCTAAAACCAATAATCCAGTATTCATAATCGATTAGGTTATCGTTAAAGATAGGCAAAATTCATTTTCTCTCAATTGGTAATTCCTTAGGTTGATTTGTGAGTGTGTGTTGCAAATACTAAATTATTAATATTTCGTGATTGATTCTTGAATTGATTTGATTGATTGAATTGAATTCTTATTTTAGTTCGTTACATTTTAAATTTTTGCGATTTGTTTTGGCCTTAGATTTCAAGATTATATTATCCCTCCTCATGGGATGGACGCTTTAGGTACTACACGAATGAACCATGCGCTTGCAGATTATCGAGGTTAATTAATTAAAACTTACACACATTAAAAGAGCCCGATCAAGTTTTTGGCACCGTTGCTATGGAGGCAATTAGTTTAATTCTATAGTTCAAGGCATTTAGTTAGTTTTTAATTCTGTTTTTGTTCTTTCTTTCTATTTTTGAAATCTTGCTCTTGTATGAACGTAAGAGTCATGAAAAGTTTAAGTCATGTAGATGAAACCTTAGATTTAGACATCACTTGAGTAGAATGATCCATTAGGAAAGCTCGGCATGAAGAAGAAGAAGAAATCGCGAAAGCAACAATGGCTGAGGAATTTTACTAAGATTTGGACCACGGAGTGAACCAAGGAAGTAAAAAACAGACCCCTATAGACTTCATGAGACCAGGGTTCAATGCAGTTAACCAAGGAGTAGCTAGGCCACCCGTTCAAGCATCACCATTTCAAATCAAATCAGCCATTTTATTGGTTTTTATGATTAATCATGGACTATAATATCTTTATAGATGATATTGAGTTGAGGATGAGGAGTAAATGAAGTAGAAAAGATGATCTTGGTATAAGTTGTGTTAAGGAAAGATTTGGAAATAAAAATCAGTAGTTGATCTGGAAAGTTGTAGTTTATTTTTCCAGCTTTCCAACGGTATATAGTTGTAATTTTTGGACCTCTAGATTGAATGTTATGGTCCTTAGAAAGGGAAATGCTTAGGAGTATAAAAACGTATCGTCTGTAAAGATGAATCGTCTGTTATGACGTCATTTCGTCTGTAAGGATGCATCGTCTGTAAAGATGCATCTTCTGTAAAAATGTATCATCTATGATGACATCACTTCGTCTATGGTGACGTCATTTCGTCTGTAAGGATGCATCGTCTGTAAAGATGCATCTTCTGTAAAAATGTATCGTCTGTGATGACATCACTTCGTCTGTGATGATGTCATAGGGTCTTAAGCGTTGCATCGTCTTAAGTTGACTTTGCTTCGTCTTAAGTTGACTCGCTCTGTCTTAAGCGTTGCATCGTCTTAAGTTGACTTTGCTTCATCTTAAGTTGACTCGGGTTCCGTATGTCTTTTGCTTCATCTGTATTTTGTTTCATCTTAAGATTTTTGTTTTGTCTGCTTATGGCATTCGTCTACTTTGCTTCGTCTATCTTTCGCTTCGTCTGCTTCTTACTTCTTCTGTCTTTTGTTTCGTCTGTTTTGCTTTGTCTGCATTGCTTCGTCTGTATTACTTCATCTATCTTTTGTTTTCTCTGCTTTGTTTCGTCTACTTTGCTTCGTCTGCTTTGCTTCATTTGTATTACTTCGTCTATCTTTTGTTTCGTCTGCTTTACTTCGTCTGCATTGCTTCGTTTGCATTGCTTCGTCTGCTTTGCTTCGTTTGTATTGCTTCGTCTGCATTGCTTCGTCTGCCCATTTTTTTCGTCTGCTTTTGATTGTTTTCATCTAATCCTATCATCTGGTCCATTTTTGACCCTTCAGACGATTGAATTTGTCTTCAAGGTCTTCATGCAATTGTAGATCTTGAAGCCCTCTTTCAGATTATCCAAAGAACACTTTGATTCGACATCTGTAAAAAGAGTTATGCCATTTGTCCCGAGTTAAGTTCAATATGTTTGAG
>JAOQMS010000005.1:19296811-19329968 GCA_027563885.1 Erythroxylum longipes
ATTAATGGAAAGAAAGTGAGGGAATCGATTGGAGGAGCATGACTTAGTTATGAGCATACTTTGGCTTTTAAGCATATGTTGATTTGTATAATAGGAAACCTTCAGGATGTTATAAGAATGAAGATGAACCGATGAGGGCTAATGAGGGTTCATGAAAATAACCTTACAGGGTAATACACGAGCTCAAGTTTTATGGCATTCAGATATTTGGGCTCGGGAAACGGGTCCAGCAACTCGAGGGTACTATTTTTACTGTCCTCAAGATAGGAAGGTATTTGTGTCGACAAATGCGACCTTCTTAAAGGAAGAATTTATAAGAAATAACAAAGGAAGAAATGAAGTAGTACTCAAAGAGTTAGCTATTTCATCCAAACTAAGAGTTGAATGGATATAGCAGAACAAAATGTCGAAATGGATTCAAGAGTTAAATCGGAAGAGCAACCTGAACATCAAGTTGTGCCCAGACGTAGTTGGAGGGTTGTGAGATAGCTAGATAGGTATCTAGGTCTAGGAGAAGTCATTATAGCCATCTCAGATCAAGAAGAAATGGATCCCATTACTTATACACAGGCTATTAATGATGTTGATGCACAAAAATGGCTCAAGGCGATGGAATTAGAAATAGATTCCATGTATGCCAACGAAGTCTGGATCTTTGTAGATCTACCACCAGGTGTAAAAGCCATAGGGTGTAAATGGATCTATAAAAGGAAAAGAGGATCAGATGGAAAGGTGGAGACCTTTAAAGTTAGATTGGTAGCTAAAGTCTATACTTAAAATGAAGGTATAGACTATAAGGAGACTTTTTCTCCGGTTTTCATACTTAAGTCCATCATAATTCTTTTGGCTATAGCAGTCTATTTCGATTATAAAATATGGAAAATGGACGACAAGACCACATTTCTTAATGGGGATCTTGAGGAGACAGTTTATATGGCCTAATCAAAAGGATTCGTTGAGCCAGGTAATGAGCATAAGGTATGTAAATTGCAAAGGTCCGTTTATGGACTTAAACAAGCATCCAGGTCTTAGAACATTAGGTTTGATAAGTCTATCAAAACCTATAGATTCATACAAAACCTAGATGAGCCGTGTTTATAAAAGAATACAAGAAGGAAAGGTTATTTTTCTAATTCTATATGTTGATGACATTCTGCTCATTGGGAGTGGTGTAGGAATGTTATCTACGATTAAGGGGTGGCTTAACAAACAGTTTTCAATGAAGGATTTAGGAGAGGATACCTATGTTCTAGGGATCCAACTAATAAGGGATCGTAAGAACAAACTGATAGCTTGGTCTTAACTAAATTACATTGAGAACATGCTCAATAAGTTTACCATGCAAGATTCCAAGAGTGGTTTCACACCTACTAAACATGGAATCAAACTTTCAAAGGAACTAACACCTAAAACCCAAGAGGAGGTTGAACACATGTGTAAAATTTCATATGCTTCGGCAGTTGGAAGTTTAATGTATGCAATGCTTCACACTAGACCAGATATCTGTTACGCAATGGGACTAGTAACCAGATTTCAGTCCAATCCAGGAATGGAGCATTGGACTGCGGTTAAGTGTATACTGAAGTATCTTCGTAGGACGAAGAACTTAATGCTTGTTTACTCTGGAAGTAATCTTATTCTGACAGGATATACAAATTCCAATTTCCAATTAGATGTTGATTCAAGGAAATCAACTTCTAGCTCTATATTTATTTTAGGAGGTGGAGCCATAGTTTGAAGGAGTATCAAGTAATCTTGTGTTGCTGATTCAACTATGTAGGCTGAGTATGTTGCTACTTATGAAGTAGCAAAGGAAGCAGTCTGGCTCCGCAAGTTCCTAAATGATTTGGAGGTAGTTCCAGAGGTAGAAAAAGCCATTACACTTTATTGTGATAATAGTGGGGCTGTGGCTAATTCTAAAGAACCTCAGAACCATAAAGTTGCCAAGCACATTGAGAGAAAATATCATATCATAAGGGAGATAATACAATGTGGTAAGGTGAATGTGGTAAAGATTCCCATAGACCAAAACCTTGCTGATCCTTTTACGAAGACGCTGTCTCAAAAAAATTTTGAGGGTTACCTACCAGCGATGGGAATGAGGGATATATCAAACTTGCTTTAGGGTAAGTGGGAGATTGTTGGAGTTTTGTAAATATAGTGCCCTAGAAAGCAGGTGTATTTATTTATAACTTAATTTTCTTCCAGTTACCTTTGTAATGAAAATATTTATTATTAATAAAACAAAAGAGTTTGGTTTTTATGGGCAATATATATCTGGTCATAAGGTACCAAGATTATTTTGTAAGTAATATACATATACATAGAGATGTATGGGAAACATGTATATTATTATAATCTAAATTAATTGATTCACAGTTGAATAATCAAGTTGGTCTCTTGATTATGGTTTAGACTGTAGTGTTGCGATTTATCTCCATATAAGTAAAGGAGTTTACTTCAAGGGAATGATGAGTTTCATATCATAATAGTAGTTGACTATCGATAATGGCACTATTAAATGAATCTGGAATCACGTATGTTTTAATGAATAAAGTAGGCTATTACTTTAATCTTAAAACATACATTTTTGCATTTGCTTATTATGGACCATAATCTTGGTGAAATCATATGTATTTCATTATAATTCTTGATATGATCGGAATGGATTTTTACAGAGTATTAATCCAGTGTCTACATAGAATTATTAATTGAAACATGGATTAAGGAACATTCACTCAAATAAAGAGTTTATAGTGATATCATCACTTCTAGAAGTTCTATGGAGATTAATTATTAAACTGACGCCAGGAATTTGATGGACTAGCTGCCCATCAAGTCTTAACACCAAGATGAGATCATTTGTGTTAATTACCATATAGAGTAAAACGGGAGATCTAGAAGAAAAAACCAATATAAGGGCAAAACGGTAATTTTACCCTTTATTGTGCGAATGGCTATAATAAGGTTCATAATAGGGTTTGTAATTGGACATCTTATTTGAAATATGTGTTCTCATAATATTTAGTAATTCAAGAGTTCAACTAATTGTCTTTAGTGGAAGAACATTTAGTTAATAAGCTAGAATTCTAATGAGATTAATTAATTCTGGGCTTATTGGAGCTTGAATTATTTCTGTCCAATTAGATTCCCCACTTGACTTCTGGGAAGGTTATCAAGGAAAGTAAGAAAAATAAATAGAGGTTATCGGAAAGAAAATGAGACAGTTTGGAGAGAAATGGACGAATTGGATTCGAACCAATAAGATACAGGAACAATTTAATTAAAAATTAATTAAATTGGGTCTTAAACCTATAATTAAATGTTTGGCTTATACTAATTAATTGTTAATTATAATTCCAAAAGAATATTTAATATTGAGCTAGATTTTGATTTAATTAATTAGATTAATTAAATAAAAATTATTTAAAAAAGGGATAAGCAAAACCGAATTCTACATCATTGTAGAATTCGGTTATACTTGCTTTTTAAAAGGTTGATGGCTTGTTTTAATATCATAAATGGCCAACCCTTATACCATTCTTTGCGTTAAAGATGAAGTGGAGCATTAACTTATGTCTTTTATTAATAAAGGCAAGAAAGTGGAGTGGGCATTATCTCATTTGTTAAATGTTTTTAATGGCTTGTTTTAAATACATATACGTAAAGCTCTTTTGATTGGATTGCTAAATAAAAGTATATGGCCATGCAAGATGCTCCATTCTCTCCACACAATCATCCAAGTGTTGGACTTTAAAAAAAAGACAATTAATTTTGGCTTTTTGAAAAGTGAAGTGTGCGTGAATTTTGGCTCTCCAAGCTCTTCATTTTTGTTCTCTAAGCTAACAGAAAATAGCAAAAGGTTTGATGTCCTATTTTTCTTCTCCTTTCCCACCAAAGGATCTTGATAACCAAGTTGTCCAAGGAGAACAAGTGGTAGATCAGATTGGTTGAGGACACAGCAGTAAGGAGTTGGTAATATTCCAATCTTGCTCTTATTATATTTATTTTCCTTATACCATATCATGTATGGATTAAAGCATGTTGATTTGTTGTTTTCACTTCCACTATATTGTGATTTCTAAAAAAATTTTGAAATCTACCATTTTAGCCAAATCTTGCATGTTTTAGTTTTCGATCTAGCAGTCATAATTGTTACACAGCACAAAAAACTTTTATCACAATCATGACACTTTATGCAAGATAGTGACAATGGGGAGGAACCTTTTTTAATGATCGTGCCACTCATGTCACCATCGTGACCTAGCCTTTTAGCCCAAGCATGCTCTAACTTCCTTTAATATTTATTTATCTGGGTTCATTCACTAACAAACACATCAAAACACATCAAGACCACAAGATTAAGGTCCAACATCATGCCCCATGTAACACTTAAAAGAATAAATAAACAATCACATTAATATAATTCTAATCCTAAACATTAAACAATCATCTAATCAACACCTATAAACACACAAAAATACCTAACAAAACATAATATAAACTACAGCTATCACTTAATTCATTCCTATTATGTTTTTAAAACTATGTTTTTGTATGATTTTCAAAGAATCAAAGTAAGAATGAGAGACATGGTTATGCACACAACCATATAGGTGATAGTGTCTACGCTAAAAACCCTAATTTTGAGCTATAAAAGGGAAATTTTAAGAGAAAACAAAGTGAGGTCCAAAGGGGCTTATAGGAGGCTCAAGGGAGGCTTGAGAAAACTTATATTAACAAGCAAAGAAACATATTTAGCATGGATTTCCACTAATCTAAAGTGGATTTCAAAAGGGATTTCATCATATCTCTTTTAGTTTTCTAGTTTTCCTTTAGTTTTGATAATATATTTTCTAACATCATGAGCTATTATTTTGTTTGTACTTGGCTTAGATGAACCCTGAGATAGACTTTGTAGTGATTTTATTTTAACTTTATTCATTCTTTAGTTTCATTAAGATTTACTTAGGTGGTCTTAATTACTCTTGAATTATTATGTATGAAATATTATTTCAATACATGATTTCATGCAAATAAGATTGAAAAATCCTTTTCTGTGAATAGATCTAGCATAATTAAAAGGAATTGTATGTTAACCTAGAGACAGGTTGATATAAATACTCTAGATTATGGTCAAACCAAACATTGAAATTCATGAATTGATTAATACAATCTCAGGGGATTTAACTAAAAAGAGATTTTAGTTAATTAATCAAGGATTAAATGTTAAGAGTCAAGATCAAAGATATTAAAATAAAATAAAAACTTCCACAATCCAAGAAACTATATATTAAATTGAGTAGAGAAATCATGATTGCATGAGAAGTCCTAGGGGGATTCGAAGTCCAGGTGCCACTATTTTCTTTGATTTTTTTGGGTTTAATCTTTACTCTAGTTAGTCAATTATGTTGATTTGATTTATTTAATTATTTTAATTTTTATATTTGACTAATTTTCATCATCACAACAAAATGTTCGACTAAGCAATAGAATGATGGTAAGTACTAGGAAATTTATTCCCCATAGGATTGAACCATACCTTGCACTTGTTATTAAAAATATAAAATCATAATTCACATCATCAAAATTGTTGTTTGTATAAGGACAAACAAATGCTCAAGTATGGGGAAGTTGATAGGTGGCAATTTAATTGTACTTTTAGTCCCATATTTAGTTATTTTATTGTTTATTTGAGTATTTTTATTGATTTTGGTATTTAAGTTTTTCATATTTTTTCCTAGGTTTAGTTCACTCATTCAAATCAAAATGAAGTCAAACAATTTTGCAGTAATTTCAAGCTATTTAAATTGATTATGAAGTGCAAGCAGTGTACATGATTATGTAGGAAAGTTTGGAGGCACGTTGAGCATTTTTTATAATATACAACTGTGTAGGTTAAAAACACGCCTGTGTTGAATTATGAGAAGGCCATATTGATTCAACACATTCATTTATGTGTACGTGTTAGCTCTCTAAACCCTTACACATTGAATTTATGCTTCACTATCATCAATATGCTCGTGTATCTTTTTTGTATTCAGAATTTAAATTTAAAAAGACAAGATTGAGCTATTAATGTGGCAAAGGTAGGAAATACGCAAAAGAGAAAACATAGTGATAGGTGTAGATTATCATATGTTGTTTTAGGTGTTTAAGTTTAATAAGTGTTTCTTAGGTGACTATCATGTGTATAGGCTTAGAATTGTGTTCTTATTAGTGTTTGTATGTGCTTCAATTGTTTAAGTGGTTTAAAGCAAGAATTTGACCTTAATTTTATGTTTTAAGAGGTTTTTGATGTGCTTTTGAGTGTATGGAAACAAAAAGGAAAGAGAAGAATTGGAAGCATGAAATAATGCAATTCACAATCGTTAGTAGAAAGCAAATTCCAACTCTTCTAGCATGCGAGTTTTTTGTACGTTTGATGTTTTGGGGCTACTTTTGGAACCAAATTAAGTGTGGAAGCTTTATAAAGAACCCTAGAAGCCTCAAGAAGTATTTAAGAACAAAGAGCAAGGAAAAAGGTAGCAGCCACAAGATCAAAAGAAGAGCAAGAGGAGACATCAAGAGAGTTTCAAAGAATTCCAGATTTCCAAATCAAGTTCCAACTAGTTTTTCTTTCTTTTCTCTTTATTTTTTTCATTGTCTTGAATGTTTATTTGGATTGTTATCATGTTTAACATGATGATATGTTTCTAAATCCATATTATGGATTGTTCTTAAATTATTTGTTGAACTTTATTCTTGTTGAATTCAATATATCCACCAGTGCTTTGTGATAATTTTTATACTTATTCTTGGTAATAAATTGAGAGAGTGAATCAAGTTACGTTTGTGAAGGTGTGCAAGGAGAGTTGGTAGCTTAATATACTTGCAATTAAGATTAAAGAACAATTGAAGAGAGATCTTAATTATTAAATTAATCATCCATGGGATTGCTTCATTATAAAACTTATTAACACATGAAATGTTAGAGAAAAGAATAAACAATCAAGAAAATCCTTTATAAGTAGAGTTTCATGATTCTAGAGTGAAGTTTTTAGAGATCTTAAGGATTACAACCATATTTTCTAGGATTAAGCTTTTTCTTTAGTTTTGGTGTTTTGTTTTCTATCTTTATAAGCTAAACACCTTTTTCTATCTAGATTAGATAAACCTAGAGATAAACTTTAGAGTGATTTTGATTTAATTCAATTTATTCTTTACTTTTATTATGATTAAAGTATGTATTTTTATTATCCATTAATTAATATTATTGGCTTATTATTTTATTTAATATTCTATAAAATTGAGATTGAGAAATCTAATTTATAAATAGATCTAACACATTTGAGAGGAGTTACTTGCAAACCTAAAGATAGGTCAACATAAATCCTCTAAATTAAGGTCAAACCTACTAATGAAATTCATAATCTAAATAGTGCAATTCTATAGTTTTTAATTAGAAAGAAACTTCAATTAATCAATACAAAATTACGTGTTAATAGAAAAAGAGTCATTACTGGTACTCGTAATCCCTGTTGAATTGACGTTTGGAACTTTGAGCTTATACTATAGAAAGATAAGTGAACTTTCCTTAGAAAGTCTACAAATTCTAAAATTTGAGTTTTTTCTTCTTTTGAAAATTAAAGTAATTATATTCCAAAAAGGAGGCAAATCCTTACAAGAATAAGTGAGCTAGTAGAAGTTGCTCAATTATTACTTCTTAGAGAAAAGGGCCCCAAGTTCTCTTGAGGACTTTACAAAACTACCTTTATTTCTTTCCTTTTTTGGAAAGTTACCGTCTAAAGCAAGTACTTTGCCATCTTGGTACAATCAAGTTGAGACAACCGTGGGTGACAGTCTTAGCTCTATGAATAGCAAGAACATGACTCTGCAACCACCTTCAACTAAAGGACTTGAGCACTCAAGGGAAAAAGGAAGAAAAAAACTCTTAGCTTGTAGAAATTTCTTGAGCTAGTTTTTGACTCACAAGCATTGCAATTTAGTGATACATCAGCTCTAAAGACTAGTTATGCTAAATCCTTTAACGTGGTCATTCCACAGGTACATAAAACAATAAAATAGCTACCTAATAGATTAAGAGCGAACTCAAAACAATATGAGGGAGCTATGAAGGATGGAGTTATAAGCCTACCTATAGATTTTCTTAAAGTAAGTGCGCCATTTTATTCCTCTACACTAGTTAGTTTCTTCAGAAGTAAAAGACCAGCTTTCTGCTAGTGAAAACATAGGTTATAGATTGATAGAGCAAGAAGTGACTAGAGAGAAAAATGCTTATGGAGGATGACACTTTTATCTTAAAATTCAACAATGAGACTTGCCTTAATGAGATATTGGAACAAGGTCCTTGGTATGTTAGCGGACAATCTATGGTTCTCTGCAAATGGAGGCTAGGAATTGAAATTGTAGAGGTAACATTGATAGTATCCCATTCTGGGTGAATTTTCTCAAAATGCCTTTAAAATTCTAAATTATTGAAGGGCTCAGCTTCTTAGCAAGCTCCATAGGCAAGTCAATTATTATAAACACTCAAACTGCACATTTGGAGAGAATTTTTACGTTCAAATGTAAGTAGAAGTTAAAAAGAAATCTAAGTAACCGAAGATTATTCCTGTCATGAAGTTAGTGGAAGATGGGGAACTTATAAAAATGGAGATAGCCATTTCTTTTCCCTGAAAACCTAAAAGTTTTAAAAGGATATGGAAGCCAATAGGAAAAACCTTCAACACAGGTAGCTACATTGAGCTAATGGGATTAGATAACCTGCTAGTACTAGCATCTTAAGTAATGATTTGAATACAGACCAGTTGAATAAGGTAACTTCAGTATAAACATAAGAGGATGAAGTAGAGAATCCTAAAATAGCATAATCAAATCTTGCTACATATAATATCATTAAGCATAAAACACAGGTATTAATGGGAGATAAAGAGATTGGCACTACTATTATCTTTAGTGATGAAGATACTAAAGAACCTATAAACAAGAACAAAGAGGGACTGTGTTAGAGAAGTGCTCTAAAGGCAATCACTTTTAGCACTTATTGTACAAATCATTTTATGATTTTTTTAAAGATCATTTTATGATTAATAAAGGCATTTTTCATCATTTCGATGTCCATACATTTAGGGATTTGATGTTGATCTTAAGTTAATTTAATGACGTCCTCGATACAAAACATAACATGGAGGAAATCATGTTGAGATCATGATAATGAGATTCCTATCATGTGTAATTATGTTAGTATCTAAACTTCCCCTAGTCATAGGATTAATGAGATAGGATATCATTAATCTAGACAGACTAAAGCAAGTTATACTCCTTGATCAGATTAAGTAGCAGATCTCATAAGCTGTATGCATGAGTTGTTTAGAGTTAACATATAAATACTTACTAAGGGTAGTAAGTACATTGGATTGACTTACTATGAGACAATCATATAGATATTCTATTCCAGTGTCAATGATAGTCTCATCATAACAATGGTGTAAGTATCCTTTGACTTGAGGTGCTCAAAGATATCTTGGATACTGATATTGTGTTTTGACTCCATTCATCGGTATCCTTCAGGGGTTACTCATAGGGTGGTGATTGGGTACAATTTGAGGTATTCGGAGGTAATTGAGTAACCAATAAAGGATTCACCACTCTTGATAGAAGGAGATGATACCTACTGCCTCTTGTCAAGTTCATTACTCGAGAATCTTTGGCTATAGCAGATATGTATCATAAATAGAGTCTTCAATGATACATAGAGTAATGAGATCCTTAAGACAAGATCTAATATCACTGCACTAGATGTGACGTAGTCAGTCCAATAGGAGTTGACACTTTGACCATACTCTAAACCAAGTAGGGTATAAATGGTGAAAGGAAAAATTGCATGACAACATTGCCTATAGAAGGGTTTGTAGTCAAATCATTGACTTTTTAGTCAACTAGGTCATCACGTGTTGCTAGATACCGCTCTTGATTAACTTGAATTAAGTGTTAATTCAAGTGGCCAACATAACCGGGAACCTAATGGGTCATACATATAAGAGATCTGAAGTATGATTAAAATTGTCTTAAATGGTGATGCAAGATATGAGAGAGTGTTTCGGGATTGTATCGCAATGTAATCATGGTAGAAAAAGTTGCATGGAATGGATTAGAAACAAGTGTTGTTGGCTTCCATTAATGCTTGCTATTCATGGTCATTAGCTTCCCATAACTTCCATTAATGCATGCTATTCATGACCATTAACTTCCTATAACTTTCCATTAGTGATGGGGGTTATGGAAGGCCAAATGGGATGGAAAATTGAGATGATTTTCGTGCATCTTGTGTAAGACACAAAAATGAAAAAGATAGCTTCCTTTTCTTACACACACACTTTTTCTCTCTAACTCCCTCTTTTCTTTGCTAACCCAAAGAAAGAATTCTAGCCATCTCCTAGTAAGGTTTCATCCTTCTATCTTCATGTGGAGTTTCATTAGAGACGGTTTGCATCGATCATTGTGGTTTTTGACAACCCAACATGGAGAAGATTAAAGAACGAATGAGATCGTCAGAAAGGTATGTAAACATCTTACATTTCATGTTTTTGTTTTCCTATATCCATATGCACGAGTAGATCTGGTTTTTGAGGTTCCGTTTTATTTTCTCTATATATATTTGATAAATATTATGTATGAGATGCATGAACAGAACCTAATAGTAGTATCAGAGCCATCTTGTGCTTTGTTAGATGTAGAATACATAAGTGAAAACTGTTTTCATGGTTGTGACAGCTTAGGGTCCTGTAATGTTTTGTTCGAAATTAATTATAGAAAAAAGGTTTTCACGATTTTATTTCACTAATCTGTTAATAAGATTTATTTCAATGATTAATTGTGATTTAAAATAATTTTAATGAGATTAAAACATTTAATTTTGACTTTACAAGAACATGCATGAAATTTGTCTTTCTGCTGGGCATGTGATGTCTATTGGTTAAACTGATGAGGTTACACATTATTTTCGTGGAATTTGATTCTGGAAAATTTATTTGAATATATTTGCGATGTGCTTATGCCTCTTTAATTTTTGTATAATTATTAAAATTGTTTTAATAATTTTATCAAACAAATTTCCAAATCTGGATAGTTTTCTAGGAATTGTAGGATCTGTTTTGTTTGACATTTTTTATGTTTATTTTTTGGTTCCTGAACCTTAAAAATTTTTATGTGATAAAAATGTGTTAATTTGATGTTTGATGTATGCCTAAATGATTTTTCTCGAAATTTTATTTCCAGAAAATTTTAGGAGTCATATTTGTCGTTTTTGGTGTCTTATCGGTGTTTTGGTGATCATGATAATGTTTAGGTGATTTATAAATTATTTTGATCATCATAAAACAAATTAGATATGCTTGGAATGATTATTTGATGTTCTAGAAATTTTGGGAAATTATAGAAATTAATTTTGAATTAATTTTAGTTGAGCAATGGATTTTTTAGTAAAACTAGACAAATTAGCATGTATAACAAAATTGAAGTTGTTTAATTTTAGACATCAAATAATTATTTTAAGGTAAATTAATTATAAATTAATTTCTGTAATTATGAATTCATTTTAATTAGATTAATATTAATTCCAATCAAAATAACATACATTAGTAATTTTAGCCAAGTTAGTAAAAAGAAGATAGTATATCTAAGTGTTGGATTGGGTTTCTATATTAGGATCCATAAGATTTCATAACCAAAATGATGTGTTTACATATATGCATTAGAGAATGCATGGTTAGGAGAATGTGTGAGCTTGCATGATGGATGGTTATGACCTTAGGCCCAATTTGATTGGGCAATCCATATCATGCCATGTAGTTATGGTAACTATATGTATAAATATATATATGAGTTATATGTATAAAACCATCTAAGTTAGATGAGACCCTAATCAAACCCCTCACTTAGAATATTAAAACTAATTCCTTCATTTAATGTGGCAAGAACCAGAGTCCGTTTAAAGTTAGGATTGTTAGGCAAACTCAAGCCTACTCCACACGGATATGTTCGAACCATGGAAATAGGATTTCCAAATTAATGGGGTCAATTTTAACTAGAAGTGTTGGTATGTTGGGCAAACCCAAGATCAACATGGAAAAAGGTGAAGTTGGGTAGTGTGTGTTAGATGTACAAGTGTAAAAAGTTGATAGCCCAATGAGTGTGCACATATCAACAGTTGATAGCACTAGATTCGATAGTTGCATTTGAGATGCAATTGGTATGATCAATACCTACTAGTTGAACTAAGGTGGCTTGTTGGGTCATTCTTAGGGATATTAGATATCAACCCACTAGGAGAATTTCTCTATGAGTTCTCTCGAATTTATATTGAGGGATATGAATTTGTGAAAATAGTGGTAGCCATAATGCTTGTTATTAAAGTCCTTATAGACATGAATTTAAGTACATTCTAATTTTTCTCTATTTGACGATAGGTTGTTATTTTCTAAGTCAACACCATGAGTACTAATGTGAATCTAAGATTATTGACGGAAGCTAACAAGCTAACAAGTTGAGTGGACCAAACTACTTTGTCTGGCTTAAGAACTTTAGTTCTCAAGTATGAGAAGCTTGGTTATGTCTTAGAAGAACCACTTCCCGATCCCCATGATATTAATGCTTCTAATGATGATCAGAAGGCATATAGGAAGGATTTTAATGATAGTGAGATGGCTAGTTGTATTATGCTAGCTACTATGTCACTAGAGCTACAAAAGAAGCACAAGGTTGTGGATCCTCATACCATAGTCTACCATCTTAAGGAGCTCTTTGATGAGCAAACAAGGTTCGAAAGGTTCAAGACTTCGTGATTGCTCTTCCAATCCAAGATGGTTAAAGGGACATCTCTAGTGCAGTACGCACTGAAGATGAATGGCTACATCGAGTGGTTAGCCTCCTTGGGTTTTCTTTTGGACCATGAATTAAATATTGACTTAATTATGACGATTTTAACCGATAGTTACTCACAATTTGTGCTTAATTATCAAATGAACAATATATCCAGCACAATTCCTGAGCTAGTCAACATGCTCAAAGCAGTTGAGCCATCTGTCCGTAAGGACAAGGTTGTAATGTTGGTGGACTCTTCTGGTTTGAAGAAAAAGAGACAAAAGAGGAAGAAGTCTGCAGAGCCTAAGGAAGGTTTCAATAAAGTAAAGAAGATGCTCTCGAAGGGAACTTGCTTCCAATGTGGCAAGGATGGCCACTGGAAGAGAAATTGCAAGGCCTATCTGGAGTCCTTAAAGCAAAAGAAGGCATCTGATACCCCATCTACTTCAGGTATTTATGTTATTGATATTCATACTGTTTCTGATAAAAACATATAGGTATTAGATACTGGTTGTGGCTCACACATTTGTACTGACATAAAGGGCCTCAGGAACAATAGACAAGTCAACAAGGGAGAGAGTCAAACCTGTGAGTGGGTGGTAGAGTAAGAGTTGCCGCATTAGCTATAGGCACATATGTATTGATGCTCCCCAGTGGGCTTATACTACAATTGGAAAAAAATTTTTATGTACCTGCTTTAACTAAAATGTAATGTCTGTTTCTAGTCTTAATAAAGTTGGATTCCATTTAAATTTCAGTAACAATGGTTGTTCAATTTATTTAAATGGAATGTTATATGCTCTGGGTACATTGTGCAATATTATATACATAATGGATATGTCTAATCCAGTTCTAAATATCAATAATAACAAAAGAATAAAACAAGATAATATGAAATCATCTTACTTATGGCATTGTTGCCTTGGCCATATAAGTGAGAGACGCATATCTAAACTACACAAGTGTGGTATCTTAGGCTCATTTGATTATGAATCATATGATATATACAAATCTTGCTTATTAGGCAAGTTGACTAAGTTACCCTTTAAGGGAAAGGATGAACAAACTAATGGACTTTTAGACCTAATAAATATTGATGTATGTGGTCCAATGTCCATATATGCCAAAGGTGATTTTATATACTTCGTTACTTTTATCAATGATCGTTCTTGATATTGGTATTTGTATCTTCTGAGATACAAGTATGAATCCTTTGAAAGGTTCAAAAAATTCATAAATGAAGTTGAGAAACAACTTGGGAGAAGTATTAAATCACTTTGATCGGATCGAGGTGGTGAATACTTAAGCCAAGAGTTTTTGGATTATCTCAGGGATAATAGAATATTGTTCCAATGGACTCCACCTTACACACTGATAGGTGTGAATTGCATTATGTTTTAGGACTTACTTTGTTATATATTTAGTGTTAATTTGAGAGTTTAGTATATGTTTAGGTTAGAATTATGTTAGTTTGTGTGTTAAGTGTTTTTTATGGGTGAGTATAAGTCTTTAAGCTTAAATATTATGTTTTTGAGGTACCATGATGTGTTTGTTAATGTTTCAGGGTCAACGTCAAAGAATAGAGAAGGTTCGGAGACATTTAGGTGAAAACAACAGCCTATGATCGAGGCACAATAAGCCACGATCATGATAGAATCACTAGAGCCAGCCCATGATCGTGGCCCATATGCCAAAACCATGACAGAAGACTATGACAAAGCCTGATTGCCACGATCATGACAGAAGGGTTAGATGCAGCCCATGATCGTGGCCCTGTGAGCAGACGTGCAAACAAGAAAAAACATCAAGTGTCGAGGGATTTTCAAACCTTTTCGACCCCTAAAAAACCCTAGGGTTGCTCAAAACACAAAAGGTATTTAAATAACAAAAAGAATAAAGATTAGGGAGCTTTGCATCAGTCACAATTTAGAAACCCTTGAGAGTTTATCGAGAGATTTAGCAAGAGAATAAGGAAGAGAGATGTGGAGAAGAAGCCTACGCGAAGTACTTCTTGAAACAAGAGGTTTCCTGTTATTGCTGCCTCTGTCATCCATTCTGATTCTATTTTCAATTTAGTTTCAATTTTATGATTGCATAAAATTTGGGATAGTTGTCGATGATAGGATTGTTTGAATGTTGAGGATTGTCTAAACTCACCTTCTGGTTATTTTATCTTTGATATTAATGAAATTTGATTGGTGTATTTTTATTGGATTTCTTGTGATTTAATTTCTGCAATTGCATAATTCAATAATAAACTAAGAGGGTGAACTAAGCGAAAAATCATTAAATTGGGCTAACAAAAAATCATTAAATTGGGCTAACGAGAGTTAGTTAATTTAATAGAACAAGAATTAAATCAAATCAATAAATTTGTGAAAAGAGAGATCTTGCATAGGTTTTTGGTAGTTTTTGGACAACTTCAGATCTAATTTAGGTTTTGGATAGATTTTTAATTGAGAGATTGTAATTCCCATAATCTGACTAGGGTTTACAAATTAGGGTTAATGTTTATAACTCTAGAGAGAGTAATCAACCCTAGGACCATCTATAATCGGTAATCTAGTAATTCACAATCAGTTAGTTTTTCATTAAAATCATGTATAATTCCCTTTTCTCTCAATTGGTAGTTCTTAGGTTGGTTCTTAATTGGGTGTTGAATCTGCTACTTGTTTATATTTCTAAATTTGATTCTTGGGATTGAAATTAAGTTATTTTGAATTGTGTTGGCCTTAGACTTTAGAATTAGATTAACCCTCCTCGTGGGATCGACACCTTAGGTACTACGCGAATGACTCGTATGCTTGCAGAATATTGAGGTTAAATTGTTAAAACTTATTCATATCATAAACTTGCGATCAAGTTTTTGGTGTCGTTGTCGAGGAGGTGATTAGTTTAGTTCTATAGTTTAAGGCGTTTGGTTTAGTTTTAAATTTTTATTTTCGTTCTTTATTTTCTATTCCAGAAATTGTGCTCTTGTATGAACATGAGAGTCACGAGAGGTTAGATTCGTGCAATTGAAACTTTAGAGTTAAACATCACTCGACTTGAACGAACCATTAGGAAAGCTCAATGTGAAGAAGAAGAAAAAGTAGTGAAATCAACAAATACAGAAGAATTTCAACAGAATATGGACCCCGGAGAGAACCAAGGATGTCAACAATAAACCCTTATGGAATTCATAAGACCAGGACTTAATGTAGCTAACTAAAGAGTAGGTAGGTCGCCTATTCAAGCAACCTCATTTGAAATAAAACTAGCCCTCATAAACACGCTTTAACAGAATGTGCAATTTTATAGACCAACAAACGAAGATCCCAATGCACATATAGTGAACTCTCTTAAAATTTGTGATACCTTTCGGTACCATCAGATGTCGGAAGATGCAATCTGAATTAGGCTTTTCCCCTTTACCCTTAGAGATAGAGCAAAGGTTTGGTAACATTCCTTTAACCCAGCCAATGTCACGACGTGGGATCAGCTATTTCGTGTTTTCTTAGATAAGTATTTCCTTTTGACTAAGACCACTAAGATCATCAAGAAAATTACCAACTTCCAACAAGATGATGGGGAATCGATATACGAAGTATAGGAGAGATACAAGGATTTGCAACAGAAGTGCCCACACCATAACTTACCCAAGGAATTCCTATTGCAAACATTCTCTAATGGAGTAAATCCACCGACGAGAGGCATGATTGATGCAGCTTTAGGAGATCACTGATGAGGAAGAAAGTTGATGAACTGCAAGAGCTGATAGAGGAGATGGTGAGTAATAACATCTTGTGGACGAACGAACGGAGTAGACAGACTACTTCATTTTGAAAGTAAAAAGGAATTGTGGCTATTGATCAAATGATAGAAATGGAAGCAAAAATTGACAACTTGACTTGACAGCTGAACAGCATGAAGGCTTTGTCCTCAGCCTTAGTAGAAGTCGTATAACTAAAGTGTGAACTTTGTGGACAAATGGACCATGATACCGTGAATTGTCACTTCATAAAGGAAAGCGATCTGGAGCAACTAAATTATATGGGAGCACAATATAGACGAGGAGAGGGAAACAATCCCTACTCCAACAATTATAACCCTAAGTGGAAGAATTACCCTAACTTCTTTTAGACAAATAATGTTGGAGTACAGTTGAGACCTTAAGGACAATCGGGCTTCCAACAAGATAAACCAAGCTCAATGGAATCTAAGTTGGATAAGATTTTGGATAAAATTGGAGGCATGGAGGATGCACATAGGAGGCTCAAATGCAAATTCAAACAAATAACAAAGAACCATACCTCATCAATACACAATTTTGAAGTCCAAGTAGGTCAACTAGCAGAAGCAATATCTACTCGGAATGCAGTGACTGTTCCAAGCAATACCAAGTCTAACACAACAGAACGAATCATGGCTATCAGTCAGACCCAAGAGAAGGAACTTGAACACACGAAGGAAGATGGAGATAAAGGAGAAGGACAGGTAATTGTGAAATTCCTTCAACTTGAGCTTGAAATTGAGCCAACCCTAATTAAACATATTTCATTGATTTATTGTTCTCTAACCGCTCCTAGCAACTACTAATAGTGGGTTAATAAGTAACTCGAGTTTTCCCTTAGGTAGTGTTTAATCAAGATATGATTTTTAATTAAACCTAACCACTAAATAACCTAGGATACAATCTTTATATTTAATTAGGCAGTAGCATTACAAATTAGGAAAACTAATTAATCAAGGCAACAACCACATAAGATGTGTCATTTAACCTAGGTCATGATATCCCTAATGATTACAAGTCATTAGTCACTACACAAGAATTTCAACATAACAATAAAAAATGATATCGAAATTCTAGTAATAGGTTTGAAAATAAACGATTCAATGAACGCATTAAAATCATCTTTTCATATACCTAACAATCACACAAGATAACATAATCAATTTCTAATAAGAGAAAGAAACAACTAAAACAAAGAAATACCCTTAACTCGGGTCGTCAGCATCAATGTCACCTCCAAACTGGCATCAGGATGTTACCCCTCTATGGTTCCCCAAATGATCATAGCTTTGTCCCTTTGAAAATGTCCCATTGAAACCCCTGTAGGGCCTCCTCCTGTTCTTTGTCGCAAGCTATTGCTCTCTCTATTTTATTTTATGCTTGGTCCATCTACAATGTCACTCATTAAGACCTACGGACCTCCTCTATTGAACGCAGACTTTCATGTCTGCATTCATGTAGAATGTTTACATGAAATGAATACATAAGGTGTCTGTGTTTTCGTCTTCTTAACTCTCCTCTTTGCATTGCCGTTTACTTGGCTAGTTGTCTACCTACTGTATTGTTGTTTCAACATTTTCCTTGGTTGTCCAATGATAGGTGCTTAATTGATTATAAAATTATTCCATAACACTTATCAATTATTGACATGAAATTGCTTAAGATTCTCACTTTGACTTATATGTGATTTTAGGTACAATTCAGAAGCAAAGAAGTTAAAGTGAGTCAAAGCTCTATATTTTGACCATTTTCCAAAGATTAATTTTTACTTGTCTTTATAAAGCAAGAAGAAGAAAATTAAAAGACAAGAAGAAGAAGAAGAAGAAGAAAAGAAAACACAAACAAGAAAAATCCCAAGTTGCTCATGGTAAAGAAGTAGAAAAACTGTGTATGAAATACATGTAATTTATATGAATTAATGGCAGCATGGTAAAGAAGAAAAGAACAAAAGCCCAAGGGAAGCTGCGACAATACAGCAGCATATCAGCAAATGGAAGAGACCAAAAACGACATAGCAGCAGGTAGAGTAAAATGATGTAGCAGGAGACTAGGATGCCAAATAGAAACGATAGCACAGCCGATTGGAACGTTTACATTCAATGCAAACGTTGTCTGTGTTCAATGTAGATTTTGTGCGTTTAATGCATGCATTTTACTTAAAACGTATAGTAACAACTTATGTCTTTAAAAGAAGAGTGAACAGGAGTGTGGCCACTAATATTAATTCATCACATCATAGAATAGTGGAGTGAATAGTAGCTAGGAGAGCAAACAAAAGAGTGGAGATGTTACTTCAACTAGGGTATTTTTATAGGGGCTAAAGCATTTTCTTCGGAGAGACTCGTGGAAGGCTAAGTTCCTGACGTCAGTTCAGAGGTGAAATCGACACCGACGACCTGGGTTAAGTGTATTTCTTTATTTTTATTGTTTCTTTCTCTCATTAGGAATTGATTATGTTGTCTTATGTTAATTGATTTGGGTTTTGTTTATGGATAATCATATTTTCGTTATTGTTTGGTTATTTGTGTATGAACTCATTGGGTCTTATAAGATGATGATTTTAATGCATTCATTGAATCATTTAATTGCAAAACCACTGCGAGAATTTTGATGTAATCTGTAATTGTTATATTGAAATTCATGTGTAGTGACTAATGATCAGTAATCATTAGGGATAACATGCCCTAGGTTAAATGATGCATCATATATGGTTGTTGCCTTGATTAATTGGTTTTCCTAATTCATAATGCTACTACCTAATTAAATCTAAAGATCATATCCTAGGTTATTCGACGGTTAGGTTTAATTAACGATCTTATCTTGATTAAACACTACCTAAGGGAAAACTCAGATTAATTATTAACCCATTATTAATAATTGCTAGGAGAGGTTTAAGAACAACAAATCCATGAATTATGTCTAATTAGGGTGTAGGCCGAGATTGAACCAAAGAATCTGGTCCCTATCGAATTCCCCACTTTTATCATTTTTTGCATTTTTTCTTTAATTTGTTTTTATTAGTTAGTTTCATTTTATTTTTTTTATTTCTCTCTATGGGATTGACCTAGACACCACTACTATAGTAATCGTCTAGTTATTTTATTTTGACTAGTGTTATAACGCATAGCCATCCAAATGCTGGTGTTTTCTTCATAGACTACTACCGTTTTACTGGTCCATTAAATTGATGATTTTACATGGCATAAACATACACGTGCTACATGCCTTTTATAATTCTTCTTCTTTTGGCTCCATTTTTCTTGTCTTCCTCTTGTCTTCTAATTTTCTTCTTGCTCTATGAAGACTAATGAAAATTAATCTTAGGAAAATGGCCAAAATATAGAGCTTTCGATTCACTTGAACTTCTTTGCTTTCGAATTGTACCTAGAATCACGTATGAGTCAAAGTGAGTATCTTAAGCAATTTTATGTCAACAATCGCTAAGTGTTATGGAATAATCAATTAAGCACCTATCAAGCTCAAATACATGTTCTCACCCAAAAAACACTAAAAACACAAATATTTATGAACTAACACAATTTTTAACCTAAACACACACTAAACAATCAAATTAACCACTAAACACACACTAAACCACTCAAAAAAAATACACTGCAACCTACACCTATCAAGGATCATTTATGCATATAAATCAGATAAAGTGTTGCTATAAACAGTTAGGGAATTTGATTAACTTATACATTTAACCTGCTGATAAGTGTAGATTGCATTGTATTTTTATAGGTAAGTTGATATGTGTTTAGTGGTTAATTTGATTGTTTAGCGTTTGTTTAGGTTAAGAATTATGTTAGTTCATATTGTGTTTTAGGTGTTCTTTGGGTAAGAACATTTTTTGAGCTTCAATTTTATATATATGAGGTGTCGTGATGAGTTTGTTAGTGTTTCAAAACATTCAGAAGAGTTCAGAGGAGACCTAAATCAAAACACAGTGTAACATACCACTCCTATAGAGCATAAGCCTAAACATACTATAGGATATTCGAGAACATACTTTATGAAAATGGTACATTAGGATAATCAATCTAACTCATTAAAGGCATCAAACATATCATAGGCATTCTAAAAGTTCATTTCTTTCAATTTCATTCACAAACATAAAATTCACACGCCATTGCAATTCAAATTCCACATATACATTACATAACATTTTGTTTTGACTTCAAACTTAGTACTAAAAATATGAAATGAAATGGATTGCTAATACACAAGACTCTAACTAGACTTCTCAGATTCAATTGATTAGACCTTTGAGCCATTTTCATCCCCAAAATGTAAGTACTAGAATTCTACTATATCCCCTTAGTAGCTAGAACTCCCTTGAACCTAAAAACAACGTGGCAATTTTGATGAGTTTGCGAACTCAGTGAATGAACCATTATTGATGTATTCACTCAAGTCAGATCACAAAAACAAGTATATCAAAGTTTAACAGATTTCCACAAGCATATCATGTAAGCTAGCATTGCATATGACAACACATCCTCCATTAATATCAATTGTAATTCATTAATTCAAAACAATTCAATAATTCATTTAAATTCAATCATTTGATACATGTAGGGATGTATATGCAAATGCACATATGTTTCCATTTTCATTTTACTTTGTTGTGACCAAGTGCCTATTAACCTAATTTACTATGCCGTATCTATTATGGATACTGAGATCATTTCTGGCCTGTATCCACTGTGGATACAGAGTCCATGTTATCTAAGCCTGAGACTCTTTTTCATAATCCTAAGCTTCAAGCTCTTTTCTCTTTTTCATAATCCTGAGCTTAAAGCTCTTTTCTACATATCGGTCACTCTGGTCACAACTCATTTATATGATCATGCATTTTAATGTGATGAGATGCATCATTTCATATGCTATGTTTTCATTTCATTTCATTTCCTTATACTCATGCCACATATATCAAATGAGTTTACACATCTAAGTTAACTTATAGTACACTCCAGAAAAGTTATTAACTCGACGTTCTGACAATGTATGGATGTTGATGATCACTTTGCGCATCTATCGTCATGTAATACACACATAGTTTATAAATCACTAATTTGTTTGATCATATGAATATACAATCATGCACATGTATATGTGTTATGTTTCAATGCATGCTCAATTGACTTTTCGAGTAAGTACTCTTATACAAATATCTTGACCATTTAAACATTATGGCATGTATACAACTAGTTTGTAATCAGGTTTATACCTTAAATAAGCTTGATTTACTCCAAATTCAGCAATCATACATTCACCAAACTTTTCTAGCTTATATAATCATACAATTACCTAATTCTCAGTCACAGTTACCTTATGTTCTTCAATGCTCATTCATTCATGCCTAATACACATTACTCATATCCTTAAGATTATGTTTGCATTCATAAAAACATCTTTATTCCTTCATCACGTCATAATTACTAGATTTGGTTACAATGACACCAAAATAGTATATTCTTTAAGTTATGACATTAATTAACAACCTAAACTTATCAAGCTCTTAACCAATTAATCAAGCAACAATCTATGTTCATTCCGAGCCTTAATCAAGTACAAATAAACCGATTTAAAGTGACTTTTCCTCAGATGGTTCAACATGTACACAAGGCTGAAATTAAAATTCCAGAACTAGGCCCATAATCGTTGGTGACGTTGCCACGATCGTGACAGAAGCTTGTGCAACAGGCCACAATCATCCATTGTCTTTCTTCCCTCAATTTTACACGAATTCCACATACTTAAAGATATCACTACCACTTAAATCTTTCTAGAATTCATGTCCTTTAAAACTACTTCATTTCATGCTAGTCTAGCTTCCATATTGATTACATTAAATCTCACAAAAATCCAGTCATTTGTTTTATTACCAATAACTTTATACATCATATATGTAGTCCTAACTTTTCCAGATTTGAGAACACTTCAATAACACCAATATTTAGCTTGAATTCATCATCAATTATAATTCAAATACTAACTTAAATCATCCATATAACAACCCATAAACTACTATTTTCATGCATCTAAAAAAAATAAAAGGTATCCCTTTCATTCATCATTTTCCAATACAATTTCAAACCAATACCACATTCAATCTATCCTTAAACAATCATCATAATTTCTGCTAACCCATGCCACAAAGATCAATATTTCACGTACTTGTTCAGCTTAAATTCCCTCATCTCAAGAACAATAAGGGAGTAGGATGAGTTTTAGCAAAGACAAGAAGAAGACAGCAGAATATAGCTTTCTTTGTAAAACAATTGACAAAGGTTTTGAGGTGGTGATGGATAGAATTTAGAGCAGAAACTCAGGATGTGAAGGAGGTGTGGATTTGGCTATGAAAGGAAGGAGAGGGAAAGAGTACAGCAGAAACATTAAAATGGAGTTGAATGTGTTGGTCATATGGCGTAGGTGTAAGATTAGTTGAAGCACACTTGTCAAGTGTCTAAGCCAGCTACATCTCCACTCTTTAGGCTACCAAATGTCACCTAGTTCCTCTTCCATTTATCACTTAATTCTCTTAGCCATTTGTCACTCAACTCTACTACCATATGTCACTCATTTTATAGGCTTAGTCATCCTAAATTTCCACATGTCAACTTGTCTTTCAACTTGAAACTTTTCCTAGTCTAAATGTACATTTTAATCCATCAATCTTCCAATTGTAACAATTAACCCCAAAACACTAATTGTAATTCATCAATTGTTTTTATTGGTATATCAAAATACAAGACATTAGAAATGCACAATCATGTCACAATTATTTTGAAACTTTCATACCCTAGAACACAATTGAGTGCAATTTTCCTAAATCAAAATTCATGTGTCTATGCTCATATTATGTATGTGAATGAAATCATAAAATCATATCCTAAATGCATCAAATTCATTCTAATATGATATAATTCATGTGACTAAGTAATCTAACACTCTAACTCTCAGTAGTTTTGAAAACGAACTATTACATATAAGGACACGATTATGGGGAGTCTACCACGATCATGACAAAAGTGCCTACATAGGGCCACGATTATGAGGAATTTGCGACGATCGTAACAGAGACCAGATAAATAGGCCAGGAACACGCACTAAGGGCCATGATCATTGCCTATGCATAGAAAGACATAGAGTCACTTTTGAATTCAAGTTTTCTAGGGACATTTCAGACCCTAGAAAGACACTAGGGTTACCTTAATTAGAAAAGACTATAAAATGATAATGATGTAACCCTAACGGGGAGTGTACATTCATCCTACATTTGGAAACCTAAAAGAGGGGGGGAGAGAGAGAAAGAAGAAGAGGAAGAAAAGGAGGGTTCTAATGCTGAAGTTTCCTGAAATTGGTGATCTCCCGATGCCGCTGCTTTCCTGAATCATCCAACCTAAGTTTCATTTCCTCCCCATTTACCTTTTTATTCATTTAATGTATAGGATTAAGATGTGTTGTATGGTTATGGATTTTGAGTTGTTAATGTTGCTCTAACTTTTCCTTCGAGATTTTGCTTACATTTAATGTTAATCTAGTTGAATTGTGTTTACTTGATTTGGGTGTTGTGATTGATTAACGTATTTGTATGCTTTGGTAACAAACCGAGAGGGTGAACCAGATAAAAATGATTAGATTGGATTAATGATAGTTAGGAGATCTAATTGACCACTTAATCAATATAGTTGGTAATTTCATAGAGAGAGATCCCGTGCAAGAACTTATTGTTTATTAGAGAGCTTTAGAACTAATTAAAATTGTGGTTAATTTGTGAATTGAGAGATTAAAAGTCTATAATTCAATTAGGGTTTACAATTTAGGGAATGATTATAATTCGAGAGAGATTAATCAACCTTACAATCATCTAAAACTGACACCCTATAAACACATAAAAGGCTACATTAGCATTAATTATAGGTAAAACCCCCTCTCCCATAACTTGATTAATTCTCTTTACGAATTTCCATTATTACATTATTTGATTGTTGCTAGTTTGTTTAATTTAGTTTAGTTTTTAGTTTTTATTTGAATTTGAGTCTTAAAAAAAGCACAAACTGAATTAATTGGTGCCTAAGTACATTCTTTGTGGGACAATATCTACTTTTTCTACAATTAACGACCCATATACTTGCAGTTTTTAGTATAAAACAAGTAATTGGTTTTGCAATCAACAACTTTTTGGCACCGTTGCTAGGGATTGTTTTGTTTAGCATCTTTGTTTAGATTAGGTGACCTTGATTTAAGAGTGTTTGATACTTTTCCTTCCATTTTTACAAGTGCATGAATACAAGGAGCATAAGAAGGTCCAATGAGCTTAGTGAAGAAGAGCTTTCAGATATTACAAGGCACGAAAGAAAGCTAAGAAGAGCTAGACGCCAAGATAAAATATAAAGAAATATGGCAGAAAAAGGAGAGCAAGGAGGAGCTAAGAGGACATTGATGTACTTATGAGGGCAGGTTTCAGTCCTCAAGGACTTGCAAGGCTAGTGATTCAAGCCAATAATTTTGAGATCAAGCCGATAATCCTTAACAAACTTTAAAGCAATGTGCAATTTTATGGTCTATCAAACAAAGATCCCAATCCCCATCTTGCAAATTTCTTGTAGATCTATGATACCTTCAAGTTTAATGGGATGTCTAATGATGCTATGAGATTAAGATTGTTTTCTTTTACTTTGAGGGATCAGAGAAAGGCATGGTATAATTCACCCAGTGCAAGCCAAATCACTACTTGGGAGTAGTTAACCCAAGCTTTCCTTGCTAAGTACTTGCCTTTGACCAAGAAAATAAGAATCATCGAAGAGATCATAAAATTTCAACAAAGCGATGGGGAGTTGTTGTATAAAGCCTAGAAGAGATTCAAGGAATTACAAAAGAGCTACCTTCACCACAATCTTCCGAGGGAATTTCTTTGGTAGACATTTTACAATGTTGTAACTCAGAGCACAAGGGGAACAATAGATGCAGTTACAGGAGGCTTTGATGAGGAAAACCATTGATGCAACTTATGACCTTTTGGAAGAGTTGGTGAATAACAATTGTATGTGGTCAAATAAAAGAAGTAAATAAGGGTCCAAGGAGCAAAAAGGAATGATTCCACTTAACTCGGTGACAGCCTTGTAAGCATAGATAGCTGCCCTCACCAAGTAGTTGAGCAATATAAAAGGTGCTTCTTCATCCATAGTTAAAACCATGCAGTTACAATATGAATGCTTCTTAACAAGTAAAATACTTGGGTTAGCCTCAATGAGGTAACAATTCGTACTCTAATACTTACAATCCTAGTTAGAAAAACCACTTAAATTTTCGTGGAGTACTAACAATGTAGGTGGCCAAGTGAGAACACAAGGACCTCCTAGATTTTAGCAATATCGATTTGGATCTTTGGAGAACAAAATGGACAAGTTAATGGACGTATTAAGTTCAAAGTTCTCAGTCCAAAAGGAAGGACAAAGAAGACAAGAAGAGAGTCAGAAGAGAATAGGGGCAAAGTTTGACCAAATTGTGAAGAACCATGCTTTATCCATCCATAACTTGGAGGTAGTCGGTCAACTTACTAATGTTTTCTCTTCTAGGAATGCGGGAAGCTTACCAAGCAACACTGATGTCAATATAAAGGAACAACTCAAGGCCATTACACTTAGAGTGGCAAGTAATTGGAGGAGCCAAGTGTTTAAAAAGATAGCCAACAAAAGGAAAATGTAGAAAAGAAAGAAGAAGAGAAACCATATGTACCACCACCACCCTACAAGCCTAAGATTCCATATCTGCAGAGGGTGAGACAACATCAAGTCGACACTTAATTCTACAAATTTTTAGAGAAGTTGAAGAAACTTTAGATCAATTTGTCTTTGGTGGAGGCATTGGAGTGTATGCCCAAGTATGAAAAGTTTCTCAAGGACATATTGACACACAAATGCACTTAAGAGGATAATCAGACGGTGACCTTGATGGAGAATTGTAATTCGATCATCACAAGCACAATGCCTTCAAAACTACAAGATATAAGGAGTTTTACTATTCCATGTATTGTTGGTGATTTTGAATTTTCTAAATACTTACGTGATTTAGGCGTAAGTATTCATTTGATGTCTTTGTCTATTTTCAGCAAATTGGGGCTAGGAGATGTCAAGCCAACATCCATGCTTTTCCAACTTGTGGATTAATCCATTAAAAGGCCTTTTGGGTTAGTAGAAGACGTTCTGGTAAAAGTAGATAAATTTATAATTCTTGTTAGTTTTGTTGTGTTGGATTTTTAAGAAGATAGGAATTGTCCATTGATTTTGGGTAAGTCCTTTATGTATACTGGTATGGCATTAGTTGATGTACATGATGAAAAACTGGTTTTGAGAATTGGTGATGAGCAGTTTGAATTCAATATGACTAAATCTTTGAAGAAGCCGGTGGATGGAAATGCTTGTATGAAGATTGATGTTATGGATGATTGTGTGAAGGAGGTTGAAAAGGAGATTGAAAAGGAAGTTGAGAAAGTTGTTGTAGTGCATAGGGATGAGAGTGTGCGTGCAGAGGAATTATGTGAGGAGGGTGAGAAAGAAAAGTTAGAGAGAGAGGATGCACCCATACCACCCTCCATTCTAAAGCCTCCCAATGTAGAAGTAAAACCTTTACCTTCCCACATGAGATGCACATTTTTAAGCAAGGGCCACACCCTACCCATCATCATTTCCAACCAATTAGATGTAAAGCAAGAAAAGAAAGTGGTAGAGACCATTAGTAAGAGGATAAGAGCCATAAGGTGGCAAATTTATGATATTAGGGGGATTAGCCCTTATGTGGTGATGCATAGGATTAACCTTAAAGAAGTATGCAAAACAATGAGGGACAGGCAAAGAAGGTTAAATCCAAACATACAAGAGGTTTTAAAGAAGGAAGTGGTGAAGCTTTTAGATGCAGGTGTTATATACCCAATTTCAGATAGCGAGTGGGTGAGTCCAATTTAATGTGTGCCTAAGAAGGGAGACATGACAGTGATGGAGAATGAAAAAGGTGAACAAATTTTCACTAAGACCATCATAGGTTGGAGAGTATGCATTGGCTATATTTTCCACCAAGAAAGACCATTTTCTATTACCTTTTGTGGACCAAACGAGTGAGAATGTGTCTGGCCATGTTTTTTTATTGTTTTCTTGATGGATATTCATGATACAATCAAGTGTCCATATACCTAAAAGACCAAAAGAAAACCACTTTCACCTCTCCTTATAGGACTTTTGCTTACAAGAGGATGCCTTTTGGCCTATGCAATGCACCAGTCATATTCCAAAGGTGCATGATGGCCATCTTTGCAGAGATGAATGAGGATTTCATAGAGGTATTTATGGAGAACTTCTCTATTTTTGGAGGCTCTTTTGACCATTGCTTATTTAATTTGGCTAGAGTATTACAAAGATGCAAGGAGTCTTATTTAATTTTGAATTGGGAGAAGTGTCATTTTACGGTCCAAGAGGGAATTGTTTTGGGCCATAAGATCTCATGTAGGGAGATTAAGGTAGATTAAGCTAAGATTGAAGTGATTGAAAAGCTCCTACCTCCTACCAACATCAAGGGCATCCAGGCATTCCTTATTCATGCAAAGTTATACAGATGGTTCATTAAGATATTTTCTCTTATTGCTAGATCATTAACTAACTTGTTAGTTAAAAATGTGCCTTTTGTGTTTGATGATGATTGTTTAGATGTTTTTAACAGGCTAAAGACAACACTTACAATGGCACATATTTTGACATCACCATACTGGTCACTTCCCTTCGAGATTATGTGTGATGCAAGCGACCATGCCATTAGCTATATACTTGGATAGTGAAAGGAGAAGAAGTTATATACAGCTTACTACGCCAGTAACACCTTGACAGGAGCACAATTGAACTACACCACCAATGAGAAGGAGTTGCTTAAAGTGGTATTTGCATGTGAAAAATTTTGTTCTTACCTTTTGGGCTCAAACGTTATTATTTTTACAGATCATGCAGCATTGTGTTATCTCTTTGCAAAGAAGGACCTTAAGGCTAGGCTTATCCGATGGGTGCTTCTGCTCCAAGAATTTAACATTGAGATTAAAGATAATAAAGGAGTAGAAAATATTGTGGCGGACCACCTATCGAGACTTAAGGGGAACAAAATAAAGAAGAAAAGGAAATTGAAGAGCTTTTTCCTGACGAGGCTTTAATGATGGTAGAAAATCCTTTTCTTCCTTAGTTTATAGATATTTCCAGTTATCTCTCAAGTGATATTCTTCTCCCTAATCTCTCGCATCATCAACAAAGGAAACGTTTCTTATTTCAGTGTTCTCGCTATATTTGGGATGAACCTATGTTATATAAAATATGTACTGATAGATTGCTCCACAGGTGTGTCCCTGAAGATGAAATGCCCGAAGTTTTGACCCAGTGTCATAGTTCAGTTTATGTCGGACACTATGGAGCGAACAAGACAGTTGCACGCATTTTGGAGTGTCGATTCTACTTACTAAACTTGTTCAAGGATGCTTGAGATTTTGTATTACATTGTGATATATTCCAAAGAGTGGGCAATATTTCGAAGAGAGATGAGATGCCACTTTCAAACATCATGGACGTTGAGATATTTGATGTATGGGGCTTGGATTTCATAAGACTATTCCCATCTTCCCTAGGTAACTCTTATATATTGGTTGGAGTTGTTTAAGTGTCTAAATGGGTTTAAGCAATACCTACTCTAACAAATGATGGCAAGGTGGTGCAAAGGTTGATCAAGAAGATCTTTACTAAATTTGGGGTGCCTAGATCTATCATAAGTGATTGAGGGAGCCACTTTTGCAGCAAACCCTTTGAGGATCTTTTGAGAAGATATAACATTCATCATAGAGTGGCAACCTCTTACCATCGACAAACGAGTGGCCAAGGGGAGGTGGTGAATAGAGAGTTGAAAAAATTTCTAGAGAAGGTAGTGAACACTTTAAGGAAAGATTGGGCTTTGAAGCTGGATGATACGTTGTGGGCTTATAGGACAGCTTTCAAAACTCCCATAGGCACAACACCATATCGACTTGTGTATGGCAAGGCTTTCCATTTACCATTGGAGTTGGAGTATAGATCCTATTAGGTAATTAGAAAATTGAACATAGATTGGAAGCTAGCAGGAGAGAAGAGATTGTTATAACTTAATGCATTGGAATAATTAAGATATGATGCATATGAATATGCTAAGTTGTACAAAGAAAGGGATAAGAAGTGGCATGATGGCCACATTAAGAAAAATGGATTCAAGAGTGGGGACTTAGTGCTTTTATTAAATTCATAACTTCAGTTATTTCCTGAAAAGATCAAGTCAAGATGGAGTGGCCGATTCAAGGTTAGTTAAGTGTTTCACCATGGAGTGTTGGAGTTAGAAAATGAAAAAGGTAAAACTTTTAATGTTAATGGGCATAGATGCAAGCTTTACTTTGGAGGGCCATTCTCATAAGAAAGGGAAGTACTTTCTTACCTTTCACTCAGTCTTTTATGACTTCATATGGAATGGTCAAGCTAATGACCTTAACTTATCATGTTTGTCTTTCATTTGTTTATCTTTGTGTTACTGTGGTGTTGTTTAGATTTGATAATATTTAGTTTAGTTTAAATTATTTCATAATTCATTCTCTTGTTGTTTAAGTCCCCAATGATACATTTTAAGGTTACTTGAAGATTTATTGTGCATCATAGCTTGTTGGAGGACCTGAGGATAAGAGGAAAAAATACATCACTTCCATTGGAACCACCTCCATAAACCTATCTTGCCCTTAATCTCTTCTATTATTCTTTTTTTTTCATGATGTTGTTTACTGGTTTTGGATGTTCTCTTTTTCATATTAAGGATAATGTTTTGTTCAAGTATGGGGAGGTAGTCTTTGCATTTATGTTTGCATTTTTGCATGTCATTTAGGATGTATTTTAGGTTGTTAGCATTAGCTGTGTCATTTCCCTTACATTTGAATCTTTGTGATGAATATGTTGCTATGAGATTCTATCATGCTAGTTGGAATGAGATTAAATGCATGTGTGAACTCAAATTAGGCTACTTGAGTGGAGAGTGAACTATGTGGAGTGATGAAAGTAGTTGGTCGCATAATCTCACTCAGAACTTGACACTTGAATAATGAGGTAATGTATAAAAGCATAATGGATTTTTATTTGAGCCTATGTGAGGAATTGAGCCTTTATGACTCCATTCTATAGTCATTTAATTTCCTTATTTGTGTGATGCTTCCTTAGGTAATTACCTTCAAAACTTACTTTGAATTGGTTTAAATCTACTGGATGCATACTAGATAGAAATGATTAAGGCCTTCTTGCTTTAACCTTTGGCTTAAATGACCTACCCTTTTAATTATCTCTTCCTAGCCCCATTGAGCCTTGAACCTTTTGTTTCTTGAAATCACCTAATTTTAAAACCCACAAACCCTATTAGCTTGCATAATCACAAGTTAATAGAGTGCTAAGTGACACTTTAGTTTGGAATCTTTTAGCTCCAATGTTTTTTTTCTTCTTTTCTAAGATGCTTTGAGCAGATTTTAGTACTTCTACTCTTAAGAACACATTGCATATAGTTTTTATCTATTCATTGTTTCTGTATAAAAAAATCAAAAGAAAAATAAACAAAAAAAGAAAGAAAAGAAGAAAGAATAACAGGTAGTAGCTCTAATAAGTGCGAAGTAGTATTTCATATCCATTTGCAAATTTCAAAAGTTTATTTTTGTAATCCCTTTGTATACTTAGTAGTTTATAAATGCTTATGATAAACCCCCCAAAACCTGTTTAACCCACCTTAACCCTAGCTACATTACAATCTAAAACAAAGTCCTTTTGATCTATCCTAACACGTAATTATTGTGGAGAAGAATTGGTGCATTACCAAGCCTATGATAGTGTGGTTTCTTATAGGAAGTTTGAGCAAAGCAATAACCATCAAACACTTGAGAGAAATGAGTGAAATCCATAAGCAAGATCCATTTTAAATTTATACTTATCTTTGAGTGATAGTTTCATGGGTTGAGTTTGCTTAGGTGCGCCAATGAAAATTATCGTTATGTGTGTAGTAGCTTGACACTTGAGTTGGCCAAAGTTTGAAGGATTGCATGCTTTAATATTTGTGAAAATGAAGTGATAGAATTTTATTGGTTGTATTTGATCTTTGCTTGAGGACAAGCAAAAGTTTAAATGTGGGGATGTTGATAGGTATAGATTGTATTGTATTTTTATAGGTAATTTGATATGTGTTTAGTGGTTAATTTAATTTTTTAGTGTGTATTTAGGTTAAGAATTATGTTAGTTCATAAATATTTGTGTTTTAAGTGTTCTTTAGGTGAGAACATGTTTTTGATCTTTAATTTTATATATATGAGATGCTGTGATGAGTTTGTTAATGGTTCAGGGCATTCAGAAGAGTTCAGAGGAGATCGGAACCAAAATACAGGGCCACGATCGTGACAAAAGCACCAATATAGGCCCACAATGGTGGGGAATTTGCTATGATTGTGACAAAAGCTCAAGCATAGGGCCATGATCGTGGGGAATTTTCCATGATCATGACAGAGAGTAGATAAGTAGGACATGATAATGGCCTGCGTGCAGACAGACATAGAGTAACTTTTGAATTCGAGTTTTCGAGGGACATTTTGAACCCTAGAAAGACACTAAGGTTACCTTAATTGGAAAAGACTATAAAAGGATAATGATGTGACCCTAGAGGGGAGTCTACATTTAACCTACATTTGGAAACCTAAAAGACGGAGAGAGAGAGAAGAGAGAGAGAAAAGAAGAAGAGGAAGAAGAGGAGGGTTTCGGCGCCAAAGCTTCCTAGAATAGGTGATCTCCTGACATCGCTGCTTTTTTGAATCATCCAACCTAAGTTTCATTTCCTCCCTATTTACCTTTTTATTCATTTAATGTGTATGACTGAAATGGGTTGTATGGTTATGGATTTTGAGTTGTTAATGATGTTGTAACCTTTCCTTCAGGGTTTTGTTTATATTTAATGTTAATCTAGTTGAATTGTGTTTACTTGATTTGGGTGTTGTGATTGATTAATGTATTTTCATGTTTCGATAATGAACCGAGAGGTTGAACTGAATAAAAACGATTAGATTGTATTAACAAGAGTTAGGCAATCTAATTGACCACTTAATCAATCTAGTCCGTAATTTCATAGAGGGAGACCTCGTGCAAGACCTGATTGTTTATTAGAGAGCTTTAGAACTAATTAGAATTGTGGATAATTTGTGAATTGAGAGACTGCAAGTCCATAATTCTATTAGGGTTTACAATTTAGGGAACTTGATTCCTTCAAACAAAAATCCAGCACTAGTTTTTACATTAAAAACCTAAACTAGATTCATTGAAACAAAATTCCAGCATCTTTGTTTTCACAAAATTGAAACTATGCCAATACACAAAAGGATACACCGAAACCTTTACCTCTCCATTTCTTCAATCCATGGCTGCTCCATCTTCATCATTACATCAATTTGTACAT
>JAOQMS010000005.1:19330068-19341165 GCA_027563885.1 Erythroxylum longipes
TTAGATTATGCTTTAAACCATTAACTAGCAGAACATTATCAATAGTTGAAAAAGAATCTTTACCAATTTTGCCGATCTCAATTATTTTGCCCAGCTGGTTGTCTCCAAAAGTTACTGATCCTCCTTGCTTATATTGAAGGTCTAGGAACATAGACCTCCTACCAATCATATGTCGCGAGCAGCCACTGTCTAAGTACTAATGATGATCGTTGCTTCTTCCAAGTAGAGAGATCTGCAGTATATATTATATCCTTCTTAGGTACCCAAATTTTCTTAGGTCTTTTGGGGTTAGTCTTATAATTATTCATAGAATAATTATAAGAATAATGTTTCTTCTTCTTAGGAACAAAATTCCTATTACAAAAAACATTTCTATAATGAATTGAATTTCTACCAGAGAAGCCTAAACTACTTTTATCATCTGGATGTCTATAACTTCCAATCATATCATTCATTCTTTTTGTACTCTCTGAAAATTTTAATAAATCAGCTGAAAGAATATTAATCCTTTATTTTAACTGATTAACCTCTTTAGATCTATCTATAGTAACTTTCTTTTTCATATCGTCTACTTGTTTCTTACGGCAGACGTTTTCTTATTCTAAGAATTTTGTATTCTTAGAATTTTCAAAAAATTTCTTTTTCAACAATCTATATTGTTTTAGAATAGTATGAGAATCTTCGAACAATTCTAAATAAGCATGCTAAAGATCATTAAAGTCAGAGATTATCTCATCATCGCTTTCACCTTTAGCTACCAAGCATATGTTTGCTTGTTCTGATGAATCTGAGTTGGATTCAGATTTAGACAAATCCGGATCTTCCCATTTTGCCATCATGCCTTTTTTGTTTCCTTGATTCTTCTTTTATTTTCTTTTGAGCAAGGGGTATTCAGACTTGTAATGTCCCAGTTTATTGCACTCATAGCAGAAGATAGAGCTTTTCTAGTTCTTCAAATTGTCTTTGCTAATCCTTTTTAAAGAGGAATCTTTATTTCCTTTAGTTTTCTTTTTCCACATCCTTCTAATCTTTTTTGAAATGAAAGATAGTTCATCTTCATCTTCACTTGAATCTTGATCATATTCACTGGCATCGTCATTCTTGATTTCTTCAATCTTTATTGCTTTTGAAGATGGGCTTTTATTTTTCTGTATTTTCTGATTCTTCTGACCAGCCTTCAATGCAATAGATTTGTCTCTTCTAGGTTTATCTTCTGCATCAAGCTCTTCTTCATGGATTTTCAGTGAACCAAGCAATTCATCTAGCTTAAGTTTGCTTAAATCCTTGGCCTCTTGTATTGTTGTTACTTTAGGTCTCCATCTTTTTAGAAGACTTCTGAGGATCTTTCTGACATGATCTTGACTATCGTAGATTCTACCCAGTGCTTTAAGTCCATTAATGATTGTTTGAAATTGCCTAAACATTTGATCAATAGACTCATCATCTTTCATCTTGAACAACTCCTATTGATGAATAAGAATACCAATTTTGGATTCTTTCACCTAGTTTGTGCCTTCATGTGCAATGGCTAATGTGTCCCATATTTCCTTTGCAGATTCACATCCATGAACCTTATCATATTTGCTTCTGCGTAACGCATAACTTAAAAAGAACTTGGCCTTTGAATTTAATTGTACACGAGCTTTCTGATCGACCGACCATTCATCACGAGAAATACTTTTCCCTTCATAGTCTGTTAGAATATACGAACCACTTTCAATGATATCCCAAAAATCAATGTGTGTGGATTCTATGAAGAGCCTCATTCTGTCCTTCCAATAATGATAATCTTCACCATTGAATGCAGGAGGTTTTATGACTGAGGCACCTTTAGCTATAAAAACATATGATTCAGCCATGGATCTTTGTCCTCACTTTGTAACAGTGTTTCTTGGAAACTTTGCTCTGATACCAACTGAAGTAAATCACTTGTTATTATAGAAATCATGTAAGAATACACAAGAAGGGGGGTTGAATTGTGATAAATCGTCTAAGATTGAAATATTTAAAAACTTCTTGATTTTCTTGAAATATTCAGACAATTTACAAAACAACGCACTTAATTCGTTTGAGTAATGCAACAGTAGAAATAGTATCTATTCTACTAACGAAATGAAACTAAAGAGATAAGGGTTAGAGAATATGACACTGTGATTTATACTGGTTCACCCTTAGCCTTAGGGTTACGTCCAGTCCTTAGAGTATATTTGAGATTTCACTATCTCTTTCAACTTTTACAAGTATTATTTCACACTTCTAAAGCCTCTTCAAGTCTCTTTCACAAAGTATTCTTTATCTTCTATCTTCGCCTCTTTAGGCCGTAGCCTTACCTTTTACTGAAACATTTTGAGTTTTCTAAACTCACGTTACATGTCGACTTGATCTCTTTTCTTTCTTCTTTTCACTCAAGCTATTTTTACAGTATCGTAAGTAAAGAATTGAGAGTTGAAGGTTCATAGTTGTAAGGTTGTGTCTTATGTATATTCTATTTGTTGTTTTTTTCTCTGCTTTTCTCTATGACTATAAGTGATATTTATAGTCAAAATCTCCAACGGTCTTCTTAATAACTACTTGTAGATTCTTCAGAGATCAGTTATTAGTTGAGTCCTGTAACCAACTCCAACTAACTAACTAACTAACTAACGTTGTAAGTTGTTCTTTAATAATAACGTCTTGATTTGTTTTGTATAATTTGTCTTATGTCTTTGCTTCGTCTGATGTCTTCACTTCGTCTAATGACTTCGCTTCATCTTATGACTTCGCTTCGTCTTATGACTAGGCTTCGTCTAATTACTTGGATTCGTCTAATGACTTGGCTTCATCTAATGACTTCACTTCATGATCTGATGACTTTATGATTTGTGCCTCTTACATTTATCTGCACACTTAATCAAACTCATCAAAACAATTCACACACTCTCCTATTATTATTATTATTATTTGACTTTTATCAAAATCAATAGAAGAAGTGAAGTCTTCTTGACTTAACATTACTTACCTTACATAAGCTCCCTTAAGAAGTGATACTTCACGTCTATGTGCTTGCTTATGCCATGTAGAACAAAATTTCTGAAGAGTTTAATTGTTAAGTTGTTATCGTAAAAAATTGTAGTAGCTCCTGGTTGCTGAAATTGCAGTTCCTCGAGAAATCTCCTTAGCCAAATGACTTGAAAAGCACAAGTTGCTGCAGCAACAAATTTAGCTTCAGTAGTTGACAAAGTAACAATAGTTTTTTTTTTGGAAAACGATGAAACAACCCCTATGCCTAGCATAAAAACATATGTTGAAGTGCTCTTTCTATCATCTTGATATCCTGCATAATCATTGTCAGTAAATCCAATTAAATTTGAGAGTTTACCTTTTCTTGTAAAACAACCCAAAGTCCTTAGTTCCTTGCAAGTAACGAAGGATTCCTTTGGCTGCTAATGAGTGTATCTCAGTTGGATTCTTCGTGTATCTGCCTATTAAGCTCACAACATACATTATGTCTGGTCTTGTTGTTGTTAAATACATCAAACTGTCCACAATTTTTTTGTAAAGTGTGTTGTCCACCTACTTTCCTTCATTATCTTTGTTTAGGTTTAAGCTAAACTCTGTTGCAGTGCTAACAGAATTGTAATCCTTCATTGAAATCTGTCAAGAATTTCTCCCACATATTTCTTTTGAAAAATAAAAATTCCATTAGTGGATTGCACAACTTCTATGCCAAGAAAGTAATGCATCATACCAAGATCAGACATTTCAAATTCCACCATCATAAACTTCTTGAATTCTTCAAACATGGCATTATCATTTCTAGTAAAAATAAGATCATCCCACATATAAGCACACAGTAAACAATTTTCCTCCCTCTTCAACTTTCACAAAAAATGTATGTTCATATAGACATTTAAAAAAGCCTTTTTTCAAAAAATAAGTTTTAATATGACTATAACAAGCCTACAGGGCTTGTTTTAGTCCATAAATAGCTTTCTTTAATCTATACACTTTATGCTCATCTCCTATTTTAACATAGCCAGGAGGTTGATCAACATATACTTGTTTCTTTAAGTCTCGATGCAAAAATGCTCATTTGACATCTAACTGGATGAGAAGCAATGAATTTTATGTTGCCAAAGCAATCACCATTCTGATTGTGTTAGCAAAGAACTTTTTATAATCTACCCTAAACTTTTTCTTGTATCCGTTAGCCACCAAACATGATTTATACTTGTCAACTTCACCATTTTCCTTCATTTTTGTCTTGAAAATCCACTTTAAAACAATGGTTTTATGCCCTTTTTTGAAGTTAAGTTGGCTTCCAAGTGTCATTTTTTAATGGCTTCTATTTCATCATCCATTTCCTTTTTCCATTTTGATTCTTTGACAACATTTTCAAATGTTGTAGTATCACAATAAGAAAATAATGCAAAGTGAATAATTGAATCATTTTGATCAATCCCTGTTACTTGACATCCATGCTGGCCTTTTTCGTACACGACAGGGTGCATAAGAAGTTTCTTTTATTATTGGTGAAGGATTTGGTGGACTTTCAACTTTGGTTTAAAAAACAATGTGATTTGGGTGTTGCTAGTGTTGTTCATCCCAATTCCATATGCTTTCCTAAAATCTCTACTAGTTAAAATCTTCTTTGTCAATGGGTTGAATAATTTGTATGCTTTGGATGCTTCACTAATGTCAATAAAGACACATTTTTCACCCTTGTTATCCAGCTTATTTCCTTTCTCATCTGGGACATAGGAATAGACTGTGCAACCAAAAATTCTGAATTAATCTACTACTGGTTTTCTCCCACTCCAACCCTCATCTGGTGTCATATTTTGAACAACAAAAGTGGTGCATCTGTTCAAGATTTGAATGCTCTAGTTTAAAGCTTCTAGCCAAAAACTTTTTTGAACTTTTCCTCTAGTTGGTAAGCTTCTTACCATGTTGAAGATGGTTATGTTTTTCCTCTCTGATACACCATTTTGTTGTGGTGTATAAGGGGTTGTTAGCTCTCTTCTAATGCATTTACCATGAAAAAGGCTTTAAACTCCTTTAAGCAGTACTCTCCACCATGATCAGTATGGAGGGATTTAATGACTATTCCTTTTTCATTTTCTACATATGCTTTGAAGCTTTTAAATGCACTAAAAGCTTCTGATTTTTCCTGCAAAATAGACCCAATTTTTTATGGTATAATCATTAATGAAGGTAATTAAATACTTTTTACCCCCATTAGAATAAGGACGGATTAGGCCATAAATGTTGGATTGAATCAGCTCCAAAACATTTTTTGCTCTCCATGACTTTCCATTAGGGAATGTAGAATGATGTTGTTTGCTATGAACACATTCTTCACAAACTTTGGAAGGGATGTCAATTGGAGGAAGGCCAGTCACCATATTTTTCTGCTAGAGTGTTTTTAATCCACTAAAGTTTAAGTGGCCATAACGAAACTGCCAAAACCTTTGATAAATGTGAATTATATCGTGTTTTAGGGCTTATTTTGATATGTATTTAATGGTTAATTCAATCGTTTAGTATGTGTTTAGATTAGAATTATGCTTGTTAATTATTTATGTTTTAAGTGTTTTATGGGTTATTACAAGTCTTTGAGAGTAATTATTATATTTTTGAGGTACCTTGATGTGTTTGTTAGTGTTTCAGGGTCAACATCGAAGAACAGAGAAGTTTCAAAGACACTAGGGTCAAAACAACGGCCCATAATCATGGCACAACATACCACGATAGTGGCTTGCTTGCTACGATCGTGACAGAAGCCCAGGGCATGGCCCACGATCGTGGACTGTGTTGGGTAGACACACAGACACTAAAAAATGTCAAGTTTAAGGCTGCTCATAACACAAAAGGTATTTAAAGAATAAGACAAAGAAGAGGAGGGATCTTTTGTATCAACTACTTTTGAGAGAAACCCTAGAGTGAATTATCAAGAGATAGAGAAAGAGAAGAAGGAAAAGAGAAGAGGAGAAGAAGCTGACACGATGTACTTCCTAGGTCAGGAGTTTCCCGGCATCACTGCGTCCGGTTGTCTGTTAAATTTTGTATTTCATATTATTTTTAATTTTATTATTGTATAGAATTGGAAGGATAATTGATGATAGGATTTATGGATGTTGATGGTATTCTAAACTCACCTTCGGGGTTTTGATTTTTGATTTAATGAAATTTGATTGTTTATGTTTTACTAGATTTATTGTGATTTAATTTCTACAATTACACAATTTAGTGATAAACTAAGAAGGTGAATCGAGTGAAAAATAATTAAATTGGGTTAACGAGAATTAGGTGATTTAATAGAATGAGAATTAAATCAATTCGATAAAATATGAAATGAGAGATCTTGCAATAGTTTCCGATAGTTTGTTAGATAACTTCATATCTAATTAAGGTTTTGATAGGTTGTTAATTGATAAATTTTGACTTCTATAATCTGATTAGGGTTTAAAATTAAGGTTAATGGTTATAACTCGGGAGAGAGTAATCAACCCTAGGATCGTCTAGAACCAATAATCCAGTAATTTATAATTGATTAGTTTAGCGTTAAAGATAGGTAAAACCCCCTTTCTCTCAGTTGGTAGTTCCTTAGGTTGATTCTTGAGTGTGCGTTGCAATTGCTAATTTGTTAACATTTTCGTGATTGATTCTTGAATTGATTTGCTAGATTGAATTGCATTCTTCTTTTAGTTTCGTTACATTTGAATTTTTGTAATTTGATTTGGCCTTAGATTTTAGGATTAGATTATCTCTCCTCGTGGGACCGACACCTTAGGTATTACGTAAACGACTAGTGCACTTGTATATTATTGAGGTTAATTAATTAAAACTTACACACGCCGAAGAACCACAATCAAGTTTTTGGCGCCATTACGGGGGAGGCAATTAGTTTAATTCTACAATTTAAGGTGTTTAGTTAGCTTTTAATTTTTGTTTTTGTTCTTTCTTTCTATTTATAAAATCGTGCTCTTACATAAACACAAGAGACACGAGAAGATTGAGTCGTGTAGCTAAAACTTTAAATTTAGACATAACTCGATTATAACGATCCATTAGGAAAGCTTGGCATGAAGAGGAAGAGGAAATGGTGAAAGCAACAATAGCCGAGGAATTTTGGCAAGATTTGGACCACAAAGCAAACCAAGGATGTCAATAACAGTTATAGACTTTATGAGACCAGGGTTTAATACAGCTAACCAAGGAGTAGCTAGGCCACCCGTACAAGCAGGATCGTTTGAAATCAAACCAACCCTCTTAAATATGCTTCAACAGAATGTACAGTTTTATAGACTAACGAATGAAGATCCTAACGCACATATAGTGAACTTTTTTGAAATCTGTGATACCTTTTAGTAACATTAGATGTCGGAAGATGCAATCAGAATTAGGCTTTTCCCTTTTACCCGTAGAGATAGAGCAAAGGCTTGGTATCATTCCCTCAACCCAGCCAATGTCACAACTTAGGATCAGTTAGTTCGTGCCTTTTTAGATAAGTATTTTCGCTTGACCAAGACTACAAAGATCATTAAGGAGATTACTAACATCCAGCAAAGTGACGGGGAATCGATCTATGAAGTGTGAGAATGATACAAGGATTTACAACAGAAATGCCCACACTATAACTTACCCAAGGAATTCTTGTTGCAAACATTTTATAACAAAGTAACCCCACATACAAGATGCATAATTGATGCAACTTCAAGAGGATCATTGATGAGAAAGACGGTAGATAAAGCGGAAGAGATGATAGAGGAGATGGCGAGTAATAGCTGCCTATAGACCAACGAGCGGAGTAGACAAACCACTACTTTTCGAGAACAAAAAGGAATTGTGGTTATTGATCAAATGATAGAGATGCAAGCTAAAATTGAAAACCTAACTCGACAGCTCAACAATATGAAGGCTTCTTCCTTAGATTAGGTGAAATCTGTACAACTTAAATGTGAACTCTGAGGACAGATGGACTATGATATGGTAGACTATTTCTTGATGAAGGAAAGCAATCTAGAGCAAGTGAATTATATGGGAGCTCAATATAAACGAGGAGGGGGAAACAATCCTTACTTTAACACTTACAACTCTGGGTGGAAGAGTGGGAAACAATCCCTACTTTAACACTTACAACTATGGGTGGAAGAATCACCCTAACTTTTTATGGACAAACAATGTTGGAGGACAGTTTAGACCTCAAGGATAATCAAGCTTCCAACAAGACATACAAAGGTCAATGTAATCCAAGTTGGATAAGATTTTAGATAAGCTTGGAACTCTAGACGATGCACAAAAGAAGTCAGAAGGCAAATTTGAACAAGTAACAAAGATCCATCCATCTTTAATCTATAATCTAGAGGTCCAAGTAAACCAATTGTCAAAAGCTTTCTCTACGCAAAATTTGGGAAGTATTCTTAGCGCTTCTTGAACAAAACCAAGGGAGCAACTAAAGGCTATTACACTTCAAAGTGGGAAGGAACTTGAACCCGCTATAAAGACAATAGAGGAGCCCATCCATCCTGTTGAGAAAAATCAAGAAAATGAGAAAGAAGTGAATATGAGTGAATAACCTCCTTATATCGCCCCTCCATTGTATCAACCCAAGATCCCTTTTCCTTAACGATTATAAAAGAAGAAGCTAGATGCAAAAATTGCAAAATTCGTTGAGAAGTTAAAGATGTTATAGATAAATCTCTCATTTGTAGAGGCTTCGGAACAGATGCCTAAATACGCAAAATTTTTGAAGGACATATTATCAAAGAAGCGTACTTGGGAAGATAATCAGACAATAGCCTAACTGGCACCTATAGTTCCATAATCAACAGTCAGATGCCATCTAAATTGAAGGATCTAGGGAGTTTCACAATACCATGTATGGTTGGTGAGCTTGAATTCACAAAGTGCTTGTGCGATTTAGGTGTAAGTATTAACCTTATGCCTTTATCAATATTCAAGAAGTTGGAACTGGGTGAGGTCAATACAACATCGATGTTAATTCAGTTGGCTGATTAATCCATTAAAAGACCATTTGGAATAGTGGAAGACGTCCTGATGCAAGTGGACAAGTTCATTATTCCTGTAGATTTTATGGTTATTGATTTTAAAGAAGATAAGAACTGTCCACTCGTTAACCATTTATGAATATAGGGAAAGCAATAATTGATGCTCACAAAGGGAAATAACACTTCTAATAGGCGAGGATCAAATCGAATTCAATATGAATAAAGCTTTAAAGAATCCAAATATGAGCAGGGTATACATGAAGGTAGAAATTATGGATCAAAATTTGCTAGAACAAGTTGAGAGTTACATTGCAGAAGTATAGTCAATGGAAGCAGAGATAAACAATGGATATCAAAAAATTGAAGTTAAAGGAGACAATGAGATGGAGGAATTAGATGTTTAAATGCATCAAGATAAATTGGTTCGAACCAAAGCACCCATACCACTATTTATAGAAAACCACCCACATTAGAGCTTAAACCTTTACCTTGACATCTAAGATATACCTTTCGAGGTGAAGGTAAAATGTTATCGATAATCATCTCCAATCAATTGAACGAGAACTAAGAAAGTATGGTGGTAGAAATTGTTAGAATGTGAATGAAAGCCATAAGATGGCAGATTGCTAATATTTGAGGTATAAGCCCAACTGTTTGCATACACTGAAAAAACCTAGAGGAAGGATGTAGAATGGTGAGGGAGCGTCAACGAAGGTTGAACCCTAACATGAAGGATGTGGTCAAGGAGACAATCAAACTCTTAGATGCAGGGATAATTTATCCCATCTTCGATAGTGAATAGGTCAGTCCAATACAATGTGTACCTAAGAAGGGTGGAATGACGGTAATAGAAAGTGATAGTGGAGAAGTAATTTCAACAAGAACGGTCACAGGATGGAGAGTATGCATAGATTATCACAAACTCAATTCAGTGACTAAGAAAGATCATTTACCTCTCCCGTTCATAGACTAGATGATAGAAAAGGTAGCTGGACATTCGTTTTATTACTTCCTAGATAGATATTTAGGATATAATCAGATCTTCATTTACCCTGATGATCAATAAAAGACCACATTCATATGCCCTTATTGTATATTTGCGTACAAATGGATGCCTTTTGGACTATGCAATGCCCCACTATATTTCAAAGATGTATGATGTCTATCTTCACCGATATGATAGAAGATATAACGGAGGTGTTCATGGATGATTTTTTAGTTTTTGAAGATTCTTTCGAAATGTGTTTAACTAATTTGGAAGAGTTCTTCAAAGATATGAATAGTCACACTTGGTGCTAAATTGGGAGAAATGCCATTTTATGGTGCAAGAGGGGATAATGCTAGGGCATAAAATTTCACACCAAGGATTTGAGGTCGTTAGAGAAAAAACAGAAGTGATAGAGAAACTTCCACCGCCAAGTAATGTAAAAGGTGTGCGAGGATTCTTAGGTTATGCAGGATTTTACCGTCGATTCATTAAAGACTTTTAGCAAATCGAAAAACCTTTGACAAACCTTTTAGTCAAGTATGTGCATTTCCTATTCGATGATAAGTGTATGTCTGCGTTCAACAAACTAAAGGAGACATTAATATCAACACCAATTTTATCACCATTGGACTGGACACTTCTATTTGAAGTTATGTGTGATGCAAGCAACAAAGCCATAGGTTGTGTATTGGGCCAAAGAAAAGATAAAAGCTTACATGCAATTTACTATGCCAGCAAGACCCTTGTAGGGCCTCAGCCGAATTACTCCACTATAGAGAAGGAATTATTCGCAGTAGCGTACGTGTGTGATAAGTTTCGACAATACCTGGGGCCAAACGTAGTCATATTCACTGATCATGCGGCGTTAGAATACCTTTTTAACAAAAAAGATGCAAAACTAAGGCTCATTCGATGGGTGTTACTTTTACAAGAATTTGATATAGAGGTGAGAGATAAAAAGGGAGCAGAAAATGTTTGACCCTGAATTATTTTATTATTTATTCTTGATTTAATTGTTTTATTATTTTTAGAGTTAAGTCAGTAAATTAGCAAGTATGAATAGAAATTAGAAATTAGGAATTAGAATGAAGTGTTAGAATTTAGTTAGAATTAATATGG
>JAOQMS010000005.1:19341265-19351656 GCA_027563885.1 Erythroxylum longipes
TCAAAGCTCTTCTGACATTCATCTGTCCACACAAACTTCTGGTTCTTCTTTGTCAATTTGGAAAGTGGAGCAGCTATAATGGAAAAGCCCTCTATAAACCTTCTATAATATGTGGCTAAACCCAAGAAACTTCTCACTTCAGCTACATTCTTAAGTGCTTCCCATTTCACAACTGCTTCTATCTTCCTCAGATCCACATGCACTCCTTTTTCTGAAACTACATGTCTAAGGAACACTACTTCCTTTAACGAAAATTCACATTTATCAAATTTGACATACAACTCGTTCTTCCTCAATGTCTCCAAGGCAACCCTCAAATGTTCCTCATGCTCCTTGTTACTATTAGAATAAACCAATATATCATAAATAAAGACAATGATAAATCGGTCTAAAAAGGACTTAAGGACTAGATTCATCAAGTCCATGAAAGCAGCAGGTGCATTCGTTAACCCAAAAGGCATGACCAAGAACTCAAAGTGGTCATACTGTGTTCTAAAAGCAGTCTTTCACACATCGGACTCCTTTATCCGCAACTGGTGGTAGGCTAACCTCAAATCTATCTTATCATCTATGCATGGGAGCGGATATCTGTTCTTAATGGTGACATAGTTAAGCTTCCTATAATCCATACACATCCTCAACGATCCATCTTTCTTCTTTACAAAAAGGACTGGAACCCTTTCTCCAATAATTCTCCCAATTGCTCCTTGAGCTCCTTCAATTTTGTCGAAGCCATTTTATAAGGCTGAATCGGTATTGACATTGCTCCCGGAAGAAGCTCTATGGGAAATTCAATTTCCCTAGGTGGCAGTAGTCCTGGTAACTCCTCGGGAAAGACAACCGGGAATTCCATGACCACTGTTATATCTTCTAACTTCCCTCTATCTGTCTTTGTGTCTACCACATAGGCCAAATATGCTTCACATCCTTTACTCATCATTTTCTCCGCTATCAGAGCCAAAACAACTCTAGGTGGACTTGACCTTCTGTCTCCCACAAACACTACCTTTCTTCCATTATCCAACTCGAACTCCACTGTCTTTTGTTTGCAATCTAAGTTGGCATGATACTTTTCTAACGTATCCATGCCCAATATCACGTCTAATGCCCCCATCTTCAAAGGCATCAAATCAACCACTAATTGTCCTCCACCAATACATATCTCACAATCTTTATAAACTTGACTAATAATAATACATTGGCCAATTGGATCCTCCTAGTACTCACCATCAAAGGAGTATCCAATGGGCGTAATTCTCTACCATGCACAGCTCTACTCAATGACACAAACGAATGGGTGGAACTTGGATCAATCAAAACAATTACATCATCATCAATTAATTTAACCGTACCAGTGACGACCTCCAGAGTTGTCTTTGCATCCTCCATCTTCATAACAAACACTCGAGCTAGTGCTTGTCCCCTCGGTCTCCCTGAAGGGTTCACTTTCCTGGCCACATCATAACTTTTATTGCCCAATTCTGTTACTATCCTGTATCCCACTGTCTCGGCCCTCTTTGAAGCTTGCATCTGACTTCTCTTATGTCTTGAATTCTGAGGGCATTCTCTTGCCATGTGTCCTTTCTCCCTGCAATTGAAACACGCTCCAATCAATCGATAACATTCCCCTCTACAAAACTTTCTGCAGTGTTCACATTTAGGAATGGGTGGCTTATCCCCATCTCCCCTCCTGCTGCCTCCACTCGTTGAGGCTTGATGTGAAACAATAGAAGTCCTCATAGGTCTAGGTCTACTTGCACCACTGCTCCTCTCCTCAGACCATACAGGGAAAAACCTGGTACTCCTCTAGGGCATAGAAGTACCACCTCCCCTCTTGGACTGTTCTCTCCCCCTTCTCTTCTTGTTCACTGCACTCTTGATGTTCTCCACATTTTCCATTCTCAATGCTGCTTCAACCAGCTGTTGGAAGTCGCAGAAATTATGTGCCACCACTTTCTCTCTGATGGCCAAGTGCAGTCCCGCTTCAAATCTTCGGCACCTAGCCACTTTGCTCATCATTAACTCAGCTGTATATTGGGCCAATTATGTAAATAGACGCTCATATTCACTCACCGTCATCTCCATCTGGATGAGGCTCAAAAACTCTCTCTGCTTCTGTTGGATGTACACTTCAGACAAATACTTCTTTTTATACATTGCTAAGAAATCTTTCCATGCCAGCACTGGCGTTCTCATCTGACTCCCCATCACACTCTCCCACCAATGCAGAGCATCTCCCTGAATCAAACTATAGCATACACAACCTTCTCATCATCCTCACAATCCATTTGATCTAGTATCCTCTCGGTCTTTCTCACCCAAGTCTCAACTTCTTCTGGATCTGTGGTCCCATAGAAATCCATTGCCCCATACTTCCTCAGCTTGTCAAACTGCTTCCCCTTCTTAATTGAGGCCAAAGCAGAAGCCTATGGCATCTGACCCATAGCCTAGACAAAGGCTTGAGTAAATGCCTGAAACAATCTCGAATCCAAGGGAGGCACTTATTCTGGCCAAACAGGCGACTCCTGTATCTGTGAGCGAGAGGGATCAATACTGTGCCCTACAGAATCCTTAGCATCCCCTAGGGCTCTAGACTCATCCGTGCTCTCCTCTCTTAGTGGAGGTTCAGGTGCAACCGATCCTTACAATATTCCTCGTGTCCTCCTACGAGGTGGCATTTCACTCCTTCAATAGAAACACTAAGGATTAGCTTACATTTTATTTCAATCATATTTCTTATATGTATGCATGTGATTTAATGCAATTAAATCAATTTAACAATGCAAATAGTTAATCACATAGCATAACAATTCATCCTACCATGCACTCTAAGCTTAGGAAAAACTAAGCTCTGATACCAAAAGATGTTGGGCTTCAGAAACAGGGTCCAACACTTTAACTATGTTGTCTATAATTCTAGGCCAGAAAGAGTAAGGTGTAACACCAAACTAAGAGAGGAATTAGGATTTTATTTATCCTCAATATGAGTGAATGACCTAAGCTTTAGTGGATTCCTATTCACCTATACAAATACATAAGAGGGCGTCTAGAATATAAAGAAAAAACTTCATAGAAGTATAGCTAACCAAGACTGATTCTAACACTTTCAAACCTATAAAGCACATTACTATGAAAGCTTATGTTTTAATCATATTCCTATTATTATTCATAATTTGAGTACTACAACGAAGTGTGCTTCTCCATTCAAATTATTGTATTATTTATCAAAAAAGGAGAAGTTTAAAGATGTAATACAGAAGGGTCTTCAAAAATAAGTCTTGGGACATAAATCTTTTCAATTACATAAGAAGTTATAAGCTATGAAAATAGAGTTAAAGAGATTACATTTGAAGGTTACTACAAATTACAAGGAAAAAGCATAAGTAGCTAAACTTAAAAGCTTACATAACAGACTTTACAATAACCCTAGTTGCAGTATACTGAAAGAACAAGAGAAACATGCCTTTGATAGATACCTGAATGCTCTTCATATTCCAAACTCCATTCTTAAACAAAAATCCAAGGTCATATGCCTAAAAGAAGGAGATTCAAATGCTCAATACTTCCATAGGAGCCTACTTTTAAGAAGGAATAGAAATAGCATTCATTCCATCCAAGATGAATCAGGAGCCTCCCTCTATCAAGAGTATATCTTGAATTTATTTAGAGGGTATTTTGAGAGAATCCTAGGCCCTAAAGTAGTTATAGCTGGTAAATGTGAATTACATCATGTTTTACAGCTTAGTTTGATATGTATTTAATGGTTAATCCAATCATTTAGCATATGTTTAGGTTAGAATTACGTTAGTTTGTTAATTACTTATGTTTTAAGTGTTTTATAGGTTAGTACAAGTCTTTGAGCTTAATTATTATGTGTTTGAGGTACCTTGATGTGTTTCTTAGTGTTTCAGGGTCAACATAGAAGAACAGAGAAATTTCAGAGACACTAGGGCCAAAACAATGACCCACGGTCGTGGCTCAACAGGCCGTTATCGTGACAGAAACACTGGAGTCAACCCACGATCATGGCCTATATGCCACAATTGTGACAAAATCCTAGGACATGGCCTATGATGGTGTTCTGTTTGCCACGATCGTAACAGAAAGCTCGAATGTGGCACAATTGTGGCATGCAGGGCGATGATCCTATGTCGGGCACACACGCAGTCACTAAAAAACATCAACTTTTGAGGTGCTTTTCGGACCTTTTAGACCTCAGAAAAACATTAAGGTTATTCAGAACACAAAAGGTATTTAAAAATAAGAAAAAGAAGAGGAAGAAGATTTTGCATCAACCACTTTCAAAGAAACCCTAGAGAGAATTGTCGAGAGATAGAGAAAGAGAACAAGAGAGAAGTTGAGAAGAAGATGACTCGATGTATTTCCCAGAGCAAAAGTTTCTTGACATTGCTACCTCTCGTCTCCATTCATATCGTATTTCCTATTTATTTTCCATTTTTATTGTTGTATAGAATTGGGAATAACAGTATGATGGTAGGATTTTTGAATTTTAAGATGTTTTAAACTCACCTTTGAGGGTTTTATCTTTAATTTAATGAAATTTGAATGTTTTTTATTTTTACTGGATTTATTATGATTTAATTTCTACAATTGTATAAGTCATTGATAAGCTAAGAGGGTGAATCGAGTGAAAAATAATTAAATAAGGCTAATAAGAGTTAGGTGATTTAACAAAACAAGAATTAAATCAAATCGGTAAATTGTTTGAAGAGAGATCTTACATAGGTTCCCGATAGTTTTTTGGACAAATTCAGATCTAATTAGGTTTTTGGATAGATTATTAATCGATAGATTGCAATTCCCATAATTTGATTAGGGTTTATAAATTAGGGTTCATGGTTATAAGTCGAGAGAGAGTAATCAACCCTAGAACCATGTAGAACTAATAATCTAGTAATTCATAATCATTTAGGTTAGCATTAAAGACAGATAAAATTCCCCTTTCTCTCAATTAATAGTTCTTTAGGTTGATTATTAAGTGTGCGTTGCGATTGCTAATTTATTAATATTTTCATGACTAACTCTTGGATTGATCTGCTTGATTGAATTGCATTCTTATTTTAGTTTCGTTACCTTTGAATTTCTATGAATTGTTTTGGCCTTAGATTTTAGGATTATATTATCCCTCCTCATGAGATCGACACCTTAGGTATTATGCAAACAACCCATGCTTGCAGATTATCGAGGTTAATAAATTAAAACTTACATATATCAGAAAACCACGATTAAGTTTTTGGTGTCATTGTCGGCGAGGAGATTAGTTTAATTCTATAGTTTAAGGCGTTTAGTTAGTTTTTAATTTTTGTTTTTGTTCTTTATTTCCATTTCTAAAATCGTGCTCTTGCATGAACACAAGAGTCACGAGAAGATCGAGTTATGCAGTGGAAACTGTAAATTTAGACATCACTCAATTAGAGCGATCCATTAGGAAAGCTCAGTGTGAAGAAGAAGAGGAAATCGCGAAAGTAACAATGATCAAGGAATTTCAGCAAGATTTGGACCACAGAGTGAACCGAGGACATCAACAACGGACCCTTATGGACTTCATGAGACTAGGATTCAATGCAGTTAACAAAGGAGTAGCTAGGCCACTCATATAAGTAGCATCATTTGAAATCAAACTAGCTCTCCTAAATATGCTTCAACAGAACGTGCAATTTTATGGACTAACGAATGAAGATCCTAACGCATACATGGTAAACTTCCTTGAAATCTGTGATACCTTTCAGTACCATCAGTTGTCAGAAGATGCAGTCAGAATTAGGCTTTTCCCTTTTACCCTTAGAGATGGAGCAAAGACTTGGTATCATTCCCTTAACCCAGCCAATGTCATGAATTGGGATTAGCTAGTTTGTGCCTTTTTAGATAAATAATTTCCCCTAACCAAGACCATAAAGATCATTAAGGAGATTACTAACTTCCAACAAAGTGATGTGGAATCGATCTATAAAGCATGGGAACGATATAAGGATTTGCAACGGAAATGCCCACATCATAACTTACCTAATATCTATTTAATTGTTAATACATTTAATCATTTACACCTAGCGATTAATGATATGAAAATGCTTAAGATACTCACTTTAATTCATATATGATATTAGGTAAAATTTGGAAACAAAGAAGTTAAAGTGAGTCAAAAGCACTACATTTGGGTCATTTTCTGAAGATTAATTTTCACTTGTCTTCATAGCGTAATAAGAAAAAAATTAAAAGGCAAAAAAAGAAAGGGAATGTGAATTTAATAGAGTGGTGGCTAGATGATGAAATCAGGAGCAAGGAGCTAAAACAATGTACATTAGAGGTGGATAAATAAGGAGAATAAAATGCAACGCATAAGACAAAGCAGTAAAAATGCAAATAGCATCTGTGTTTACATAAACAATGTTTGCATAAATGCAGACCACGTCTACATTTCATACATTAACATTTGCATGAAATGCAGACATTTGGACAAAGCATATAGAGGGTGCGTGAGGGTTAAGTGAAGAATAAACAGCGACAGTAGTCCATTGAGTTTAAATTGTCACATCAAGCTACAGCGAAAGAGAATAATAGGCTGGGAAGAAAAAAAAGAAGAGAGGGATGGCGGTAGAAAAGACCAAAGAGTAGCATGAGTGAAAACAAAGAGAGCTGCAAGAGAAGAGAAGAAAGAAAGAGTGAATAGTAACGGTGGTCCAAATGTTTATTTATCAAATCGATGATCAGTAGCTAAGTAAAAGAGTTTGCAGTAGTGAAGATAGCTAGTAGGGGTTTCGGTTGGGAGTATTTTTATGGGCGCTAAAAATTTTTCTTTGGATAGACCTATGGAAGGCTAAGATCCCGACACCAATTCAGAGGTGCTATCGACACCGGCGACCTAGGTTAAGCATTTTTTATTATTTTGTTGTTTCCTTTTCTCATTAGGAATTCATTATGTTATCTTGTGTTTATTAGATTGGATATTGAATGATGATGATTTTAATGCTCTATTCAATCATTTTTTATGAAAACCCATTGCTATAATTGAATGCAATATGTAATTATTGTATTCCCGATTCATTTGTAGCAACTAATAATCTTGAATCATTAGCGATAACATAACATAGGTTAATTAATCTAAGCTTATGTGAATACCCTCCTTATGTCGCCCCTCCATCATATCAACCTAAGATCCCTTTTTCTTAATGATTACAAAAGAATAAGCTGGATGTGCAATTTGCAAAATTAGTTGAGAAATTAAAGACGCTATAGATAAATCTCTCATTTGTAGAGGCTTTGGAACACATGCTTATATACTTAAAATTTTTGAACGACATATTATCAAAGAAGCATACTTAGGAAGATAATTAGACGGTAGCTCTAACTGACACCTGTAGTTCCATAGCCACCAGTCAAATGCCATCTAAAATGAAGGACCCAGGGAGTTTCACAATACCCTGTGTGCTTAGTGAGTTTGAATTTACAAAGTGTTTATACGATTTAGGTGCAAGTATTAACCTTATGCCTTTATCAATATTCAAGAAGTTGGGAATGGGTAAACTCAAGCCAACATCGATGTTAATTCAATTGGTTGATCAATCCATTAAAAGAGCATTTGGAATAGTGGAAGACGTTCTGATGTAAGTAGACAAGTTCATTATTCCTGTAGATTTTGTGGTTATCGATTTTAAAAAGATAGGAACTGTCTACTTATCCTAGGTTAACCATTTATGAATACAAGGAAAGCAATAATTAATGTTCACGAAGGTAAATTAACACTTCGAATAGGTAAGGGTATTCAATATGAATAAGGCTTTAAAGAATCAAACTGCGAGTAGTGTTTGCATGAAGGTTGAAATTATGGACCAAATTTTGCAAGAACAAGTTGATGGTTGCATCATAAAATACAATCGGTAGAAGCAGAAACAAACAATGGGTTTCAGAAATTTGAATCTAAAGGAGACGATGAGATGGAGGAGTTGGATGTTCAAATGCATCAAGATAAATTGGTTCAAACTAAAACACCCATTCCACCATCTACAGAACCCCCCCCCCCTATTAGAGCTTAAACCTTTACGTGCACATCTTAGATATATCTTTCTAGGTGAAGGTAATTTACCGATAATCATATCCAATCAATTAAACGAGAAACAAGAAAATAAAGTGGTAGAAATTGTTAGAAAGCGAATGAAAGCTATCGGATGGTGGATTGTTGATATTCGAGGTATAAGCCTAAATGTTTGTATACACTAAATAAACCTAGAGGAAGGATGTAGAACAGCGAGGGAGCGTCAATGAAGATTGAACCCTAACATGAAGGAGGTAGTTAAGAAGGAGGTAATTAAACTATTAGATGCAAGGATAATTTATCCCATCTCTAATAGTGAATGGGTCAGTCCAGTACAACGTGTACCTAAGAAGGGTAGAATGACAATTATCAAAAGTGATAGTGGAGAAGTAATTTCAACAAGAATGGTCACAGGATGGAGAGTATGCATAGATTATCCAAACTCAACTCAGTGACTAAGAAAGATCATTTTCCTCTTCCGTTGATAGACCAGATGATAGAAAGGGTAGCTAGACATTCATTTTATTGCTTCCTGGATGGATATTCGAGATGTAATCATATCTTCATTTACCCCGATAATCAAGAAAAGACCACATTCAATTGCCCTTATGGTACAACCACGCATAAACAGATGCCTTTCGGACTATGCAATGCCCTGACTACATTTCAATTTTGTATGATGTCTATCTTTGCTGATATGATAGAGAATATAATGGATGATTTTTTAGTTTTTAAAGATTCTTTCGAGATGTGTTTAACAAATTTGGAGAGAGTTATTCAAAGATGTAAAGAGTCACTCTTGGTGCTCAATTGGGAGAAATGTCATTTTAGGGTGCAAGAGGGGATAGTGCTAGGGCATAAAATCTCACACCAAGGATTTGAGGTCGACATAGCAAAAACAGAAGTGATAGAGAAACTTCCACTACCAAGCAATGTAAAAGGTGTGTGAGGATTCTTAGGTCATGTAAGATTTTATCATCGATTCATTAAAGAATTTTTGCAAATCGCAAGACCTTTGACAAACCTTTTAGTTAAGGAAGTGGCCTTCCTATTTGATGACAAATGTATGTCTGCATTCAACAAACTAAAGGAGGCATTAATATCATCACTAGTTCTATCACCACCGAACTGGACACTTCCGTTTGAAGTTATGTGTCATGCAAGTGACTAAGCCATAGGTTATGTACTGGGCTAAAGGAAAGATAAAAGGTTGCATGCGATTTATATGCTAGCAAGACCCTTGCAAGACCTCAGCTGAATTACACCATTACAGAGAAGGAATTACTCGCAGTAGTGTACGTATGTGATAAGTTTTGACAATACCTTTTTAGGTCAAACGTAATCATATTCACTGACCATGCAGCATTAAAATACCTTTTCAACAAAGGATGCAAAACTAAGGCTCATTTAATGGGTGTTACTTTTAAAGGAATTTGATATAGAGGTGAGAGATAAAAAGGGAGCAAAAAATGTGGTTGTAGACCACTTATCTAGACTGGATGCATGGGAACACAAGCTAATCGAAGATATTAATGAAAATTTTCCCTATAAAACCATGATGCTACTTGAATGTTTGACTACACTATGGCTTGTTGATATCATAAAATATATTTCTAGTGGTAAAATTCCTTCAAATTTATCTTACCAACAAAAAAAGAGCTTCATGCATGATTGAAACCAATATATATATATATGGGATGATCCAATTTTATATAGAGCGTGTGCTGATGGGTTAATGCGATAATGTGTTCCAGAGGAAGAAATGCTAGACATCTTAAAGCAATGTCATGAAGTTCAACATCTCAGACAATATGGAGCTAACAAAATGGCAGCTCAGATACTTAAGAGTGGATGTTGTTAGCCAAAATTGTTTAAGGATGCCCAAACTTTCATAGCATAATGTGATCGATGCCAGAGAATAGGTAACATCTCTTAAAGAGATTAGATGCCTCTATCCAACATTTTAGAAGTACAAGTCCTCGATTTGTGGGGCATAAACATTATGGGTCCTTTCCCTTCCTTAATGGGAAATGTGTACATTTTAGTGGGGTGGATTATGTTTGATCGTGTGAAAGGCTTAAAGCCTTATACTGATGAGTGAAAGGCTTAATGCCTTATACCAATGTGATCGAAGTGATACTTCTGAGCTTGTGTGACATTGTTGATTCTGTGAAATTATGAAAGATTTGTTATATGTTTAGTGTATGGATAAGTGTACTATGCCTAACGTGTTGTATGAATTGAGTGGATCATCGATGATGATCACCTCACTGAGTTCTCAAAACTCACCCAAAATTTGCAATTATTTTTTAGGACTCAGAAGAATACCCCGTTAGACAAC
>JAOQMS010000005.1:19361378-19387801 GCA_027563885.1 Erythroxylum longipes
ATTGGTTGCTTTATGATTGATTAATGAAAGAAGTGATGCATTGGACGCCTCTCTCTTCTTCCATTCCATGCATAACCGAATTTGATTGTGTAAGAAAGACTTCTTGAAAGTTTTTTTAGACTCTCTTTCCTTTCATGCAAGGGTGAACCGAAATTACCAAGTGAAAGAGTCTTATTTTTGGTTCATCTTCTTCTAAGAAAATCTCCTCCAAACATTTCTTCTCCTTTCCTACCATAGGATTTTGTTAACCTAGTTTTCCTTAATGAACAAGAGATAAATCAAATTGGTTGAGGATACAAGAACAAGGAGAAGATAGATTGCTAAAGGAAAAGATTCAAAAGCAACGGATTTGGATATAAGATGAAGAAGAAGATAGCACAACGAGGATTTAAAGTTGTAGCAAAGGAGTCAGTAATACTCTTCATCTTGTTTATTTTTTTTATTATCCTTATACCATATCATGTATGAATTGGCATGAAGATTTGGATTTGTTGCTTCCACTGGAAAAATGATTTCTTAAAAGTTTTGAAATCTATCGTTTCTCTAAATATAGCATGCTTTCTTTTTCCGATCCAACAGAAATGCCTACACCATAACTTACCTAATGAATTCTTATTGCAAACATTTTATAACGGAATAACCCCACATACAAGAGGCATAATTGACACAACTTCAAGAGGATCATTGATGAGAAATACGGTAGATGAAGCGGAAGAGCTGATAGAGGAAATGGCGAGTAATAGTTGCTTGTGGACAAACGGGCAGAGTAGACAAACTACTATATTCCAAGAACAAAAAGGAGTTGTAGTTGTTGATCAAGTGACAGAAATGCAAGCGAAAATTGATAGCCTGACTCGACAGCTCAACAATATGAAGGCTTTGTCCACAACTCTGATGAAAGCAGTGTAACTTAAGTGTGAACTTTGTGGACAAATGGACCATGATACAGTGGACTATTCCTTGACGAAGGAAAGCGATCCAAAGCAAGTAAATTATATAGGAGCTCAATATGGATGTGGAGGGGGAAACAATCCCTACTTCAAGACTTACAACCCTGGGTGGAAGAATCACCCTAACTGCTCGTGGACAAACAATGTTGGAGGATAGTTTATACCTCAAGGACAACTAGGCTTCCAACAAGACAAACAAAGCTTATTGGAATCCAGATCGGATAGGATTTTAGATAAGCTTGGAACTCTAAACGATGTACAAAAGAAGCTGGAAGGCAAATTTGAAGAAGTAACAAAGAAGCATACCTCTTCAATCCATAATCTAAAGGTCCAGGTGAATCAATTGTCAAACGCTTTCTCTATGCAAAATGTGGGAATTTTCCTAACACTTAGGGAATAAAACCAAGAGAATAACTAAAGGCTATTACACTTTGAAGTGGAAAGGAACTTGAACCATCCACAAAGATAATAGAGGAGCCTGTTCATCTTGTTGAAAAAAGTCAAGAAAAGGAGAAAGAAGTGAATATAAGCGAATACCCTCCTTATGTTGTCCCTCCACTATATCAACCTAAGATCCCTTTTCCTCAATGATTACAAAAGAAGAAGTTAGATGCACAATTTGTAAAATTTGTTGAGAAATTAAAGACGCTATAGATAAAAAATTTTTTATAGAGGCTTTTGAACACATGCCTAAATACGCAAAATTTTTGAAAGACATATTATCAAAGAAGCATGCTTGGGAAGATAACCAGACGGTAGCTTTAACTGGAACCTATAGTTCTATAGTCACTAGTCAGATGCCATCTAAATTGAAGGATTCGGGGAGTTTCACAATACCCTAGGTGGTTGGTGGGTTTAAATTCACAAAGTTCTTGTGCGATTTAGGTGTAGTATTAACCTTATGCCTTTATCAATATTCAAGAAGTTGGGACTGGGTGAGGTCAAGCCAACATCGATATTAATTCAGTTGGCTGATCAATCCATTAAAAGACCATTCGGAATAGTGGAAGATGTTTGATGCAAGTCAACAAGTTTATCATTTTGTAGATTTTGTGGTTTTCGACTTTGAAGAAGATAAGAACTGTCCACTGATCCTAGGTCGACCATTTATGAATATAGGGAAAGCAATAATTGACATTCACTAGGGGAAATTAACACTTTGAATAGGTGAGGATCATATCAAATTCATATGAATAAGGATTTAAAGAATCCAATTGCATGAATGAAGGTTGAAATTATGGATCAAAATTTGCAAGAACAAGCTGAGAGTTACATCACAGAAGTACAATCAGTGGAAGCGGAGACAGACAATGGATTTCAAAAACTTGAATCTAAAGGAGACGATGAAATCGAGGAGTCAGATGTTCAAATGCATCAAGATAAATTGGTTTAAACTGAAGCACCCATACCTATAGAAAAACTACTCACATTAGAGCTTAAACCTTTACCTGAACGTCTCAAATATACCTTTCTAGGTGAAGGTAAAATGTTACCGATAATCATCTCCAATCAGTTGAATGAAAAATAAGAAATTAAGGTGGTAGAAATTGTTAGAAAGCAAATGAAAGCCATTGGATGGAAAATTACTGAAGTTCAAGGTATAAGCCCAAATGTTTGCATGTACCGAATAAACCTAAAGGAAGGATATAGAATGGTGAGGGAGCGTAAATGAAGGTTGAACCCTAACATGATAGAGGTGGTCAAGAAGGAGATAATTAAACTCTTAGATGTAGGGAAAATTTATCCCATCTTCGATAGTGAATACGTTATTATAGTACAATGTGTACCTAAGAAGGGTGGAATGACGGTAATAAAAAGTGACAGTAGAGGAGTAATTTCAACAAGAGCGGTCACAGGATGGAGACTATGCATTGATTATCCCAAACTCAACTCAGTGATTAAGAAAAATCATTTTGCTTTCCCATTCATAGATCAGATGGTAGAAATGGTAGCTGGACATTTGTTTTATTGCTTCCTAGATGGATTATTTGGGATATAATCAGATCTTCATTCACCCTGATAATCAAGAAAAGGCCTCATTCACTTGCCTTTATGGTAGATTCGCATACAGCCGAATGCCTTTCAAACTATGCAATGCTCCAGCCACATTTTGAAGATGTATGATATCTATCTTTGCTGATTTGATTGAAGATATAATGGAGATGTTTATGGATGTTTTTTCAGTTTTTGGAGATTCTTTCGAGATATGTTTAACTAATTTGGATCAAGTTCTTTAAAGATGTGAAGAGTCAAACTTGGTGTTAAATTAGGAGAAATGTCATTTTATGGTGCAAGAGGGGATAGTGCTAGGGAATAAAATCTCACACGAAGGATTTGGGGTCGACAGAGCAAAAACAGAAGTGATAGAGAAACTTCTACCACCAAGTAATGTAAAAGGTGCGTGAGGTATCTTAGGTCATGCAAGATTTTACCGTTGATTCATCAAAGACTTTTCGCAAATCGTAAGACCTTTGACAAACCTTTTATTCAAGAATATGGCCTTCTTGTTTGATGACAAGTGTATGTCTGCATTTAACAAACTACAGGAGGAATTAATATCAACACCAATTCTATAACCGCCGGACCGGACACTTCTGTTTGAAGTTATATGTGATGTAAGTGACCAAGCCATAGGTTGTAAATTAGGTCAAAGGAACTATGAAAGGTTGCATGTGATTCACTACGCTAGCAAGACCCTTGTAGGACCTCAGGTAGATTACACCACTACAGAGAAGGAATTACTCACGGTAGTGTATGCATGTGATATGTTTAGATAATACCTTTTGGGGTCAAAGGTAATCGTATTCATTGATCATGTGGTGTTAAAATACCTTTCAATAAAAAAGATGCAAAACCAAGGCTCATTCGATGGGTGTTACATTTACAGGAATTTGATATATAGGTAAGAGATAAAAAAAAGGAGTAGAAAATGTGGTTGTAGACCACTTATCTAGACTAGAGGGAGGGGAATGCAAGCTAAGCAAAGATATTAATGAAAATTTTCCCGAAGAAACCTGATGTTACTTAAAAGTTTGACTACAACATAGTAATTAGGTTGCATGTGGTAAAATTCCTTCAGATTTATCTTACTAAAAAAGACATAGATTCTTGCATGATTATAACTGATATATATGGGATGAGCCAGTTTTATAGAGAGCATGTGCTGATGGGTTGATGTGACGATGTGTTCTAGAGGCAGAAATGTTAGACATCTTAAAATAATGTCATAAAGGTCAATTTGTTGGATACTCAATAGTGGATTTTATTGGCCACAATTGTTTAACGATGCTTAGACTTTTGTAGCACAATGTGATAGATGCCAGAGAATAAGTAACATCTCTATAAGAGATGAGATGTCGTTATCCAACATTTTGGAAGTGGAAGTCTTTGATGAATTGGGCGTTGAATTTATGGGTCCTTTCCCATCTTCAATGGGAAACATGTACATTTTCATGGGGGTGGATTATATTTCACGTTGGGATGAAGTAGTGGCATCTCTAACCAGTGATGGAAAGGCAGTACAAAATTTCATCAAATGGTTATTTAATCGGTTTTGAGTACCACGTACGATAATAAGTGATGGAGGTACATATTTTTGCAACAGATCTTTTGATGCTCTCTTAAAAAGATATGGAGTGTACCATCATGTTGCTATACCTTACCATCCACAGACTAGTGGCCAAGTGGAAGTTGTCAATCAAGAACTGAAAAGAATTTTAGAAAAGATGATGAACAACTTCAAGAAGGATTAGGCAATAGACGATGCCTTATGGGCTTATAGGACTGGTTTCAAAACACCAATTGGAAGAACTCTTTATATGCTTGTCAACAGAAAAGCTTTTCATTTGATGGTTGAACTAGAACATCGAGCATATTGGGCAATTAAAGCATTAAATTTTAATTAGAAGTAAGCAGACGAAAAGAGACTTCTGCAACTGGACAAACTTGAAGAGTTTCGTTACAATTCATATGAAAATTCCAAACTCTACAAGCAAAAGATAAAGAATAACACGATTCCCATCTTAAACAAAAGGAATTTAAAGTAGGAGACACAATTTTACTATATAATTCAAGGTTGAGGTTGTTTCTAGGGAAGTTAAAATCTCGATGGGGTGGACCTTTTACGGTTATTCAAGGTTTCGATCATGGATCCCTCAAACTAGAAAATGCTAACAAGGAAAATTTTAAGGTCAATGGGCATCGTTGCAAGTTATATCTCGGAGAAGCCATTCTTAAAGATAAGGAAGTGATTTCCTTCTGTTCGAACAATTAAGAGGCCTCTATGGATGTAAGGTCAAACTAAGGACCATAAATTAGCACGTTTAGTAGTTTGATTGAAATCGTTAAGTCTAGCTAGAGTTGTTTTAAACTTTCAATAAAAATTTAGTAAGTTTAATTATTCTAGGATTACTAATTCCCTCACTCTCTTTAAGCAATTCCTAGATCAAACAACAATCTCAAGGGTCCCACCAAAACCATTTCCACCTTCATCACTATGAGGCCTTGTTCTAACACTTTTCTTTTTACCTGTAGTCTTTATTTACTTTTAGTTTTACTTTAATTTTATGTTTCTTCTTTCCATATGTGTTTGTTTGTCCCCTTCTCACATTGAGGACAATATGTTGTTCAAGTGTGGGGAGGGTTATGTGTTTTGATTTGAATGTGAGTTTTGTATATTATATGATGTTAGATTGCATTTTGTGAATCGTGTGAATGTGTCAATGGTTTAGATGGATTGAAATTTATTTAATTTTAAACATAGTCTATTAGGTTGTAGAGAATTATTAGCTCAGAAAAATTAGTGAATTGGGCTTCTTTGGTTAAATTTGAAGCTTGATTAGGATTTAGTGTAAGTTATAACCCTCTAAATTGTCACATTAATTCATAATTTGAGGTCTTTTGACTTAAGTAGCTTTGTTAGTATTTTTCATGGAAATGAGTAGCTAAAGTAACAAAGTAGGCATTAAGTAAAAAAATGTGTTTGTTAATGTTAAATAAATTACTATTTTGTTGGCCTTCGGGTTATGAATAGAACTAATAGCTATTTGAAAATGTGATGTAGCTGAGTAACTGGATCAACACACATCACAAATGTATGCCACCATGTTAAAAGGCTATAATGACATTTGAACCAAGAATTTTAATAAAAAATGACTTAGTCGAGTAACTAGATCGACTTTCATCACTAATGTTTGCCTCTGAGTAAAACACTAGTGTAGCACCCCACTCCCATCCAATGTGTACACGTATGTCTGTCGGACGTATGTGCATATGCCCGATAGAAATGACATGCTAACTTATTCACTTTCACGTATCACATGGCATCATAAATTAAAATCATAAACAACACAATGTCTAAAACCCATAATTTCCTCATTTCATTTCATAAACCTTAATTTACAATGTAGCATTATATCCATCATCCATGTTTATACAATACATGAGGAATTAACGAAACAAATAAGACTAATCCTTCAGTCTTAGCTGACCGACCTTTGATCCATAAATTCTATCCAAAAGTTGTACAAGATCTCGTCTAAGTAGTCTTAGAAGCTAAGTCGTCGCTCTCTCAAACCTGAAAATGTCAACGTTTCAATTTGGTTAAGTTTTGCGAACTCAGTTGAGTAAACATCCTCGATGGTTCACTCTTGTCATAAACTGTTATCATATAATTTACATAATCTTAATTATCATCATGTAATAACGCAAAACACTTTATTCAGAATTGTTCCATTTCAAAATCCATACAATTTATCATTGCATTGCGATCATGTAGAACATATTCATCGATAATCTTTCACACATTTCATACAATAAAAGTCCTCAAAACAACGCAATCATTCATTTTGTTCATATCATATGTGTATGTAGTGTTTATGAGACTCAAATTCATTTATTACATTGTTGTGACCGAGGGCCTTTTTCACTATCCCATATTTGTTATGGATACTGAGCTCATTCATACTGTCCCTTATTTGTTAAGGATACGGGGCTTATTATACATATTGAGCGATAGGCTCTTACCACAGATGTCTAAGCTTTAAGCTCTTTTTTACTGGCGACTACAGTCATAACTGCCTTTATATTTCATGCATTATGCATTACACATATTGAATCATTATGTTCAGTCATTCACATTCTCTTTCACTTTCTAATTCACATTTAGCATCGGACTTTTAGTCCGACATTCAACATATAAATTGAGAACACATGTAGTCAATCACATTCACATTCAAGGAACACTTCCAATACAGTCTCGAATATTAAACTCCTTAGACAATCAATTGTTCGGAATCAGTACACATACATCACATACCAATTCAATTCAAAATTTAACAAACAAACAATCTGGAAGTAGTCGCTCTATGTGCTCTTCTATATGCAATCACATACATTTTCACATTACTACATTGTACATTCAAAATAATAAGCACATCTATAAAGGTATCATGTATAATTTATGTTCAATGAGAAATTCTCGGGTATGTTTCTTTGTTACACTTTATAAACAATTTACAATTCCTTCCAAACATTCTTTACTCCAAAAAACACTTTACTCACCTTAACCCCTTTCATTCAACATCAACTAAAATTCAATGACCAAATTGATTGCATTTCAACTCTCAAACCTCTACTCTTTTAATTCAACGTTGCCTACCTCATTCAAAATGTATCAAACAATCTTATCTCACATTTAACAAATTTTTTCTGGATTTTCTCATTCAAATTTTGGGTCAGATTTGTATGGCCATTTTGACCTATAAAATTAAGTTTTGATACAATACTTTTTTCTAATCAAATATTCCTCTATGTCTTAAGTTTTAAACGAAACAAAAATCATTCAATTTGGTTTATGATTCTATGAGTTATGCTGAAAATACCACAGACTATGCATTTTCGAAATTTTGGCTAGTGTATGATTGAAGAAAATTACAAAATTTATACTAATAGAAAGCTAAGAGGATAAGCTACAACTTTTATGAAGAAAACTTTGTCTAATTCGGTCTACATTAACATAGTTTATTTGATCAAAACAGGACATGATTTCTATCAAAGGTAGTGCTGCAGCCTATGCCAGAACTCAACTTCAAGCTAAATTTCAAGACTTGTAAGGACAGAATTCAAATTCAATTCCCCCATTAAAATTATATCCATATGTCTCTACTTTAATCTGAATTAAAAATCATCTCATTTGGATATCTACAAATCAATATATGGCCAAAATATAGATGCATGTTCAACTTCATTTCATTTCTCTTCCACATCACAAAATACCCAAAAATAACGCATTTATACATCCATTTTTTCTCATCCACGTTTCACATATACTCAAATCCATTTAACACTTTCAGTCAATCTCTATCTATCATCAAAACATTGCTATTAAAGCAAATCATGAAAAACTATCATTTACTTGTTTAACTCAACACTTCTTCAAAAATCACTTGACCTAGCTTCTCCAAGGCTTACAGGATCTTCATCATTTAAGGAGAAATATGTTAGGTTTTATAGTAATAAGATGATGATGATCGAATCTTGTTGAAGTAGTAGGTTGTTGGATGATAGCAACTTCAAAATGGTGGAGGTCGGTGAGAGTTTCGTATATGGAGAGAAAAGAATGAAGAAGATGAGAGTGTTTAATACAAATGAAAGACAAAAATAAATGTCTTGTAAGGTGTTAAAATCGTGAGTTTTAAAAGTCTTGGTGAGTGTCATGACCTGTGTTATGACACTTACCACTTGATTAACCATTAAATATCTTCTAAATTTGTACCCAATGTCATTAAATCTCTAGTCCATTTATCCCACAATTTCTAATCCAATTGTCTCTCTATTTTTTAATGACATTTGTCATTAAATCTTAATGTCACTTATCAATAATTTCTATTTCCATTTCACATTTATTTCTATGACCATTTATCAATTATTTTGCCACTTGGCATTTTCCCTAGTCCAAAAATAACCCAAAATTTAGAAAATTTCCAAAAATTCTCTAAAACCTCTGAATCAATACTTATACACACCAATTCAATTTTCAATACATAAAAACCACAATTCATACCAAAAATCATTTTTATAAATCCATTATACCAAAAAAATGTTAATGATGCATGTACAATTATTTTAATGAGTGTCAACATTATTCACATGTATGAGTATGCCATATGATGCATAAAATGTACTTCTAAATTCTCAATAAACTCTCGTGAAAAGAATCCTAGGGTCCTAACCCTAATCATGGGATAATGGGATGTTACAACTAGGTCCTTGTTTAAATAATAATAATAATAATAATAAAGTGTTTTTTAATAAAAACCTACTGAACTTGTAATAGTTTGACTCTTCATGAAAACATACTTAGGAGTAGTTACAAAGTTTGAATGACTAAAGAATTATTAATGTGTGTGTGCAATTGAAAAGGGTAAATAAATTAACATTTGGATCTAAATTAATATGTATATTTAGTTCAAAGCCCTTAGTCGCAAATTTTGTCTCTTAATGATTTGATACAACTTAAATGATTATGTTTTAAATTAAATTTATTTTATGAAGATAAAGTCATTATCTCATTACTGCAATATGTGTTGTGTGTTTGTTGTTTTGTTTGTTTAAGGACAAACAAACGTTTGAGTGTGGGGATGTTGATAGGTGTGAATTACATAATGTTTTAGGGCTTAATTTGATACATATTTAATTGTTAATTCGATCGTTTAGTATGTGTTTAAGTTAGAATTGTGTTAGTTTGCTAATTACTAGAAATGTGTTAGTTTGCTAATTATTTATGTTTGAAGTCTTTTATGGGTTAGTATAAGTCTTTGAGCTTAATTATTGTGTTCTTGAGGTACCTTAATGTGTTTGTTAGTATTTCAGGGTCAACATCGAAGAACGGAGAAGTTTCGGAGACACTAGGGCCAAAACAACGACCTATGATCGTGGCACAACAGTCCACAATTGTGACAGAAGTACTAGAGTCAGCCTAAAATCATGGCCTATATTCCATGATCGTGATAGAAGCCCAGGACATGCTGATGATCATGGCATGCAGGGACATGATCGTGGCCTTTGTTAGGCAGACGTGTACATACTTAAAAACATAAAGTTTCAAGGGATTTTTGGACCTTTTGGACCCCGAAAAAACCCTAGGGCTGCCCATAATACAAAATTTATTTAAAGAATAAGAAAAAGAAGAGGAAGGAGTTTTTGCATCAGTCACTTTCCCCTAGAGCGAATTCTTGAGAGATAGAGAAAGAAAAGAAGAAATAGAGAAGTGGAGAAGAAGCCAACTCGACGTACTTCCCGGATCAGGAGTTTCCTGACATTCCTGCCTCCTAACTCTGTTCAAAACGTATTAACTATTTATTTTCCATTTTTATTGTTATATAGAATTGGGAATAACAGTATGATGATAGGATTTTTGAATGTTAAGATGTTCTAAACTCACCCTCGAGGGTTTTATCTTTGATTTAATGAAATTTGATTGTTTGTGTTTTTATTGGATTTATTGTGATTTAATTACTACAATTGCATGATTCGGTGATAAACTGAGAGGAGGAATCAAGTGAAAAATAATTACATAGGGCTAACAAGACTTAGGTTATTTCATAGAATGAGAATTAAATAAAATCGGTAAATTGTGTGAAGAGAGATCTTGCATAGGTTCCCGATAGTTTTGAACAACTTCAAATCTAATTAGGGTTTTGGATAGATTGTTAATCGAGAGATTGCAATTTCCATAATCTGATTAGGGCTTATAAATTAGGGTTAATGGTTATAACTCAAGAGAGAGTAATCAACCTTAGGACTATCTAGAACTAATAATCCAACAATTTATAATTGATTAGGTTAGCATTATAAGTAAAATTCCCCTTTCTCTCAATTGGTAGTTCCTTAGGTTAATTCTTTAAGTGTACGTTGTGATTGCTAAGTTGTTAATATTTTTTGATTGATTTTTGAATTTAATTGCTTGATTAAATTGCATTATTGTTTTTGTTTCATTAGATTTGAATTTACGATTTATTTTGGCCTTAAATTTTAGGATTAGATTATCCCTCCTCATGGGATCGACACCCTAGGTACTACTTGAACGACCCGTGCGCTTGCGGATTGTTGAGGTTAATTAATTAAAACTTACACAAATTGAAAAACTACAATAAAAAACAATCAAATTAAGCATTTAATCAGTCTCTCACAATCAACCCTTAAGAAGGGAAAGAATAATAAACTCAGTGTGAAATACACTTAATCATGTTTGTCAGCATCGATGTCACCTCCAAACTGGTTTTAGGAAGCTAGCTCTCTTTGGATATCTCACAGTTGAGAGCTTTGTCCCTTCTTATCATCTTCTCCTGATGCTCCCTTTTTCTTGCAGCCGAAAACACCAAAACCTTTCATAACCTATTGGCGTCACAAAAATGATGATTTTATACTAAAAAGTATAGGGTGAGCTTGCATAGCCTCATGGGTGTGACATAGGTTGTCACACCTGTGAGTGTGCATCATAGGTGTGACTAGTGTATCATACCCATGACACACTTGTCATGGTGGTGATACACCTTCTCACAACTTTGATAAACTTATCACAACCGTGAGAAGTGTTGCATGGTCCTAGGAGAGTGTATCATGCCCATGCAACCTTATACATGGTCGTGAACATATCATGCCTTAATCTTCTTTGTATTTTCAACATATGTCTTATATTTCTTAACATTTTCTTTTCTTCTTCTTACTTTAATCTTCTTATTCTTGTCCCATGAGGACAAGTAAGTGTTATCCTTCAGAAAATGACTCAATTATTTCTTCACTTCCAAATTATGCCTAAAATCAAATATAAACTAAAGTGAGTATCCTAAGCATTTTCCTAGCAATAATCAATAAGTGTTATGGAATAAATTTATAATCAATTAATAACATATCAATTTCCCCCATACTTGGCTTTTACGTTCCTCGAGTAAAACATCAAAATTAAGATTATAGTTCCAAAAACATTTACTTATTTCCCATATGTTCCAAGAATACGTAATCAAAAGAAAAGATGAGTGAATTTTAAAAATCATAGTAAGAATTTAACATTCAACGCTTCTACTCATGGTTAATCAACATTTATCATCTTCAGAAACTAAGCAATCTAATGGTGGACTTGGAAATGTGTTTAAATAAGATATATTTTGGGGTACACTCAACACCATTCATGATCATGACATTCCACAACTTTGCATATCATTTCATTTCTCCACCACAAAGTTTCACATGCATAATCATGAATCAAAGGACTTTTTAGGGTTGTAATGTGGACAAGGTATGTGAGATGTATTTGGGTAAAGTAGCATTAAATCCATTAAAGCTAGTGAAGCAAGGAAAAACACTCATTGTAACATCAAGCGCAAAATCCCACATTCACTCATAATTATGTACATCAACTATGATGAATGCAAAAATGATGTTTTATAGCTCAAAATCGAGTTCTCTCACCATAAACCACATCAAGAATATATTACTCACAAAATTTGATTATAAATAAAACTTTGTAACCATAGAAAGTGACCATTGAAAGGAAAATCTACCTCATATCCAACATACTTAAATAACCCATTCTCTGTCTTCTCTCTAAGTTTTAGCATCCTCACTCCTCCTTCCTGTTCACACTTCTTAACCTCTTCACAATTCTGAAATGCTCTTTTCATGCTTCCCTTCTTCCCTAAGATCCCTTTACATCCTCAAACCACCCTCTTTTACAGTTTGTTTTTTTATCATCCTTGTGTTCTCAGCTTGACATGCTAGGGTAGTAAGGTCTTTCTCATTTTTTCCTTCCTTCTGTCCTCTTTCATTTCCTCATTTGATATCTGCACCTTTCTACTTTTCCTACTTGTCAAAAACTGTTACCTATCTAGATACCACTATCCCCCCACCCATAACACAAAAAAACAACTCCATGGAGGATTTTCCTCCTTTACCCTTGCCTTCAAACCCAACTGCTGCCTTAAAAGCTCACAACTCTTCACCCTTACCCTCCACCTCTTTTGCTGCACCCACTTCTCACTCTCCTCTCCTACCAACTCCTTCTACTCTGCCTGCACTTCCCTCCTTTACTTTAACCCAACCTTTACCTCCCTCTTCATCGACTAGTCTAATACCAGCAAGGAGAACTTGGAAGCAGGTGGTAGGTGGCTCCTTAGACCTTTTTCTACACTTCTATCCACCCACGATTGATGCTCATCGCATTATTGTATCCTTGGATCTATAAGTTCTGTAAGAAGGCATCAAATCCTAGGAGATCTCCCTCATAGGGTTCTTCTGGGATAAAAGATCAACATTTTCTGTTATTAAAAAATGGGCACAATCAGCATGGAGAAATAAATGTTTTATTAAAGCAGTTATAGTAGAAGATAAATATCTATTGTTCATACTTTCTTCTAAATCTCAAGCACTTAAGATAATGGAAGAAGGGTCGTGGCATGCGTCAAATTTTCCACTTTTCCTATAGCCTTAGCAGCTAGGCTTTGAGGTCGATTGCAACAAAAAATTCCTATTCCAATGTGGGTAAATCTCTATAATGTTCTCCTTGAATATTGGACTACTAAAGGTCTAAGCATGATTGGTAGTTATATAGGCAAACCCCTATGTTTGGATGATCATACCGTAAATAAGAAGAGGTTGAGCTATGCTCTTATATGCATTAATATGAATCTATCCAACTAGCTTCTTGAATTTATCCTTATTATGAGATTGGGACTTGATGGATCTTTATATGAGGATCAAGTGACAATTCAATATCAATAGAAACCCTCACTTAATTCTCTAGGTAAAGGATGGCCTCCTATAGGTAAAACCTTTCAAAAATGTGATTGTGAGGAGCTAATGGGTGAGAAGAGCATCTACCAAGATGATGGACTGCCTAAAGTATCAGTACCGAGCACAAACTCAACTGGTCAAAATGGTGAAGATGGTTTTCCAATTGATAGGCCAGGGGAATCTGTTAAAGCAGATAGTGGTAAAATAGATATCGTTGAAGGAGACTCTGTTATAGCTGATAGTACTCCTACTGACAAGAGTGATGATACTCTTGCGGCTGAACCCTCAGGTATCTCTATTGATATCTTAAAAAATCAAAAGAAGTTGGTTACCACTTCTTCTCCTCGCGAGGATAAGAAGGATGATGGCCATATTACTGGGGAATTTTTGACAACAACAAAAAGTAAATCCAATAAGAGAAAAGGTAAGAGTTCCAAAAACAACGCTTTTTGACTATGAAAGTATTGCATGGAATGTGACGACGATTAACTACCTTAGAAAGCTCTCAACTTTAAGGGATTTTGTCTATAGCACAAATCCATGAATTTTTTTCTCTTTTTGAAACCAAAATCAGATATGCTAATCTTAGATTAATGAATAAACTGGGCTCTAGATTGAAATTTATTTCCAATCATCATGCTTATGTCTATAGGAGAATCATTATTGGTTATGATCCTGCATTGGTGGATGTCCATGTTTTTGTTACTGAAATGTAAGTTATTCACCTGAAATGGAAACCCATTCAGGATGTTGAAATTTTTTCTTATTTCATCTACGGTGCCAATCATGTATTCCAAAGGAAGCTTCTACGGGATAGTTTATCTGAGTTTCAAAAGGTTGTAAATGGCCTTTGGCTTCTATGTGGTGACTTCAATTCTACTTTATATAGAACTGAAGCTGATGGAAACTTTAGTTTGAGGAATTTATCAACTAACTTTCATACCTGTGTGAGTAAATTGGATATTCTTGACCTTAAATCCCACGACCACTTCTACACATGGAGTAATAAGCAGTCTACTAAATGGGCTTTGAGGATGAAACTGGATCGTACTATGGTGAATAGAGAATGGCTCACTCAGTTTCCTAATAGTATCTCTACATTCATGGATCCTCTATTTTCTGATCATACACCTATGCAAATTAAGATTCTACTCCAAGATCAAGGTCGAAGAGGTCCTTTTAGACTTAATAATTTTTTGCTGGATGATGATGGCTTTTCCAAAGATCTTCAGAAGGGCCTGGAGGTTTCAGTTGAAGACACACACCAATTCAAGTGTACCTAGAAGCTAAAGGCTGTTAATATGGAGATGAAATCTCTAATTAGCAGAAGACTACGTAAACACGACAATTCTTACCACAGCTAGAGCAAAGTTCGAATCTATTCAGGTTAAGCTTACTTTTGATACTTCAAATCCTATCTTATTGAACACTGAGAAGACCCTTTTGATATCTTATTTATCCAAGGCTAAGGATCTTGATAGTATAATAGAACAAAGAGACAAGGTCTATTGACTAATTAAAAGAGAAAAGTGCTCAAAATTCTTCCTTAACTCCATGTTAGACAGAAGGAATTCTAATAGGATCTTTTCTCTTAAGTTACAAGATGGAGTTGAAATCTCCCAGCAAGAAGACATCCTAAAGGAAGTTAAGAGATACTTTAAGAGCATCTATGGTCCTACCCATTACTAGGCCACTCCTACCCCTTTTTGCTCCATCATTCATACTAAGGTCTCATAAGAGCAAGTTGCAACACTCATTAAACTAGTGGAGGATAGAGAAATCGAGGAGCTTATGTTCCCAATGTAGCTTAATAAAGCTTCTGGACCTGATGGATTTAATGGATATTTCTTTCAAAAAACATGGTAGGACTCTGGCCCTATAGTTACGAGTGCCATTCTGGTATTCTTCTCTGGGTTGTGCTTCTTAAAGATATTAACAAAACTCATATTTGTTTGATTCCTAAATCCTCTTATTCTTCCTTATTAAATGATTACAGGCCTATTGCATGCACCAATTTTTTTTCTATAAGGTAATCTTTAAAATTCTAGCATATAGTTTGAAGGCAGTATTGAATTTACTAATCTTATATTAACAAAGTGCCTTCTTGCATGGAAGATGGATTGGGTATAATATCTCTATTGTCCAAGAATTGATAAAAGGGTATTAGAGAAAGAATAGTCCTCCTAGTTGTATCATTAATGTGGACTTCAAGAAATCACTTGATTATGTAGAATGGAGTTTTATTTTATATACCCTAACTCTTTTGGCCATCATGAGTTTTTCCATTGGGTTGAGGCCTGTATAACCACTCCATCATACTCCATTCTAGTTAATAGAAGGCCAACTGATCTCTTTAAGAGTGCAAGAGGCCTTAGACAAGGAGATCATATCTCTCCTTATCTCTTTATCATATGTATGGAAGTCCTAATGCAATTGATTATGTAGAAGGTAAGTACGAGTAAGGACTTCAAATATCACAGTGAATGTAAGAGGGTAAGGCTTATCAACTTATGCTTTGAAGATGACCTATTGCTTTTTTCTAAGGCCCATAATAAATCTATTGAATTACTCATCTCGACAGTATATCTATTGAATTACTCATCTTGACACTATCTTTTTTCAAAGATATTTCAGGATTGGAGGTTAACTTTACAAAAATCCATTTGATCCTAGCTAATAATGCCACTATGATGGAAGGATAAACCTCTGCAATTATAGTGATATGTAGGAAGCAAGCTCCTTTAACTTATCTGGGTTTTCTAATTACCAATAAAAGGATATAGTTCTTTGAATGCTTCCCTTTGATAGAAAAAATATAGAGAAGATTGAGTAGGTGGACTCATAAGATTCCATCTTTTGGTGGAAGATTGCAATTTATTAAATCTATACTTAATTCCCTTCATATCTACTAGTCCTCTAACTTCTCACTTGCTAAAGGAGTTATCAAAACCATTGAGAAGCAATTTAGAAGATTTTTTTGGGGAAAACTCAATTCAGACAAACACTTTGCAAAGGTGAAATGGTCAGAAGTTTGTAAAAAGAAGGATGAAGGGGGCTTAGGTCTGATCTCTATTGTCTCCTTTAATCGATCAGCTTTGATCAGAAATATGTGGAATATTCTACTAGATAAGCAATCTTTATGGATCCTCTGGTTTCATACCTATATCCTTAAAGGTTCTAGTCTTTGGACTATCCCTTTTAAGACCTTTTTTTCTTGGTTTTTCATTCAACTATTAAAGTTAAGACCCCTTTTATAACCTTCGGTGACTTGTAAGATTGGAAATGGTGAAAAAAGATTCCTATGGTTCGATAATTGGACAGTAAAGGACCCGTTATCAGATTTCCAAGCTCTTCAGATTTGGAATGGCCTTCCTATCAACTTGAAAACTAAATCCATCATCCTAAGGGGCCAATGGAATATTCCAAGGGAATTACAGTATCTCACTCCTCATTACCACCCTAATTTTGATAGAGGGTACTCATTTCAATGCCTTAAGCTCCTTCCTAATACCTTCCAACTTGTGAAATTCAGGAAATGGGAGAATCAAAATCACCTAAGACAACCATGGTTTCCTATCATTTGGCACAAGGCTCTCATGCCTAGCTATTCCATTATTCTCTGGCTCACTGTGGTATATAAGCTAAGTACAATGGACATACTGCACTATATTACCTCTAACTCTATTTGTGTTCTCTGTGAGTTAGAAGAAGAATCTAGGAATTATCTTTTCTTCCTCTGCCCATTCTCTCAGTTCATATTAGAGAAAATACAGGAATTGTGTCTTATATCTAATGTTGGTAACATTTTTGGGGAAGCTCTATACTAGTTTTAGAAGGTGAATCATACCTCCAACTACAACAAGTAAATCTATGTCATCTCCTTCGCCTTGTCCATTAAGGAGATTTGGTGAGACAGAACATCAGAAGATGAGAAGAAGGGGCAAAGGTCTCAACCATGCAATACCTATGGAGAGCTAGCTTCCCGATGCTAGTTTGGAGGTGACATCTATGCCGACAAACCCGATTATGTGTATTTCTCACTGAATTTGTTGTTCTTTCTTTTCTTATGGATTGATTACGTTATCCTATGTTTAATGTTTGGGTTTTGTGTGAGAATGATTGAATGCTTTATTTGATCTTTTTCTCGATCTCTCAAGGTCTCTTTTAGGGTTTCGATGGGTAGCTACTCAAATTTCTTCGAAGGCTCTCTCCCAGACTCCTCATTTTGACTTGTAATGTTCTATTTATACTTTTAAGGCTCTACGTCAAAGTTGGGGTCTAAATAATCCAAGAAATCTTGCGAAACTTGAGTATTTCTATCAGCCCGACACAGGCCACAATCGTGGCCCTGCCTGCCATAGCTAGCTCCTTAACTTTTATGTCACGATCGTTTAGCCACGATCGTGGCTTTATGTGCATGATCGTGGCCTGGATGTATGTTTTCTGTCACGATCTTGCCCTCATGTACACGATTGTGGCCTAGCTGATCTGGCTTTTCCTTTCTATCACGATCGTGGCCTACTGTGCCATGATTGTGACCTATTATTTTAGCCCGAAAGCTCTTTGAATCTTCTCCGTTCTTCACCGTTTACCCTAAAACTCTAACAAACCCATCAAGATACCTCAAAAATATAACAATTAAGCTCAAAGACTCATACTAACCTATAAAAAAACTAAAACACTCAAACTAACATAATTAATGCATACTCAACACTCAAATTCACACTAAATACATCACAAATTAAACCCTAAAACATCATGCAATTGACAACTATCACAACTCTTGGGCTAGGTGTGACGTAGTCAGTCTAGTGGGAGTTGACACTTTAACTATACTCTTAACCAAGTGAGGTATAGATGGTGAGAGGATGAATTGCATGGGAACATTGTATACGGAAGGGTTCATAGTCAAACCACTAACTTTTCAGTCAATTGGGGTTTATGATGCATTGCTAGATACTGCTCGTGACTTTCTTGAGTTAAGTGTCAATTCAAGTGGCCAATATAACTGGGAACCTAATGGGTCACATGTATTGGAGATGCAAAGAATGAGTAAAACAGTTTTGGATGGTGATCCAATTTATGAGAGATGCATGAATAAGCTACATAAGTTTGGTAGTTTAGAGTCATTTGATTGTGAATCATATGACATATGTGAATCTTGCTTATTAAGCAAGATTACAAAATTACCCTTTAAAGAAGGGGTGGACGTTTTCATGCTTATTAAATAGGATCAATGGCCATTTTATTCCCACTAACTCTATGCATTGAAGTTGGAGGTTAGAGGAATGCCAAATGGTGTAAAAACAAAAATTTTATTGCAAGTGTTGTGTGAAAATAGAGAGAATTTTGATGAAGTGTTTATCATCTTCTCTCACTTTCTATAAACACTCTTTGAAGAACACACATCAAAAGCTAGCACTTTTGTGTTGATCTACCATTTCCTGGGAGGTTTCTTTCTTCTGTTTTCATATGGACTACGTTAGAGATGATCTAGCTTAGTTTTTTTGGTTTACAAAAACCTAATGTCGTGAAGAGATTAAAGAATGAAGGAGATCATCAGGAAAGGTATACACATCTTATTCATGTTTTGATTTACTACATTTAATGGCACATGTTTGATTCTGCAATTTCTGGGTTTCATTTTATTTTTCACAGTGTATGTTCAGATTTTTGATGCATATGATGCATAATCTAAACCTTACAATGGTATCAGAGAAAGGTTTGTGCCTATTAGATGTAGTTTCATTACATATGCAATAGGATTGCATGGTTATGACAGTTTAGGATCTATCATGTAAAATGTAGAATTAAATTGTAAAATGTTGTGTTCATGATTTTCTTTCACTGATCTACTCAAGAGATGTTTATAGATGATTTTAGTGATTGAACATTAATTTTAATGTGATTAAAATATTTATTTTCGAATTTTATACAACATGCATGAAAATTGTTTTCCTACAGAATATGTGACGTTAATTGGCTAAATTATTGAGGATCAACATTTTTTATTTGAATTTGATTTTGGAAAAATTATTTAAACATATATAGGATGGTTTTAATCCTCTGAAAATTTTCCATAATTAATTAAAATTTTTCATTTAAAATTTTCAATCAGTACACAGATTTAGTCGGTTTTGTTGAAATTGATGGAACTGTTTTGTTTGATAATTTTGTATGTGTATATTTCGGTTCCAAACCTTAAAAATATTTTCATGAGATAAAATGTGTTATTTTGATGTCTTGTTTATGACCAAAATTAGATTTCTGGAAAAATTTTAGATGTCAAATTTGTCATTTTATGTGTGTAGGTGTAGTTTAAGTTATCCTGATGATTTTGGGTGATTTTCAATTTATTTTGATGAACTTGAAATGACCTGAAGATGCATGGAATGATGATTTGAGGTTCTGAAAATTTTGGAAAACTTTGGAAATTAATTTTGAATTATTTTAGGTAGAGCATAGAATTTTTTAATATGACTAGAAAGTGGCATGTGTAACAAAATTAAAGTGTTTAATTTTGACATTAAATAAGTATTTTAAGGTGAATTAATTTTGTATTAATTTCTGGAAAATTGGAGTTTAATTTAATTTGATTAATATTAAATTCCAAATTGAAAATGACTGGCAAAATTAAATTTTAGCCAAGATTAGTGATAGTTGTGCATTAGTCTATGTTTTTTTTAAGTAATTGGCATGTGTTTCTTGCATAATTGTTGATTATTGTTGTAAAGGATTCATTTTGTATCTTTTCATTTTGTTTGATTTCCATTGTTGTTCTTTTATGTTTAATGTTAATTTAAGGTAAGAATTGATTTTTTTTTATAGGAATGAAGATGGAGCAATTTGGAGATTGAGTTAGAGATCAAAGAGGAGAAGAGAAGAGGGAACTCTCTGTTGCAAAATAATCCGAGACAATATGCGGGACTTCACTAAACATAGGGTTTTTGGACTGTTAAAGGGTAATTAAGACTCCAAGGTAAAGAAGGACGACACCCTTCTATCGAAAGAGCCTCCTAGAGTGAAGAACACAAGTTTTAAGTCTTGAGAGATCGCTCAATTGACTTTATTTAATTTGATTAGGGACAATTAATTACAACTTGAGAGAGGGTAGTTAATACACTCAAAAATCTTAAGTGAGACACAATTCGATTAATAGAATAGGAGGGAGACAAAATAGGGAAAAAGTAATCTCTAGTCTTTAGATTCTTGAATTTTAATTTTCTGCACTTTGGTATTGTCTATTGCTTTTTGTTAGTCTTCAATTTTAATTTAATTTTCCAGATTATTTACATTACATAATTTCATTTCTTAAACAAAGTTTGACCAGAATTAAGTGGTGTCTGGGCATCAATCCCTGTGGGATCGATATCTGTTTTTCAACTAAAAGTTACGACCTATACATTTGTAGTTTTTGAGCATAAAATGAGTAGATTATTTTACATTTCAACAATTTTTTGGCGCCGTTGCCAGGGATTGATTGTTTAGCATCTTGTTTAATTTATATTACTTTGATTTAAGAATTCTGATACTTTTCCTTTTGTATTTGTAGGTGTATGAACATAAGGAATAAGCGAGGAACGAAAGAAGTTAGTGGAGACGAATTTCCCGACATCAAGAGCCACGAAAGAGAATTAAGAAGGGCAAAGCGTCTAAATGTTTCACAAAAAGATATGGCTAAAGAAGGAGAACAAGGAGGAATGGGGAGGACACTGATGGATTTCATAAGGCTAAGATTTAGTCCTTAAGGAGTAGCGAGACCAGTGGTCTAAGCGAACAATTTCGAGATAAAAATGGCACTCCTCAACATTTTACAAAATAGTGTGCAATTCTACGGGCTATCCAATGAGAATCTAAATGCCCACATTGCCAATTTTTTAGAGATCTCTGATACTTTCCGATTCAACAGAATGTCCGATGATGCGGTCAAGCAGAGGTTGTTTTCTTTCACATTGAAAGATTGGACTAAAGCGTGGTATAACTCGCTAAATTCGGGGTAGATAACTACTTGGTAGCAACTTGCCCAAGCATTCCTTGTAAATTATTTTCCGTTGACGAAGACAATGAAGATTATCAAAGAAATCATAAATTTCCAATAGAATGATGGGGAATCTCTTTATAAAGCTTGGGAAAGATTTAAAGAATTATAGAGAAGTTGTCCCTATCACAACCTTCTGAGGGAGTTCCTACTTCAGATTTACAATGGAGTGAATCCGAGCACAAGAGGAAGATCGATGCAGTAGCTAGAGGTTCATTAATGAGGAAGACTGTGGACGCAGCTCATGATCTTTTGGAGGAGTTAGCAAGTAACAGTTACATATAGTCACGGCTCTTACGAAGCAGCTAAACAATAAGCAAGGAGCATCTACTTTGACAGTGAAGGCGATGCAAGTGCAATGTGAGCTGTGTAGGAAGAACAACCATGGCTCAATGGAGTGTTTTCTATTGGGAACCAGCGAACAGGTAAGTTACCTGAATCAATCGCAGCGAGGTAATAATCCTTATTCCAATACTTATAATCTGGGGTGAAAAAACCACCCAAAATTTTCTTAGAGTAATAACAATGCAGGTGGTCAAGCGAGACCACAAGGACCTCGGGGATTCCAACAAGATCAAATTAGAGCGATGGAAAGTAAAATGGACAAGATGATGGAAGTGTTGAGATCCAAATTAGCAGCTCAAGAGGAGAATCAGAAGAGGATGTTTGCAAGCCAGGAGGATATTTAGAAGAGGATGGAAGTAAAGTTTGACTAGATCATGAAGAACCATACATCAACGATCCACAATTTGAAGGTTCAGGTAGGTCAACTCGCCAATATTTTATCTTCTAGAAATGCAGGTAGCCTATTGATTAACACCGAAGTCAACCAAAAGGAAAGTATCATGGCCATCACTCAGACAGAGAAAAAGGAAAGTGAACATAAGGAGAAAGACGGAGACAAGAGAGAGGGACAAACAATTTTGGAATTCCTTCTAAGTGAACTAGTAAGCAAGTCGATTAGGGAACTTCAACTTAGGCTTCCACACCATATTTTTACTCAGCAGAAGTCATCTTCAAGTGGAGTAGCGAGAAATTATAAGGAGGTTAAGTTAAGTAAGATGATGGATATAACAAATCAACTCCAAACAAAGCTAACATTAAAGGAACTAGTGAAGAAAGAGGTCAAAGAGCATATATCAGAAGGAAGTCCACATATAACACAAAAGAAAGAAGAACCAGGGGACTTTTTCATTTCGTACAATATAAATGGAGTTAAGATAGCTAGGGCATTTGTAGATTTTGGAGCTGCTATCAACATGATGCCCTACATGTTTAGTCAGAAGTTGCATTTAGGAATAGTAAGGAACAGGAGGGGCACCGATATAGCCTCTTCCTAGCCCTCCACATCCTGAGCAGTCCCGGAGCTGAAAGAAGCAACAGAGGAGGAACTGAGTGCACCAGTGGAGGTTGACTGATTTCAACAAATCCGCAACCAGATGACCTCCAACCAATGGAAAATGACATCCCAAATCAACAAGCTCAGCACCCAAATGCGGCAATTCCACAAGGAGCGACATAGCTTGAAGAAGAGGTTCCTCAAATTCTATCGGCGGAACAATTTTGAAGCTCCTTCGTCAACACTATCGCCACCATCATCTCCATAAGTTTTTCTTACCCTTTAATTTTAAATTTTTTTATTTCTTTTGTTTGGTTTCATTTCATTTCATGTTTGTTTGGTTTCATGTCATTTTCTTTTGTTTAGTTTGCTGTCATTTTTTGTTTGGTTTGATGTCATTTGTTTGTTTTAGTTTCTTTTGTTTAGTTTGATGTCATTTTCCCTTATTTGATGGTTGACTTGTCACAATGAGGACAATGTGATCTTTAAGTGTAGGGAGGTGACATTGACTTTCTCAATTGCATTGTTTGCATTTTGTTAAATAAGGTGCAAGTTTAGGCATATCATGTTTTTTATGTCAGCAATAGAATTGCACTTGAATCATTCTGATGGATATAGCCATAAGATTTTGTCATGCTAGTTGGAATTAGATTGAATACATGCTTGAACTTGGATCAGGCTAATTGAGTAGAGAGTGAACCATATAGAGTGATGAAAAGTAGTTGATTACATAAGCTTAGTCACAAATTGACATTTGAGCAATGAGATAGAGTAGAGATGCATAATGAGTTTTCATTTAAGCCAAAGTAAGGATTGAGTCCATATAACTCCATCTATAGTCATTCTATTTTTTTGTTGAGTGATACTTCCTTAGGTTATTACCTTCAGAACTTGCTTTGAATCGGTTTGAGTCTATTGGATACATGCTTAATAGAGATGATTAATGCCCTTTTTGTTTTAACCCTTAGCTTAAATGACCTAGCCGTTGATTATCCCTTTCTACCCCCGTTAAGCCTTAACCTTTTGTTTCTTAAAAATTCCCAAAATTTTAGAACCTTAAATCCCATTAGCGTACTTATTCACAAGCTTAGTAGCGTATTAAGTAATTCATTAGTTGGGATCGTTGTGAAAATCTTTACCAAGATGAGTTGGGTGTATTTTTGCCTGTGGATTACATTGTATATAGCTGCTATTACATTTATAGTTTCTTCCATGTGTTTATTTTAAAAAAATTGTTGAAAAGAAAAAGAAAAGGAAAAGGAAGAACAAGTGAGTAGCATCAATAAGTGCAAAATATTAGTTATATTTGTATATCTCAGAGTTATGTTTTCTTATCCCGTTTTATCTATTTTTTTTGCTTTATGAATGCTTGTGTTAACCTTTCTTCCCTCTTTACCCACCTTAACCTTACTACATCATAACCCTAAACAAGTCCTTTTGATCTATTTATGCATGCAATCATTATATAAGAGAATTGGTGTATTAGCAAGCCCATGGTAGTGTTGTTTCCTATAGGAAGTTTAAGCGAAACTCTAACCATCAAACACTTGAGAGAAATGAGTGAAAATTATGAAGAAGATTCATTTTGTATCTATACTTATCTTTGATTTATGGCCAATTGTTGAGTTTGTTTATGTACACCAACGAAAAAGTAGTCATAATATGTGTGGTAACTTAATATTTTAGTTAGCTTAAATTTGAGAGATTTTATGCTTTGGTCTTTGTGAAAATGAAGTGATAAAATTGATTGGTTTTTTTATTTTGCTTGAGGACAAGCAAATATTTAAGTTTGGGGATATTGATACTTGTGCATTATTCTATGTTTTTCTAAGTAATTGGCATGTGTTTCTTACATAATTGTTGATTATTGTTGTAGTTCATAATTCATTTTGTATGTTTTCATTTAGTTTGATTTCCATTGTTCTTGTTTTATGTTTGATGTTAATAAGGTAAGGATTGATTAATTTTTATGTAGGAATGAAGATGGAGCAAATTGGAGATTGAGTTAGAGATCAAAGAGGAGAAGAGAAGAGGGAACTCTCTATTGCAAATTCCCACGATCGTGGAAATCATGCCAATTCCCACGATCGTGGGAATTATAATCTGAGACAATATACGAGGCTTCATTAAACTTAGGGCTTTTGGACTATTAAAGGATAATTAAGCCTCTAAGGTAAAAAAGGGATGAAACCCTTCCGTAGAAAGAACCTCCTGGAGTGAAGAACATAAGTTTTGAGTTTTGAGGAAGGATTGAATTCAAGGATTATCATCAAGATTGGGGAAAATGGCACATCAACATCAAAAATTCCAGATTTTGGCAAAGAAGAGAAGAAGTCTCCTTTATTCAATTTTCTTTGTTTTCCTTTCTTCTAATCTTTGTAAGATGGATTATTTGTGTGTTGATGATGTTATGGAGATCATGAGTGGCTGATTTAGTTTGAGGGATTGCTTTTGAACTATTTTTGTTGAACTCCTATTTTATTGAATTGAATGAAAGTGTTTGATTATTGTTGATTTTTTTTATCTTGCAACAAATCGAGAGAGTGAGTAAGGTTATATGTGTAAGATTGTACAATGAGAGTTGATAACCTATAGACATACAATCATCATGTTGATTGATTAGTTAAAAGAGACATCTCGGCTAATTCAATTAATCACCATAGGATAGTTTAATAACTAGTTAAATACGTGGAGTCATTGGGTAGGTTGAGAGATCATTCAATTGACTTCATTTAATTTGATTAGGGAAAATTAATTACACTTTAGGAGAGGGTAGATAATACAATCGAAAATCTTAGGTAACACATAATTCGATTAATAGAATAAGAGGGAGACAAAATAAGGAAAAAGTAATCTCTAGTCTTTAGATTCTTGAATTCTAATTTTCTGCACTTTGTTATTGTCTATTGCTTTATGTAAGTCTTTAATTTTAATTTAATTTTCTAGATCATTTACATTACACAATTTTGTTTCTTAAACAAAGTCTTATCTCAATTAAGTGATGTCTGGGCATCAATCCCTGTGGGATTGATATCTGATTTTCAACTACAAGTCATGACCCATACACTTGTGGTTTTTGACCTAAAAAGAGTAGATTGCTTTGCATTTCAACAATTAGCAATTCAATTTAAGAGTTGAATCGACTAGGATCCATAACTTGTCATAACCAAAAATTATATGTGTTCTTTGATGCTTTAGAGAATGCATGCTGGGATTTTGTGGGGGCTTGCATGATGGATGGTTATGGACTTAAGTCCAATTTGATTGAGACATCTATATCATGAGATATAGTTGTAGTAACTATATA
>JAOQMS010000005.1:19387901-19399927 GCA_027563885.1 Erythroxylum longipes
TTTAGGGAACCAAGAGAATCCTACCCAAGAGCAAGGGGAAAGACAACCTTGACTTGGACTTTTGCAAGTAAATAAGGTGGGTTTCATGTTTATAATTGGATAATGAGCCATTATGTTTTCTTTTTAGTCAAGAAAATAGAATGATTTTTCATTGCTCTATAATTGTGGCATTTGTTGCCTTTGAATGATTTGAGAAATTTCAATGTTCTTGATATTTGAATTTGGTTGATTAATTGTGAAAATGATGATGGAAGTGCATATGAAATATTTCATGTTCATGAAAGACATGTTTTGAAAATGTGCCATTTGGGCAACATATTTACAAGTTATAAAATACATGTTATATGGGTTTGGTTTGGTCCCTTAAGTATGTCAAGTGCACTTTGACTAAAGGTTTCTCCCTCCTGCCCACTAGTGGCATAGAGCTCCTTTACAGACTCCCATAAGTTCACCGCTACTCAAAACCATTTTGTAGGAATACGATAGTACATTCTGTTCACGGCTACACAGGACCCTTATGGGAAATGTGTAGTACGTTCTGTTTGGGACCAACCCAAACCATTCTGATATGTTTATGTGTTCATGATGCATTGACAAGATTGATGTATACATGATTTGTTTTATTGTGAATTTGGTTGAAAATTTAATAATCATGCGATTTATGATTCAATAAGAATTTTCTATGACAATGAACATTTTAAATGGTTTTGCTTGTTATTAGTTATAAACTTGTTACCCATGAGCTTTTAAGCTCACCCCCACAATTCCCTCCTCAGGTGCAGAAAGAGAAGATTAGCAATCCTTGCAAGGCATTGGAACTCTAAGATAGTTAGAGATTTTTGTAATTAAGTTAGCTAGGAACTTTTGTATTTTAGAATCATTTTAAGCATAAGCATTCAATTGTATCATGTGTACTTTTGTATTTTGTATTTTGAAATGAGTTTGTATAAACTTTATTTGGGTTCATTAATGAAATAAGATTGGAATTTTCTTTCTTGTGAAATCTTTAAATTTGATTGTTTGATGTTCGATTGCTATGGGCCCGCCACCCTTATGGGATGACAGGCTTCGTTTTGTCTCCAAATGTTGGGTTTCGGAAACAGGATCCAACAACTTGGTATCAGAGAAACTAGTTAGACTCCAAAAATGGGGTCTAACAGGTTTGATATTAGAGTATGAACGTTGGGCTCTAGAAACAGGGTCTAACACGAGTAATAGCTACCTATGGACCAACGAGTGGAGTAAACAAACCACTACATTTCGAGAACAAAAAGGAATTGTAGATGTTGATCAAATGACGGAGATGTAAGCTAAAATTGATAACCTAACTCGATAGGTCAACAATATGAAGGCTTCGTCCTCAACTTCAGTGAAAGCCATGCAACTTAAGTGTGAAATCTGTGGACAACTGGACCATGATATGGTGGAATGTTTCTTGATGAAGGAAAGCAATCCAGAGCAAGTGAATTATATGGGAGCTCAATATGGACAAGGAAGGGGAAACAATCCTTACTCCAACACTTACAACCCTAGGTGGAAGAATCACCCTAACTTCTCGTGGATGAACAATGTTGGAGGGCAATTTAGACCTCAAGGACAACCAGGCTTCCTGCAAGATAAATCAAGTTCGATGGAATCCAAGTTGGATAAAATTTTAGACAAGCTTGGAACCCTAAATGATGCACAAAAGAGATTGGATGGCATATTCAAATAAGTAAATCAATTATCAAATGCTTTCTCTACACGAATTAAGGGAATTCTTCCTAGCAATTCAGGAAAAAAACTGAGGGAGCAATTAAAGGCTATTACACTTAGAAGTGGGAAGGAAATTGAAATACCCACAAAGACAATAGAGGAGCACGTACCTCCTATTGAGAAAGATAAAAAAAAGGAGAAAGAGCTGAATATGAACGAATACCCTCCTTATGTAACTCCTCTACCATATCCACCCAAGATTCCTTTCCCTCAATAATTACAAAGAAGAAGAGAGATGCATAATTTGTAAAATTCGTTGAGAAATTGAAGACATTACAAATAAATCTCGCATTTATAGAGGATTTGGAACACATGCCTAAATACGGGAAATTTTTTAAGGACATATTATCAACGAAGCGTACTTGGGAAGATAATCAAACGTTAGCTCTAACTGGCACCTACAGTTCCATAGTCACCAGCTAGATGCCATCTAAATTAAAGGATCCAGGGAGTTTCACAATACCCTGTATTGTTAGTGAATTTGAATTTACAAAGTGTTTGTATGATTTAGGAGCAAGTATTAATATTATGCCTTTATTAATATTCAAAAAGTTAGGACTAAGAGGTCAAGCCAACATTGATGTTAATTCAGTTGGGTGATCAATCCATTAAAACACCATTTAGAATAGTGGAAGACGTTTTGATGCAAGTGGACAAGTTTATTATTCCTGTAGATTTTATGAACTTGAAGCCATTGTCACATTACTGCATTGAGTGTTGTGAGATTTTGTGTGTTTGTTGTTTTGTTTGCTTAAGAACAAGCAAATGTTTAAGTGTGGGGATGTTGATAAGTGTGAATTGCATTGTGTTTTAAGGCTTAGTTTGATATATATTTAATTGTTAATTCACTCATTTAGTATGTGTTTAGGTTAGAATTGTGTTAGTTTATTAATTATTTATGTTTTAAGTGTTTTATGGGTTAGTACAAGTATTTGAACTTAATTATTATATTTTTGAGGTACCTTGATTAGGAATGTTAACAGGTCGGGACGACTCGAGCCAGCCCGGGCCATGGTGGCCTGTGGCCCGGTAGGCTAGGACGGGTCAGCTTGAGGCCTGGCCCGCCTACCCTAGCCAGCCCGGGCCATGGTGGCCTGTGGCCTATGGCCTGTAAGCTGGGACGGGTCAGCCTGAGGCCTGGCTCGACGGGCCCGAACTGCAATTTATTTTTTAAGTAAAAAACTTCCAAAACGACATCGTTTTGGAAGTAATGGGCATGGTCAGCTCGTGGCTCGTCATTTTTCCATCCTTAACCTTGATGTGTTTGTTAATGTTTCAGGATCAACATTGAAGGACGGAGAAGTTTCAGAGACACTCGGGCTGAAATAATGACACATAGTCGTGGCACAACAGGCCACAATTGCGAAAAAAGCCCAGGGCGTGGCTCACGATCGTGGCCTACTTGCTATGATTGTGACAGAAGGCTCGGATGTGGCCCACAATCATTGCCTATATAGGGAAGATGCTCAAACACTTAAAAATGTCAAGTTTCGAGGGATTTTTCAAACATTTTGGACCCCAAAAAAACCCTGGAGCTGCTCATAACACAAAAGGTATTTAAAGAATAAGACAAAGACTTAGGAGGAGCTTTTACATTAGCCATTCTTAGAGAAACCCTAGGGAGAATTATCGAGAGATAGAGAAAAAGAAGGAAGAGAGAAGAGGAGAAGAATCCGACTCGATGTACTTTCCAGATCCAAAGTTTCAGAGGTCGCTGCCTCCCGTCATCCATTCAATTATGTATTTCCTGCTATTTTTAGTTTTATTATTATATAGAATTGAAATAACAGTTGATGATAAGATTTTTGGATGTTGATAATGTTTTAAACTCACCTTTAGGGTTCTATCTTTGATTCAATGAAATCTGATTCCTTATATGTTATTTGGATTTATTGTGATTTAATTCTGGACGTGCATAATTCGATAATAAACTGAGAGGGTGAATCGAGTGAAAAAAATTAAATTGGGCTAACGAGAGTTAGGTGATTTAATAGAACAAGAATTAAATCAAATCGATAAATTGTACGAAAAGAGATCTTTCATAGGTTTCTGATAGTTTATTAGACAACTTCAGATCTAACTAGGGTTTTAGATAGGTTGTTAATTGAGAAATTGTAACTTCCATAATCTAATTAGGGTTTATAAATTGGTTAATGTTTATAACTCAAGAGAGAGTAATCAACCATAGGATCATCTAAAACCAATAATCCAGTAATTCATAATCGATTAGGTTAGCGTTAAAGATAGATAAAATTACCTTTCTCTCAATTGGTAATTCCTTAGGTTGATTCTTGAGTGTGTGTTGCAACTGCTAAATTGATAGTATTTTCGTTATTGATTCTTGAATTGATTTGAATGATTGAATTAAATTCTTATTCTAGTTTCATTACATTTTGAATTTCTACGATTTGTTTTGGCCTTATATTTTAGGATTAGATTATCCCTGCTCTTGGGATCGACACTTTAGGTATTACGTGAACGACCCGTGCACTTATGGATTATCGAGGTTAATCGATTAAAACTTACACACATCGAAAGAACCCGATCATAAACCATCTCAATCTTACACATTAAATTAATAAAAAGGTAAATGGGCAGGAAATGAAACTTAGTTGGAAGATTCAAGAAAGCAGCGGCGTCGAAGATCACTATTTCGGCAAGCTTCAACATCAGAACCCTACTATTCTTCGTCCTCTTCTTTTCTCTCTCTCGTCTTTCTCTCTCTCTTTTTGGTTTTCAAATGTAGGCTGAATGTAGACTCCCCTATAGGGTTACATCATTGCACTTTTATATTCTTTTCCAATTAAAGTCACCCTAGTGTCTTTTCGAGGCCCAAAATGTCTAAACTGTCCCTCAAAAACTCGAATCTGAAAGTGACTCTTCAGTTGTTTGTGCATAGTTCACGATCGTGGCCCTTAGTGCACGATCGTGGTCGATTTGTCTACTCTCTGTCACGATCGTGGCAGATTCTCCACGCTCGAGCTTCTGTCACGATCATGGCATAGTTGCCGTGATTGTAGGCCTATGTTATTGCTTCTATCATAATCATGGCCTGCTTGCCACGATTATGGGACTGTGTTTAGTTCTCCTCCGAAACTCCTTTGAATGCCCTGAAATACTAACAAACTCATCACGACACCTTATATATATAAAATTCAAGCTCAAAAACATGTTCTCACATAAAAAAACACTTAAAACACAAATATTTATGAACTAACACAATTCTTAACCTAAGCACACACTAAACAATCAAATTAACCACTAAACACATATCAAATTACCTATAAAAATACAATGAAAGCTACACCTATCAATTTGCATTGGTTATTTTTTTAAGAAATGGGTCTCCACTAGTGGTGGTGCTAGCCGCTAGTGAAGCTACTTCTCTATCGCCTTGGATAGTGGCAATCTAGCCCCTAATAAGGGCAATGCCTAGTCAGATGATATGGAGAAGGTCTCCTAAAAGAGAAGAACATTTCGGCATCTGGAGAAGCACAGACAAGCTAAAGCTAAGAAGCCTAAGCAAGGGAGTAGCAAACAAATCAGTGTCACCACACACATAGGGAGGTGATGACAGCATGAGAAAACCTTAGCAGATGCAACAACAATAAGGTGTATGTCAACATTTGTTTGGCGTGCAATAGAAACATTCTAAGCCTTCCTTTTAAATTGAGAATTTTATTTTAATTCTCAATTCAATTTTATTTTATTTTTGTATGTGTTTTAAGCCTTTTTAATTAGATTGATTTATTTAAGAATAAATTGATTTAAATTCCTAACAAATTTGAAAAAGTGTTTTTCTAAATGTTTAAAATTAGTTTTCAAAGGATTAGTTTTATTAGCAATATCTTGGAATTTAGTTTAATTTTTAAAAGAGTTGAATTACTAAATTAAATTAGTTTTTAAATTAATAATTAAAATCAAGCAAAGGTTTTTAAGGATTTATTTCATAATTTGATTATGTTAGAAATTATTAATATAATAAAATTATATTATTTTGATTGGACCAAAAAATTTTAAAATATTAAATCCCTCAAATGAATATTAAGTATATGTTAAGAATATGATAATTGCCTTCATGATTTAAAAAAAAAACTAGAGTTTTGTTTATTGTAAGGCTTGTTGAGCAAACTCAAAGCCTTTTTTATCTGAATATGTTTTATTTTAAAGTATTGGGTCTTATTTAACGAGATTTTGATGATTTGGATGAGCAAAATCATGACCATATGAATTTAGAGGTAAAGTTAGAAATAATATATAAGATATATTTTAGCAAAAAGTTGTTAGCTAATGAATCTACGGGTCTCATAAGATGTTATAGATAAAGTTGTTATCTACCTTATTTAAATTTAGTTGGTTTATTAAGCAAAATCAAAGTAAAATAGGGTTGAATGGGATCCTATTGTTGGGTTAGCCATGGTTGCATGCATCACATGCATACAAATGCAGCGGAAGTGTCGAACCCGGAAACCACAAAATCATATATGCATGTAAGGATATGTATCTAAGAATATGAAATATAAAACCTTTTACCTTATGTTTCTCCTCCTTTCTGGTTTCTTCTCCTTGTTTGGGTTGTTGCAAACACCAAACCCTTCCTTGATCACCAAAGAACACGCAAAGAAGATGAAGAAACAATGTATAAGGGTGTTTTGAGCACCAAACTAGATGAATTCTAATAGATGCTCAAGATGATGGAAGATAGGTCAAGAATTTTGTTGCATGCACTTTAATTCATGCAACAATTGCATGAATTGCAAGAATAAGACTCAAGACGCCTCACTCTCACTTTAGAACTCTTCTAGAGCCCTCATGTTATCACTTGTGCTTGTAAGAAGTGGAAGAAGCTCGTGTACATAAGTGAAGAACTCACTTATATATCATTTCGTGGCTTCTATCACGATCGTGGCCTTGTCGTGGCCTGTCTCTCCTTTGGCCACCATCATGGCCCTATGAGTCATGATCATGGCTTGCTTAAAATGGCCATACACATTTTATTTTTCATCTGATCTTTTATGTGCGTGACTTTTAGATTCTCGGTTATTTTAGGCACTTGAATTAACTCTTAATTCAATTAAATCATGAAGGGTTTCATGATGCCAATTTGCTGGAATATAAGTGGATTAATACATGAACTCTTTGATAATTAATTATCCAATTTATGAACCTTTCCATAGACAATTACCATGCAATTTATCCTTTCACCAAACTATACCCTACTTGGTTCGAAGTATGGGTTTAAAATGGTCATATACACTTTGTTTTTCATCTGATCTTTTATGCATATGACCTTTAGGTTCTAAGTTATTTTAGGCACTTGAATTAACTCTTCATTCAATCAAATGATGAAGGGTTTCATTATGCCAATTTGTCGGAATATAAGTGGATTAACACACGAGCTCTTTGATAGTTAATTATCCCATTTATGAACCTTTCCATAGACAATTATTATGCAATTCATCCTTTCACCATACTATACCCTACTTGGTTCGAAGTATGGGCTATGTGTAAGCTCTCACTAAACTGACTACGTCACTTCTAGTCTAAGTGATGTTAGTTCTTGTCCTAGATCTTGTTACTCTATGTGTCATTGAAGACTCTCTTCATAGCACATAATTGCTCTGGCCAGAGACTCCTAAGTAATGATCCCGACAAGAGGTCGTGGGTATCATCTCCTTCTATCAGGAGTGGTGAATCCTTTATTGGCTACCCAGTTACCTTCAAATACAAATAGATGTACCCAATCACCACCCTAAAAGTGACCTCGTCTTGAGGTAATATGGAATGATGTCAAAGCACAAGATTCGTATCCAAGATATCCTTGAGTACCTCAAGTCTACGGATATTTGCACCATTACTATGATGAGATTAATCATTGGCATTTGATAGATCATTCATATGATAGTCTCATAACGGGTCATCCAATATAATTACTACTCTTAGTAAGCATTTACATGTTAACTCTAAACAAATCCTGCTTACAATTTGCGAGATCCCTACTTGATCAAATCAAGGAGTATAACATGTGCATATCTATCTGGATTAATAATATCCTATCTTATTAACCCTATAACTAGGGATTATTTAGATACTAATATAATTGCATATGATAGGAATCTTATTATCATGATCTCATCATGATTTCCTTCATGCTATGTTTTGTATCATGGACTTCATTAATTCAATTTAAGATCAATATCAATTCATATATAAATGTATATCAAATCAATGAAAAATGTCTTTCGCTTTATCAATCAAAATAAAGTTTATACAAAAGTGCTAAAGGTGATTGCCTTTAGAGCACTACTATAATAAATTCCCAGTTACACTAAACCCAATCGCCTTTGTATTATAGGCGAGTACACAAAAATCAAATTTTGCTTAAGGAAGTGGCTTAGTCAAAGGATCAGCGATGATCTAATATTTGGGCATTCTCTCTATCTTCATATCATCTCTATCAATTATCTCCCTGATCAGGTGATATCTCTTGAGTACGTGCTTGGACCTCTGCTGAGACCTCGTTTCCTTGGCTTGCTTAATAGCCCCGTTGCTGTCACAGTAAAACAAATATTAGGTCTACTATGCTAGGAACCACTCCAAGTTCCATGACGAACTTCTTGATCCAAATGGCTTCTTTTGCCACTTCGGCATCTGCAATGTACTCTAACTCGGTCATCAAATCTGCAGTCGTCTCTTATTTGGAACTCTTCCAACTGACTGCTCTCCCATTCAGTGTGAAAACATAACCTGACTAGGATTTGGATTCATGTTGATCAGATCGAAAACTGGCATCTGTATGCCCGCTCACTACGAGATCTCCATTTCCATATATCAAGAATACACCCTTAGTCCTTCTCAAGTACTTTAGGATATTCTTGATAGCCACCCGGTGACCCCTCACTAGGACCTGATTGATATCTGTTCATAACACTTAGAGCATACGATATAATGAGTTTTGTACATAACATAGCATACATGATTTATCCTACTCCCGAAGCATATGGGATTATACTTACACGAGTCCTCTCAGCTTGTGTCTTGGGACACATAGATTTTGAGAGTTTTATCCCATGAGTCATGGGAAGAAACCCTCTCTTGGACTGCTTTATGCTAAACCTATTTAACACTTTATCTATGTATGTTGACTGTAAAAGACCCAGCAACTTCCTTGATCTATCTCTATAGATATTTATTCCCAATATATAAGTTACTTCTCTAAGGTCTTTCATGGAAATATTCTGGGACAACCAAATTTTGATTAATTGCAAACTTGAGACATCATTTCTTATTAGTAATATGTCATCCACATATAACACAAGGAATATGATAACACTCCCACTATCTTTCTTGCACACACAAGGTTCATCAGGATTTTGTGAGAAAGCAAAATATTTGATTATCTCATCAAATTGAATGTTCCAACTCCTATATGCTTGCTTCAATCCATAAATGGATTTATAAAGCTTACTTACCTTTCTCCCATCTCTAGATACGAAGCCCTCAAGTTGTATCATATATACATCCTCAACTAGGTTTCCATTTAGGAAAGTTGTCTTCATATCCATCTGCCATATTTCATAATCATAATGAGCAGCAATGGCTAGGAGTATTCTAATGGATTTAAGCATAGCTACAAGGCTAAATGTCTCATCATAATTAACTCCTTGTCTTTGACGATAACCTTTAGCAATTAGCCTCGTTTCATAGGTAATTGCATTACCTTCCATGTCGATTTTCTTCTTGAAAATCCACTTGCACCCTATGGGTTTTAACCCTTACCCTTTGAGTGGGTTAACCAAAGTCCATACTTGGTTTTCATACATGAAATCCATTTCAAACTTTATGGCTTAAAGCCATTGTTCATATTTTGAACTCTTTAGAGCTTCTTCGTAGGTTATAGGCTCATCTTCCTCTATGAGCAATACGTCATTGTGTTCGCTTACAAGAAATCCATATCTCTCTGAAACAGTACGTATCCTACTTGACCTACGAACATTTTGTGTGTCAGAAGGTTCAACTGTTGTCTCATCCGTGTGACCAACAATTTCGGTTTTAGGCGGTTGATCTGCATCTATTTGAGCATCATGAACTTCATCAAGTTCAACTTTGCTCCCACTGTCTTCTCTTAGAAGAAACTCTTTCTCTAAAAAGACAACATGCTTTGAGAAAAGCACCTTTTACTCTAAAGCATTATAAAACTGATGTCCAATTGTTTCCTTAGGATATCCTATAAACAGACATTTATCAGATTTTGTTTAAAGCTTGTCTGTTTGAATCCGCTTCACATAAGTCGGACAACCCCAAACTTTTATATGAGATAGATAGGGTCTTTTATTAGTCTATATCTCATATGAAGTAACTTCAACTACTTTTGAAGGGACTCTATTTGTTACATAAATAGCAGCCTCAAGTGCATAACCCCAAAAGGATTTCGATAGATCTGCTAAGCCCATCATCGACCTTACCATGTCTAGCAAGGTTCAGTTTTTTTCTTTCAGCCACACCATTGTGTTATGGTGTGTAAGGTGGAGTCCACTAGAATACTATCCTATTATCTCTAAGATAGGTTAGAAATTCCTCATTTAAGTATTCACCACCTCAATCTGATCGAAGTGCCTTAATACTTATACCGATTTATTTCTCTACTTCATATCTAAATTTTTTGAACATTTTAAACGCTTCAGAATTGTATCTCATTAGATACACATACCCATATCATGAATAATCATCGATAAAATTAATGAAGTACACAAAACCACCTCTGGCATGAATGGACATCGGACCACGTACATCAGAATGTATTAGGTCTAATAACCCATTCATTCGTTCACCCTTTCCTATAAAAGGTAATTTAGTCATCTTGCCTAATAATTAAGATTCACATGTGTCACATGATTCATAATCAAATAACCCCTACGCTACCATTCTTGTATAGCTTAATCATGCGTTTCTCACTCATATGGCCAAGTCAACAATGTCATAAGTAAGATGATTTTAAGTTATCTCGTTTTTGTTTTTTATTGTCATTGATATTTAAAATTAGATTGGACATATCTAATATGTAAATTCCATTGAATAATGTAGCAGTACCATACAACATTTCATTCAACTTAATTGAACAACCATTGCTTGAAAAAGTTAAATTAAATCCCACTTTATTAAGACATGAAACCGATACAATTTTTTTAGTCACAATAGGTATAGAATAGCAATTTTCCAAAACTAACTCTAACCCACTAGGAAGATACAAAACATATGTCCCTATGGCTAATGCAGCAAATCTTGCTTCATTTCCTACACATAGGTCCATCTCTCCCTTCTTGAGCAGTCTACTATCCTTAAGACCCTGCATATCAACACATATATATGAGCCACATCTGGTATCTAATGCCCAAATGTTATGATCACAAATAGTATCAACCTCAATGACAAATATCATACCTGAAGTAGACAGTGGGTCATCTAATGCATTCTTTTGCTTTAGTGACTCCATATAAGCTTTTCAGTCCCTCTTCTAATGTCCTTCCTTGTTGCAATGGAAGCATATGCCCTTTGAAGTTGTCTCCTTTACCTTCTTCTTGGCTACACTTTCCACTAGCTTCTTGGACTTCTTCTCCTTTTTCTGGTTCTTCTCTCGAGAACTAGGAGCGGAGTCCACTAGCATCATAGCCACTGTCTTTCTTGATAGTTTTCTCAGCTATTTTGAACAGATTAATTAGCTTAGATATTGTTGTGGATATTTGGCTCATCCGATAGTTAAGCACAAACTATGAATAACTATCAGTCAAACCGGTCATAATTAAGTCTATACTTAATTCATGATCTATTATGAAACCCAAACTGGCTAACCTCTCAATGTATCCACTCATCTTCAACGCATACTACACTGGAGATGATCCCTTAGCCATCTTAGAACAGAAAACAACCTTGAGGTCTCGAACTTTTCAGATCAAGCTTGCTCATAAAACAGTTCCCTTAGATGGTAGACTATGGTATGAGCATTCATAGCCTCATGCTGCTTCTACAATTCTTGTAACACCCCATTACCCTAGGGTACGTACCGGGACGCCCGTAGGTCATTCCGACACATATCCTAAGATAACGGAGCGTTACGTACAATTACTATAGAACTCCACATGGCATCACATACATTTAAATAAATAAAACCAGTAACTGTAAATTTCAAGATTTTTAAAAACCAAATTTCTCTTTTCATTACTCCAAAACATCAGTTTATACATCAGTGTACAGTCTGTACATATAGAAATCCT
>JAOQMS010000005.1:19400027-19415978 GCA_027563885.1 Erythroxylum longipes
GCATATATGAATGCATGCATATGTCACTATACACTTATACACTCCTATTCATGGCAATTGGTGAGGGGATGTTACAATTCTGGTGACATAGAGGCCAACATTATACAGCTAGCCAACTCATTATCACCAGTAGCTTCTTATAAGTTTTCCATTCTTTGTTAGATGCATTGACAGCAGGGGGATCGGGAAGTGTTCATCTAGGAAATATCCTATTTTTTGGATTTGAGAACAATTCTCAAATTTTGTAGCCAATCCAAGAAGTTAAGTCCTGTGAGTTTGTTGGAATCTAATAGAAAGTGTAAGTTCACACTAGAAGACATCGTGGCAATTCAATAAACTAGAAGAACGAAAGAAAGTGTTAGAATATACATTAATACATATCGATAAGGGCTTTAATCACATGCATTATAGGTCCCATTATTCTAATTCAAATCCATAGCCCTCACTACGAATTCGAGAAAACTTACAGTTTTCTTAATAGGTCGATATCTGATATCACGAAGAATGACCTTGGGTTTGCCCAACAAGTCATCTTAGATTAATCAGTAGGTATCATTCAGACCAATTGCATTCAATCAACTATCGACTTGTACCATCAACTGTTGATTTAGCACACTCATTGGGTCATCAACTCTTGATTTGTATACATCTCATTTGTATAACCCAACTTTGCCTCTATCCATGTTGACCTTGAGTTTGCCTAACAAATCAACGCTTCCAGTTAGGACCAACCTATTAATCTAGAAATCCAATTTCTATGGTTTGAACATATTCATATAGAGCGGGCTTGGGTTTGCCCAACAATCTAACTCTAAAATAACTCTGGTTCTTGCCATATCAATGGAAGGCGTAAGTCCTAATATTTGGTTGAGGGATTTATCCTTTGCTCTCATTAATACTTGGATGATCTTGATTATGTATAATATATATACATTTTGATTATGCATAACTCAATTGAACTGAGCCTACGTCCCTAACTATACTTAAAATGCATGTAATGCATATATCACATAAAGGAGGTTTAATTTAGGTTGTGACTTGACTATGCATCTAAAGTTTGTGATTCGATTAAACTCTTGAATCTAATCAGGTACTAGTGTTAGTCTTGGCTAATCCGAATTATGAATGTGATTCGATTAGGAACCCTAAAAATCAATTATTTTGATGTCCAGATTAAACACTTTAATCTTAGTTTATATTCCCTTTTCTAGTCACACTAGAAATGCTGTGCTCCACTTGGATTAATTCTAAATTAATCCCCAGGGTTTCTAAAATTCCCATACATCAATTAGTCATCTATAATATACCTAGGTCATCTCAAATTTATCTAAACAATCTTGGCACAATACAAAATTATCTTGAGAGGCAAAATCGTCAAGATAAATAAGTTAACCTACTAGACACTAAAGAGACCGATTTAATGTTCAGAAAATTTTCAAAAACCTAATTTCAAGCACAAGCATTAAGCATGTTATTTTCATCAAAATAATACATTTCTTATCACATAAGAACCTTATTTAGGTCTTATAACCGAAATAAATACATTATAAGTCATTAAGTAAGTCAACTCCATTAACTTTCAAAAAGTCGATTAAAGTTGACCTTGACTTTATTTATTAACTAAATCAAATTCAATTAATTCTGGAAAAATTCCAAAGTCTTAATTGTAACATCCTATCACCTGAATGAGGGTTAAAATGGTGATTATTCGAGATTAATGAGAAATTAGGAAGCATAACTCATGTTTATGCATAATATGGCATACACATACATGATATTATTGATCTTGCACATTACAATTATTTGTACATGCATTCATTGACATTTTTTGGGTAATATTAATTGTTAAAAATGCAATTAAAATGTGAATTGTGAATTAATTGAGCTAAAAATTTATTTTGAGAACATTTAGGTTATTTCGAATTTTTGGTGAATTTTGAGAAAATTTTGGAAATTTGGAGTATTTTTAGACTAGGAAAAATGTTGAATTTTGGACCAATTACATAGTGACATGTGGCAGATTTAAGTTTTTGACAAATGGAACTCATGAAAGGATGACATGAGTCAATGTATTATTAAACCACGTTGTTTGGTGTTGAGTAAAATGAATTCTACAGCTCTTTCTCTCGTTCTTTGATTACTTCACCGAAAGTACCCATCACCAAAACAATCTTCTTGATTACCCATTACCAAACCATTGCATGCCTCTAGTTGTGTAGTTGGCAGTCCATATGGAGAGTTGATTGCTACTAACATTGCTGGAAACCTAGTGGAATCAAGTAAGTTAAACTGTAAACTTTATGGTATCTTGAATAGCTTTTTAATGATGAATGAATTTGATTTGTTTTGTGTTGACGAGCCAAAATTTAGTTAGAAGAATTAGTTGGAGTGTTATTTGTGTAGATTGAAGAAGATCGAAGTAAGAATCAAAATTTGGAAAAAAAATACGGTAGAGAGAGAGAGAATTTGTAAGGTTTTGGATTTGCAATTTTTGATATGTAAACTTGAATTTGATTTGTTTAGGGACTGTATAGAAGTTAGAAATGCATACTGGATGTGTTAGAAGTGTGTAAATCTAGAAATGGAAGAAAATGAAAGAAGAAGAAGAGAAGTGTAGTTGGTGAAGAAGATGAAGGTTTGAGTTTTAGAGAGAAGAAAGATGGTGGTTGCATGTATAAATTATGAACTAGAGAATTTCATTGAAACAACTCTAAGGCTTTTGACTATAACTTTTGCGTCTGAACTCCAAATGACTTGAAACTTGGATAAATGGATTCCTAGGACATTTTTCTTTCTCTTAATAAAAGTTTAGAGCTATCTAAATTTATTTTAAAGTGATTGATAAGATGAAAGTGTGGTAGTTTGCTAGAATGTTATGAACTGGAGCATTTTCATGAATATGCTTCGGTATTCTGATTATAACTTCATCTGTAGGTTTCTAAATGAGTTGAATCTTAATTCAGATTAAACTTTAGACTTGTTTCTACAACTTTATTGAAGAAGTATAATTTTAATTCTGTCTTTAATACTTTGAAAATTGGTATGAAATTGAAACTTGGTTTAAGCTGTAGCACTACCAGATACAAAAATCATGTCCTGTAGTTATTGAATAAACTGTATTGATATAGGCTGAATTAGACTAAGGTGTCTTCAACAAAGTTTTATCTTATTCTCTTAGATTTAAATTGGTATAAATTTTGTAATTTTTGTAGGTGGGAATTGAGAGATATGCATTATACAACTTGAATGCAAAATCGTACATTAGACAAAATTTCAACAGTGCATAGTCTGTGGTATTTTGAGAATAAATCATAGAATAATGAACCAAATTGAATGATCTTGGTATCAATAGAGACTTAAGACATATGATAATAAGTTTTTAGAAGGAAGTGTTACCAAATTCTTTCACTTTGCTAATGAAATTAATTGTGCAAAATGGACCCGAAAGTGTACCTTTAAACAAATATGAGTTAATAAAATTGAATGTGGATATCTGAATGTTTATTATGACTAGATTGATGATAAGAAACCTGAAATTGTCATGAACATGCATTGTACATATTCAATATACAAGAATGTGCATAAATGAATACATAATGGTGCAATATTGGGATACGTGAATGTATTGTCTGTATAGAGGAACGCATTGAACGACATCCAAACATTGCCTACTTCAAGGCAATAGCTGTTTGGAGCATACAGTGAGTAACCTAAGATGGTCTCACCTTATTTTTTAATACATTATTGAATTGTAATGCTATCTTATTGAAATGTACTGAATTGTGTTGATTGTGTACTGGATTCCAGACAATATTTGTCCGAGGTGTTTTGATGCATGAGAATGATATTGGAAGTGCTGATTGAATGTGAATGCGTCTACCTAATTGATTTTCTGATTCTCACCTGAAAAGTTGAATGCTGGACCTAGTCTGATGACCATTTCTACTGTGACTGTTACTATAGTTGATACTGGGACTGATATACTATTATATTACATGCAAATGAAAGTGATTGAATTTGATGACTAAATTAAGGCATGCATTTCATTCCGATGCATATAATATAAAGAAGTTATGACTGGTGTTGCTACTGATACTGTTACTGATAAGAGCTTTAAGCTCCCGCATATGTGGTTCGAGCCTATGGCTCACTGTGATCAATGAGGCACAGACTGACTGACTGAGCCCGATAATTCGGGATACTGTAAAAGCATACAGTCACAACAATATAAAAATGAATGTGAGTCTCATACATATCACATCCACATATAATTTGAATTTATTGAATGATTTGCAAAGCTGTGTGAATGTCATATATGATTGAACTATTTAACTGAGAAATGATTTATCTGTGATAGTATTTGATACTTGTCAAGTGGATTTGAACTGTATGATTACATATTATAATTGATCTTGTTTTATGACATGAGTGAACCATCAAGGATGGTTACTCTGCTGAGTGCGCAAAACTCATTAAAACTGCACCATTGTTTTTCAGGTTCGAGAGTGAGATGACCTAGCTACTAAGACTCTGTAGAAGCATATTTTGTACAACTGTTACAGTTAGATTTGGCTCAAAGGTTAATCAACTGGGTTTGAGGACATAGTTGTTTCTTTTGAGTTTATAGTATTCGATGTGTATTGAATGTTTATGTTCATAGGCCAATGTTTTATAAACATGGTTGATATTGTTACTGTATGAAACAATGTAATTTATGGTTTTGATATAATGTGATAACATTTTAGGTTTAGAAAATGTGTGATTGATGGTATAGTGTATGATGCCATGTTATGTATAGTGAAGGTGAGATAGTTAACATGTCATTTCTAACAAGCATGTACACGTGTGTCTGATGCACACACGTGCATATGTCAGTTGGGAATGGGGTGTTACATAAACACATTCTAAATGTGTCTAACAAAAAATTCTAGAACAAATCACATGTATATGACACTTCTCACATTACTTCTAACACTAGTCAAATATTACATTATGCATGCATAAGATAACCACTTTAACAACCAGTGTCCTGCATCTCATACTTGTGGCAACATCTCATCTTGCATGTGCATATATAAAATTTATAAAAATAATTTTTATAAAAATTAATATAAAATTTACATGCATGCATGTTCATCACATTTCCAGAATTTCCCATAACTTCATACATGCATCAAGCTGAAACTAAATTCGTAATAAAACAGCAAATGACATGCAATTAAATTATATTTTTACAGAAACAAAAACATAATATAACAACTTATAAACATTTATGTGAAATAAAAATAGAAATTTTTTTTTGGAATTATTAAGAAATTTTCAAAGTCAACACATGCATTCAATTTTCCAAAAATTCCTAGAAATCAACATATGAACATTCTGGATATTAATTTGAAATAAAATAGCAAATGACATTCAATTGCAATTTCCTTTGGTAGAAACATAATATAACATGTTATAAACATTTTGGCAAAAGACAATCAGAAAAAACAATTTCTACTTTTTACACAAATTATTCCAAAACAGCATACATGTCAGTCACAACCTAGCAAACACTTTGCACTTGTTCAATACATCATCTATCACATGCATAAACTTGATCCGATACCACTGTTGGGTTAGCCATGGTTGCATGCATCACATGCATGCAAATGCAGCGGAAGTGTCAGAATCAAGATTCTGATACCATAACAACCCAGATACCACAGAATCATACATGCATGTAAGGATATGTATCTCAGAACATAAAATATAGAACCTTTTTGCATTATGTTTCTCCTCCTTTCTTGTTTCTTGTCTTTGTTTGGGTTGTTGCAAACACCAAACCCTTCCTTGATCACCCAAGAACATGTAAAGAAGATGAAGAAACAATGTATAAGGGTGTTTTAAGCACCAAACTAGATGAGTTCTAGTAGATGCTCAAGATGATAGAAGATAGGTCATGAATCTTGTTGGATGCACTTTGATTCATGCAACAATTGCATGAATTGCAAGAAAAAGACTCAAGACACCTCACTCTCACTCTAGAACTCTTCTAGAGCCCTTATGCTATCACTTATGTGTGGAAGAAGTGGAAGAAGCTCGTGTACATTAGTGAATAACTCATATATATATTATTTCGTGGCTTCTGTCATGATCGTGGCCTATCTCACCTTCGGTCACGATCGTGGCACTATGAGTCACGATTGTGACCTACTTAAAATGGCCATACACACTTTGTTTTTCATCTGATCTTTTATACATGTGACCCTTAGGTTTCCGGTTATTTTAGGCACTTGAATTAACTCTTAATTCAATTAAATCATGAAGGGGTTTATAATGCCAATTTGTTGGATTATAAGTGGATTAACACACAAACTCTTCAATAGTTAATTATCCAACTTATAAACCTTTCCAAGGACAATTATCGTGCAATTCATCCTTTTACCATACTATACCCCACTGGGTTTGGAGTATGGGTTATGTTTCAACTCCCACTAGAATGACTACGTCACATCTAGTCCAATTGATGTTAGTTCTTGTCCTCGGATCTCATTACTCTATGTGTCATTGAGGACTCTCTTCATATCAGGAGTGGTGAATCCTTTATTGGCTACCCAGTTACCTTCAAATACAAATAGTTGTACGCAATCACCACCCTAAGAGCGACCTCGTCTTGAGGGAACAAGGAATGATGTCAAAGCACAGGATTCGTATCTAAGATATCCTTTAGTACCTCAAGTCTAAGGATATTTGCAGCATTGCTATGATGAGATTAATCATTGACATTCGATAGATCATCCGTATGATAACCTTATAACGGGTCATCCAATGTACTTACTACTCTTAGTAAGCATTCACATGTTAATTCTAAACAACTCATGCTTACAGTTTGTGAGATCCACTGCTTGATCAAATTAAGGAGTATAACATGTGTTAGTCTGTCTGGATTAATAATTTCCTGTCTTATTAATCCTATGACCAGGGATTATTTAGATATTAACATAATTGCACATGATAGAAATCTCTCTATTATGATCTCATCATGATTTCCTTCATGCTATGTTTTGTATCATGGACTTCATTTCGATTTAAGATTAATATCAACTCACATATAAACGAATATCAAATCAATGAAAAATGCCTTTCACTTTATTAATCAAAATAAAGTTTGTGCAAAGTGCTAAAGGTGATTGCCTTTAGAGCACTACTCTAACACCTAGCCCACTGGGAAATTATTTGATAATTTTTTAATTTAATAATGAAGGCTATTACTTTGAATAAAATAATAAGAGTGATCAAATATTTTTAAAATTCCTTTTTTATTTGATTTTGTGACATAAATTAATACTTGCTTTTTTATGTCTTTCGATTATCAGAAGAAGATGAGTAATAATTTGTTGTTGGGAGCATCATGGATGCTAACAAACTAATTGGATCTAATTTCTTGAACTAGTTTCACAACCTAAGAATTGTTCTCAGGTAAGAAAAGAAATTATATGTTCCCAGCACTACTATTCCACTAAAGCCTAGTTTGGATATAATTGATGAAGTTTGGGAGAGATAACAACATTATATTAATGACATTGAAAAAAATATATATGTGATAGCGATTAATATGTCTCCAGAGTTACAAAAGCAATACAAGAAAATAGATGCTTCTGCTATAATTATGCATCTTAGGGAGTTTTTTGGTGTATAAAGTAGGGTGAAGAGGTATTAATACTCCAAAGCATTATTTCAATGCAAGATGGAAAAAGGAACTTCAATGGAGCTACATGTCTAAAGATGATTAGCTATATCAAAAAATTAGGCCAATTAAGTTTTGTTATGGACCATAAGTTGAGCATTGATATAATGCTCCGGTCTCTTAGATTGAGCTTTTCAAAGTTTGTTATAAACTTCCATACGAACTAAAAGGATGCATCATTGCTTGAATTATTGAATATGTTCAAGACTGTAAAGGGTTTCCTTAATTAGTTGTGTTCTTATTGTGGATTCTTCCAAAAGCAACAAAAAAGGCTCTGAAAAGAGTAATGATAAGAAACAAAAGGCTTTTGCTATAATAGTAAAGCCAAAAGGTAGTGTAAAGAACAAGCAAAGGCACATGTTTTCATTATAAAGTTGATGGACATTAGAAGAGGAGCTACACATCTTATCTTGAAACCCTGAAAGATAAGAAGCTTAAGGAAATAATTTCTTTATGTATGTTTATGATTAAGATCATTCTTTCTACTTCTATTCCATAATTTTTAAGTAATAGAAATTTGATGTAGTTCTCATATTCGTAATAACATGCAGAAGTTAACAAGGAGTAGAACATTGAGGAAAGGAGAAATGGACTTATGAGTTGGCAATGGAGCAAGAGTTACTATATTAGTTGTAGAAACTTGTAATATAACTTTTCCTTCTAGCCTTGAATTAGAACTAAATAATTTTTATTATGTTCCAGTTATTACTAGAAACATCATTTATATTTCTTATTTAGATTTGTATAGATTTTTTTTATTATTAAGAATACGAGTAGTTTTTTTTAAAGATGATGTTTATTATAGAGCTGTATTACTTACAAATAGTTTGTATGAATTAGATCTTGAAAGGTCAATCCTTAACAAAAATACCAAGAAAAGAAAGTTAAGTGACTAAAATTCATCTTATTTATGGCATTATAGGTTCAGTCATATCAACAAAACCAGAATTATAAGGTTACATAAAGATGGATATTTGGATCCTTTTGATTATGAAGCAAATGGAACTTGTAAATCTTATTTATTGGAAAATATGACCAAACTACCCTTTAGTAGAAAGGGAGAGCATGTCATTGAGTTACTAGAGCTTATACATTTAAACATATCTGACCATATATCTACTCTCACTAGAGGTGGATTCTCATATTTCATTACATTATCATTACAAATATGGCTAAGTGTACTAAATGAATAAAAATATAAATCATTTGAAAACTTTAAAGAATTTAGAGTTAAGGTTGAGAAATAAACTAGTAAAGTATTAAGGCACTTGGATCTAATCGTTGTGGTGAATACTTGGACTATAAGTTTTTGGTTACATAAAAGAAAATGGGATTCTCTCATAGTAGACTCCTCCTAGAACTCCACAACATAATAGAGTGTATGAGAAGAGAAATCGTACTCTATTAGATATGGTACATTCCATGATAAGTCATACAGTCCTTCCTATCTCCTTTTAAGGATATGCCTTTAAAAATACTACTAACCTTCTGAATAGAGTTCCATCCAAATTGGTCGACAAGACCCTATATTAGATACGGACTAATAGTAAACTAAAGTTGCCACATGTAAAGATTTAGGCATGTGATGCTTATGTGAAGTGTTCAGCATCTGATAAGCTTCAAGCTAAATTAAACAGATGCAAATTTATGAGGTGTTAAAAATATAGTATCAAAAATTAATTTTACCATCCTCTTGATCAAAAGGTGCTTGTCTCAATAAACGCAACATTTCTAGAAAGAGAATTTATTTTTAAGGAAAATAATGAGAGTGAGGTAGAACTTAGAGAAGTTCAAGAATAACAAATTCACATTCAGATGAAAAAAAAACCTAAAATTGATACATATGATGTACAATCAAGGTTTAAGAGACATATAATCTATGATGCACTTGTACGATATCTGATCTACCCACTAGATTAGATCTACATATTAAAAAATGGAAAGATAATGTATCGCTCATAAATGATAAGCCTACTACTTCTAAGTAAGCAGTGTCTAACATTGATTCTTTAAAGTTGCATGAAGTTATGAAACTTAAAATGGAATCCATGTACAGTAATCGTGTATGGACTTTGGTGGATGCTCCTCATAGCATTATACCTATAGGATGCAAGTGGATTTTTAAAAGAAAAACAGATATGGATGGTAATGTACATACGTACAAAGTAAATCTAGTGGCTAAAGGTTACAAACAAAAATAAGGAGTTGATTTTGATAAAACCTTTTCGATAATAGATATACTTAAATTCATAAGGATGTTGTTGGATATAACCACACATCATGATTATGAAATATCGCAGATGGATCTCAAAGTAACATTTCCTAATGGGAATTTGTTTGAGGATGTGTATAAGATATAACCTAAGGGTTTTGAATCCAAGATATTTCCTAATCAAGTACGCAAGTTACAAAAGTTTATTTATGGACTTAAGCAAGTGTCATGGAGTTGGACTATTTGTTTTCATGAGACATTTAAAGAGTTTGATTTTATTAAAAAATGTGGATAAATCAAGTGTCTTTAAGAAGGTCAATGGGAGTGTAGTCATCTTCTTAGTGCTATATATGAATGACATATTACTGATTGGAAATGACAAACCAATGCTCCAATTTGTAAAGATTTGATTGTCCAAGAACTTCTAAATGTAGGATATAGGAGAAATAACCTACAATCTGTGAATAAAGATCTATAGAGATAGATCAAAGAGGTTGCTTGGCTTATCACAATCCATATACATAGACAAAGTGCTAAAGAGGTTTAGCATGGAGAATTCTAAAAAAGGATTATTACTCATGTCATATAGGATGTCTCTCTCATAGATTATGTGATTGTGTTTTATATGCTTTGGTAATTAGATCAATCATGTACGCATATACATAGACAAAGTGCTAAAGAGGTTTAGCATGGAGAATTCTAAAAAAGGATTATTACTCATGTCATATAGGATGTCTCTCTCATAGATTATGTGATTGTGTTTTATATGCTTTGGTAATTAGATCAATCATGTACGCAATGCTATTTACTAGACCAGATTTATCTTATACTTTGAGAATTACTATTAGGTTTAAAGATAATCCTAATGATGGTCGATAGTTGGTTATGAAAAATATCATAAAGTACTTGAGAAGGATTAAAGATGTTTTCTTAGTTTATGAAGGATCCTGAACTGAGAATTTAGGGATATTTAGATGCTAGTTTTTAATCAATTCTAGATGATATTAGATCATAGTTAAAGTGCACCTTCACTATGAATAATGGTGCAGTAAGTTGAAAGAGTTATATATAACTAACTACTATAGATTCTATGACCAAAGTTGTCATCACCAGGAACCACATCGGGCACATAATAACTGCCGCATACTTGGGCTAAGGATACTCACAATACCACTTAATCCGACTATGCAAGGCTAACTAAATATCCTTTAAAAACATTTGGAAAACACAACGGCTGCATTTTTAAAATGCCAAAACTCAATTAAAACACCTGTCAATCAGTTTTAAACTCACTTCTATATTCACATTAAAACTCTACCGCAAATTTTAGACTTTTAAGTCCACTCGAGAGCAATCTCAACAACAGTACAAAAGGTTCATACATAAGGTCATTTATAAACCAGAAGAAAATCAAAAGTTAATTTACACAATCATAAAGCATATCTACATAATCGTTAGCCACTATACAACAAAAGTACAAAACAGAGACTACCCACGTGCGGTAATGCCCTAAAAATGTCAAAAGACCGCACGATCCACTCAGAGCTTTAAGGTCTTCAAATTAACCTGTATGGTTAGAAAGCGAAGGGGCTGAGTACACTATGCACTCAGTGAGTAGGAAAAAATATATCGCAAACAGAACCCGGTACACACTAAAACAGTCTAGATAACCTAAGGACGAGTTTTTAACTGCACATAACCACCTATGAAGTGAACATACATGACATAGAAACACATAGGCCTAGCCTGTAACTCAACATATATTGGTTAGGAACCATATAGGCCTAGCCTATTAATCACTCATCCAGTGAACATAGGTTCCAGTTCCAGTTCACAAGAGCAGAAAAACATCACATATATAAATCAAATCTCGTTTGGAAGCCAAATCTCATAATACGCCAAAATAGTTATATGTGTCGCCACTAGTTGGCCAAACTAGTGTGCACACCCACCGATTCCTGGTGTTAACTCTACTTTCATTTGTGGTGACTCCAAACTACAGTCGATAAGAGCATTATGACCCTAGGTGATAACCTCATTGGTGACCAAACCTCTAAGTGTGCCATCATCGATAAGTATCGTAGAAAGGTATCGATATAAGGAATTGACTTTTATATACTAGCGTTAAGGGTACAAGGGTCACTTAATCTATTATGCCTACCACACAAATGGACAATCGTTACCTCATCAATCACAAAAATCATATACAAGTATTAAATACTAAAATCAAGTAAGGCACCATGCCTTTATTTATTGGTCCAACTGATAAAATGGAACCTTGCCATAGCTCTAAGCCAAAAGAGAACACATACACACAGCATATATGAATCGATTATACACATGTAAGTTCCAAAAATTATTTCATGCAATAAAAGTCATCAGTTGCACTTCAAGTGCAAATTTGTTCATTTGAGATTCAATTATACTATACATTACCTAGGTTCAAAATTCACATCCAAGTCATCATACATTTCTTGGGATGTCCTAATCCCATTTGAGAGTTATGGTTTCCTCAAGTTACCTAAAAAAATGTACACTCCCTTGACTTCAACAATCCTCAGTATGAGTTCTTTGATCCACAACTCCCGAGCTTTTACACATACAAATATACAATGTATTTATGAGTTCTTTCTTTTGCATTTTCCAAGGCATTTGGTGCCTTCAATCCAATACTTACACATTTCAAAGCATAATTAAGCATATTTTTATCCAAGCACATTAGGCCACTACTCATCAATCTAAGCAAAAAATCAAGTTTACTTTAAGTAAACATGATAACCTCTTTCTAATGCAAACCATTACAATCCTTAAATCCTAAGCCAAGTACACTTAGGCATTTTATCAACACCTAATATGCATGACTTTCAAGTCATATTTTCAAGAATTTATCATAGTAATTCATGCTTCTATCTTGTTATATAACAAGCACTTCCAAACAACAACACATTTTACCACTCCATTAAATCCACTTCCCTTCTTTTAAGCCATATTTATCATAATTATACAACTCATTACATTAGTCCATTTCTTCCCCCATCATTTCAGCCAAGCCTTATCCAATATACATCTTCTTCATTTTTTTCATAATCAATTCACATTATACATACATAATTAACACAATATAATTCATTTAAACTATCAATTTCAAAAGATATTCAAATTTTCACAAACTTTCACTAAAGAGAGGGAATCTCAGTTTTGGCGTAAGGAGACTTCTCCATGACTCGTTTCATTCATATAATCCATGTTTCATGCATATTCAAGCATGGAAAATAACATATCTTAATACCAAACTCAAAATCATAATGTAGAGAAACATGAGACAAAATTTACCTAAGCTTTCCTTTAGTGATATCTTAAAATCCTTTGAGAATTTATCTAATATAATGATAGATTTGAGTTCCTTGATCCCAAATTAACTTAGAACACCTTAGTTTAGGTTGGAGAATCAATAAAATGGTGGAAATTTGGTGATGGTCGAATGGTGTTCTTCTCCTCCTCTCTTCTCCTTTCTTCTCCTTTCTTTCAATTAAAACAAAGTGTTTTTAATATTTAATGGTGTCGTGCATGGCCACACAAGAAAGAAGGGTCTAGAACGTTGACTCTTCTTTGACCAAACATGGTGAAATTACTTTTTTCCCTTAGCTTATGTGAAATTACCATTATACCCTCCAAACTTTTCCTAAATTTGTAATTAAGCCCAAAATTTGAGAATGACCAGAACTTTCATTTTCATTTTGGTCCTAGGACTTTTAAAAATTATAATTAAGCCCCTTAACTTTATAAAATTACATATTGGTCCTCCAATAATTGAAAAATTACATTAAATCCCTTAACTTTTAACAATTTGCAAATAAGCCCTTATGTATATCAACTTTTCCAATTAAGCTTTCTAAGTGTCCAATAATTCTACAAATCATGTATAATCACTTATAAGGCATTAGAACACATTTAACTCAGTCACCATGCTCATATCTATCCAACATACTCAGTTTTATACACTTAGAAGCTTATATGTCAGAATTCTCCAAGATTTCGCATACCAATGAACTCTAAGTTCACATAAGGTCATATAACATTATATATCACTGGCATATATACTGAAAGGATTCAAATACATTTTTGAACTCATATACAACCATTTATATATCAATATACAGTAGTATCTCCAAGTACAAACCAAGATAAAAGGGCTTAGAGAGTCCGACATTACAAAAGCAAAGTATATGTTAGTGTCAAATGCAACAACGAAAGCAATTTGGATTAAGAATTTCATCACCAAACTTGGAGGGGTTGCTAAAATTTTTAAGCCAATAGTATTATGCTGTGATAACAATGGCACCATCGAATAAATAAAGGAACCAAGGTCTCATCAATGGTCCAAACATGTACTTAGGAAGTTCACTTAATCAAGAAGATAGTGGAGCAGAAAGACATATCATTAGAGTGAATTTCCAATAAAGTCTTCTTACTAAGCCACTATCTTAGAAGAGACATGGTCGTTTTATGGATAGACATGGTATTAAATACATAGGTGATTGGTTATAGTGTAAGTGGGATTATTAGTTTAAGCCCTTGTAGTCAATCAGTTGGTTGGAATTTTATGTATGATCATGTTATTTTAATTAATAAAGACATTCTTTATCTTTAAGTATTTTGTTCGCTAAGCCCGTAACTTTTTTCCGTTGTCTCTGTGATTTGATCATTGTTAGTTTTCCAACACATCTTCATTTGTAACGTGAGGGGCTTAAATAACCCCAACAAATAATATGCTCTTAAGTATATCTTGCTCCAAAAGAAACCTTTTTCATTCATCTTTTATAGAACAAAATAATAATTGTTGCCTTTCAAAAGGGCTTACTATTTGTTGGCAGTAGTTAGAAGACCATCTATAATCACTCATACCACTAAAATGTAGGATCATTATGGCTTTTAATCTAAATATCATTAAATTTATTCATTTTAAATCATTTAACCAGTTAATCTATATCTTTTCATGTTTATATTTGATTAAATCTAACGTGTTATTTCATATGTTATTTATTAGTTTTACAGCATTATTCTCACTCAATTTATCACTAATATAAAGTTTTTTCATTCTGACAATGGTCATAAGCTTGCAAATCAATATATTGTTGATTTTATAAATCAAAATAGTATTCTTCAACATAAAAACTTGTGTTTATGAACTCTAACAGATTATAATACTAGAATGTAAGAATCAACACATCCTTAAAGTGGCTTATACTTTACATTTTACTGTGCAAATACCATAACATTTATGAGCTGTAGCTATCATAAATGTTATTTTTCTTATTAATCGAATGTCTACAATGATTTTTTATTTTTAAAATCCTATAAGGATGTTATCTAGATTTTATTCCCTTTCCTTTATTCTAAATATTTTTCCTAAGGTTTTCAGTTGTATTTTCTATTTTTATGTTCATTCTCTTCATAAAGTTAAACTTGATTTTTTTGTTATAAGATATGTTTTTCTTTGCTCTAGCAATTGAGAATAGGGATACAAAAGTTTTCATCCTCCTATAAAAGCTTACTATATCTCGATGAATGTTTAGTTTTGTGAAAATGAGTCCTTTGTTAAAAACTATCTATGGTTCTTCTTTAAGGGAAGATTAATAGAAAAAAGGAGGAACAATTATGGTTAAGAGAAAAGAATATATGGATCTCAAGTATAGAGAATATTAAGAAAAATGAGGAATTCGTAGTTTTAGATAACATAATTGTTAGGGAAAATAAAATTGAACAAGATTATGAGATACTTGAGGAACATGTTAAAGAAAATAAAATTGACATTGATAGGTGAGAGACTTTAAAAGACTAACTTGTTTTTTAAGAAAGAATATTCTAAGAGAAAGTAAGATATCATAATTATGTGTAACATCCCCTCGCTTATGGGAAGGGTAATTTAGTATATTGGAACGGGTTAGGACTGCCTAAAAGTGTATTGACATATTCATGCATTCATATATGCACATGAATAGTAAATAGC
>JAOQMS010000005.1:19423596-19449625 GCA_027563885.1 Erythroxylum longipes
AAGTATTCTTTCTTCCCTTCCAAAGCCTCTTCAGGTCTCTTACACAAAGTATTCTTTCTGCTATCTTAGCCTCTCCAGGCTCTTATCCTTTTCTTTCTCTCACTAGAAAGATATTGTGAGCTTTTTGTTACAGTAGAGTTTGTTCTCTAGTATCGCACTTTTGAATACAGAATTTTTCTTTTTAAGTAAATACTTGAAAGCTTAAAAGATTGTTCAATCTTCGACTACGACTAGTATATATAGCCTAAGTCTCCAACTACTTCTTGATTCTTAATAACTGCTTCTTGATTCTTGTAGAACCCATTATTCAGTTGAGTTATATAACTAACTCCAACTAACTAACTGTCTGACGTACTAGTGTATCTTCATCTTTGTATCATCTGTGTTTTCCTCTTCTTCTGTGTTTTCCACCTCTTCTGTGTTTTCACTTCTTCTGTGTTTTTCTGCTTCTTCTGTGTTTTCCACTTCTTCTGTGTTCTTCTTCTGTGTTTTCACTTCTTTTGTGTTTTTCGCTTCTTTTGTGTTTTTACTTCTTCTGTGTTTTCCGCTTTTTCTATGTTTTCCACTTCTTCTGTGTTTTTCTGCACACTTAACACACTTATCAAAATAGTTCATATTTATTTCTAATATTATTATTATTTGATTGTCACCAAAATTAATAATCGTGAAGTCCTCTTGACTTAACATGAGTAACCAAGTTTGAACACTTAATTTCCTACCATCTAAAGAAAAGAATCTGAAATTCTTTTCTTTGGCAACTCTAAAATACGCAAATAAAAAATCTTTCATAGCAAGGCACAAGTGATCAAATAACAAAAGAAGAACCTAATACCAAAAATAATGCAACTTGTTTAAGCGATGAGAAAGTGAAGGAAACAAAACAACGGAACAAAGAACTAAATAAAAAGAAAAAATCAGAAACCAAACAAAACTCTTACCTTGATCAGTTGCTTCTCAAAAACACACACCCTTCAACATTAGCTTAAATCTTCAGAAAACAACAACACGCATCAAATGTCAATAAAATCATTAGCTCTTTATAGGTGGATACAGAGCAGCAAACCCTCTGGTACTTTGCGAACTCAAATATTCTGTTCACTAACACACATAAATCAATGCATCGATCAACTAAGCAACCGACCATAGCGAAGCCTGATTGAAGAAAAGTGAGAGATTGTCTTGAAGATTGAAAGCATTTCGTCAAAGAATGATGAACAATAAGAGATTAGAAGGGGGTGAGAGGAGGTGAGATGAGCAGCAATCACAGAGAAAACAAAAAGAAAAAGTTAGGGCCAGGAGAAGATGAGCAGTTGTTTTTTGTGGGGATATATCAACGAATTTTTTTTAGATTAATTACTTGCTTTTGGATGATATATCAACGATTGATAAAAGGCGTTGTCCTGTCCTGGCAATTGGAAATTTTGGAAGTTTTAGACTCTTTTTTAGTATATTTTTTAGACAAAATTTGTCATCTTAAATAAATGTCTAAAAACTCCACCAATTCTTAGATTATTTAAGACAATTATTAGATGTGTCAAGGTATAAGCGTCTAAAACCTCCTTATTTTGGTGTAGTGGATATTGAGTTTCACCTGTGAAGAACACGTAGAAGTTAAGTTACTGTTTTTGTTAAGTAAAATCGCAATATATATAATCAAATGAATTGAAATATTACCGAAACTTTGTCCAAAGCATTTTGGAGCAAGTTGTCTTCCTTCAACTTCCTGACATGCTGAAGGCAAGGTATTCATTCCTCACAACGACGCATAATTCCCTAGACAATTTTACATATTGGATCTTATCCAGAGTGCGACGTTGTGTGGGGTCAATGGTCACAGACAATTTACTGTTCATTACAACATTCATTCGTTGCAACTCAGCTCCTTTTATGATACCGCTACCTTGTTTTCTAATGCCAGTATTGGAACCTAAAAGCAAAAAAATCATAATAAGAAAAACACACTAAACATGGAATGAATAATTTCAACATTAATGTAAATATGTTTGGTTAACAATAATAGACCTGAAGATCCCTCGGTACTAATAGATGATGTTGGTAAAGGTTATTGCTAACTGTCTTTATTCAAGGATGCAATTGTTGGTTATTGAACGATGAGGTCAGATTGAGTTGATTGTTGTGTAGGAGGAACTTCTTCGATCATTACCACCCTCTTTCCCTTGTTTCTACCAGGTGCCATTATATTGAACTTGTGTAAAATGAAATATGAACATAACATATAATCTTAAATCAAACATCATTATTCCACATGAATATAAGGAGATTAGTAGTCAAATACTAAACATTCGGCATAATATTCCAAAAAACATAAGTGAAACATTAAAAATATGCATCTAATCATCATAAATTAACATAAGTAAAACATCAACAACATAAGGCAATTATGAACATAACATTTCAAACAATACAAACAATTTATTTACATTCAATCATCATAATCAAGATTTTGAAAATCGTCATCATTAAGTACATTATCGTTGGATTCTTCATCATTAATATACTCAGAGCAAAGTATCGTCATTGTCATTTAATTCATCCTGAGTGCTTGTAAGATAAGATGGGCTTGGACTTCATCTAGTTGAACTATTTTAGGCTCAACATCTATCCTATGGAATGATGATATATCTACATCTTCTACTTAAATGCCTTTGTATTGAACTCCTATTTAATATCTTGATAGACTTCATCTGCATCCTCATCCAATTGACCAATATCCTTTTCACAAAAATCAAAGACATTCCTTTGTTGAAACTTTTGAACAATTTTCCAATTGCTACCTAATACAGTATCGTTGATGTAGAAAACTTGTTTGACTTGACTTGCAAGGACAAAAGGATTATTGTCATACCATGTCTTACTATCATTTATGCTAGTAATATGCTCATTCACTTTCATGTTAGTTAGATCAAACCATTTGCATTTAAGTAGAATAACCTTCTTATCCTTGATGTAGTGCAACTCTATTATTTCAGATATGACACTATAGAAGTCAATGATTTCATCGTCATGACATCCTTTAATGACAACCCCATTATTTTGACTTCTAACTCGACTATCTTGATCTTGTATGTGAAATCTCACCCTATTAACAATGCAACCTATGTATTTCTTCCCATAAATATAAGGCCCACATGCCAAACTATATAATGTTATTGTCGCTTCTTACATGTTCTGATTATGTAACCGTATCATTTGTATGACAAATTGAAAATAAATATGAGGATGAGACATATTCTCATATTTTCATAATATGTAATCAATATGAAACTTACTCGATTTCTAAACCATGATACAAACTTCTACCTTTGTCTTTCTTCAACATTAATAATCTCTTTGCTGCAAATTATTTCTCTGTGCTCTTTATTTAAGAAAGACAACGACAGTAAGATCTCAGAGTGAATGAAGAAAATTGTAATATGATTGCTCGAATGAAAAGGAATATACGTACTCCATGTATGCTTTCTCGCAATTGTTCATAATATACCAATGGATTTCGAATTCGTCTTTATTTAACATCACATATTTACCTATACCAAGTGGCCTAACCTTTTGGGAGAAAAAAGACAACCCACCGTCGTCATAAAAATCAAAGTTACATTCTGGTCTATTAAATCTTATCTCCACATCAGTTAAATACATTGAACAAAAAGTCAAGCATTCATTTGCTATATAAGCCTTTGTAATAGACCCCTCTGGTTGAGCTTTATTACACAGATAATGCTTAAGAGAACAAAAAAACCTGAACATAAACAGTTATAAACTTAGGAATTGTTATAAACAAATAACATAGAAAAAAACTTGTTAAATTTAATATTAATATTCTTTCAATCAGAAACATCCTTCGAAATTGAACCGGTCCATAAAGTTTTGATTTATATAGTAAGTGAATTGTCAAATGAACCATAATATCAAAAAACAATGCAGGGAATAATAATTCAAACTTACATAGAATCAATGCTATGTCTTTTTCCATTTTATCAAACTCTTCAACTGTAAGTGTCTTACAAGATAATTTCTTAAAAAACTCTCCCAATTAACCCAAAATAATGGACACATCCTTCGACAAACACCCACATATTCCAACAGGAAGTAGTTATTGCAAAAGTACATAACAATCATGACTTTTTAACCCTGACACTTTTCCCTTTTCAACATTCAAACAACGGCCTATATTTAACACATACCCATCAAAAAATTTGACTAATTGGAGGAACTGACAAAATGATTTATTTCTCACTTTTTGTCATGTTGTAATAAGCAGGGGCAATAACATATAAGCCATCATCTCTTCTTTTTAAATGCAAGTCCTTTCTAGTATTCATGTCTTCCAAGTCAAGTCTAACTTTAATTGTGTCTTTTGATTTGCCATCAATTCCTATGACAGTCCCTAGAATAAACTCACAAATGTTTTTCTCAATATGCATGACATCAAGATTGTGCCTCAATAGTAATTCCTTCCAATATGGCAAGTTGAAAAATATGCTTTTTTTTGTCCAATTCAATTCGACATCATTTCTCTTACGCTTTCTATTACTTGGGTGTTTTCCAGGTGTAATGTCACCTAAATGTGACAGCTAGTAAACAATATCATCACCGAAAAACTACATCGGAGCTTCACCCAACTTTATTGTGTCATTAAACTATTTAATTCTTCGCCATCTATGCCCATGTTCCAAATAACGACGTGACCTGTATAACATATTTTACTTTGTATCCTTTTTAAATATGTTTGATGGTTACACACAGGACAAGCCATACACCCCTTTAGTGCTCCACCCAGACAAATTCTCATAAGCTAGGGAATCATTTATAGTCCATAAAACAGTAACATGAATTATAAATGTTTTGCCTACAACATCAAAAGTTTGTAATCCAAATTCCTATAGATAGTTTAAGTCATCAATTAATGGTCGCATGTATACATCGATGTCCTTACCAAGAGCAGTAAGTCCCGGAATAAGAAAAGACAATAACATAAAAGGCTCCTTCATACACTTCCATAGAGGTAAATTGTATGGGATTAGAACCATCGGCCATATGCTATATGAATTACGCATATTACCAAAAGGATTAAATCCATATGAGGCCAATCCAAGTCAAACATTACGACAATCTTGTCCAAACCATAAAAACTTTCTATCAAGCTCTTTCTATGCCATTGAGTCTGCTGGATGACTCATACTATTATCATCAATACGTTTCTCTTTATTCCACCTCATATCTATGACTGTTTTTGTTAACATAAAAAGTCTTTGTAATCGTGGTTTAATAGGAAAGTATCGAAGGATTTTATTCGGTATCTTTTTCCCTCTCCCATCAAACACCTGCCATCTTGATGTACCACAAATGGGACACTCTTGAAGATCTTTACTTTCCTTCCAAAAAAGAACACAGTCAGACTTAACTTTCCTTCCAAAAAAGAACACAGTCATGCTTACAAGCATGAATTGGAATATAACCCAATCCAAGGTCCCTTAACAGTTTCTTCACATTATAGTAAGATTTCAGCAACTTGTGTCCAATAGGTAATGCATCGTTCAGTAAGTCAATTAATATATCAAAGGACTTGCTACTCCATTTATTATAAACCTTCAAATGCAACAACTTTACAACAAATGATAGTTGTGAGAAATTAGAGCATCCAGGATATAATTGTTCTTGAGCAACTTTCAATAACTTCTCAAAATTATCTTTTGTAATACTACCAATTATGTTAAGCATTCCTATTTCATTCATAATCTCCATATAATTCTAACATTCGTCTAATATGTCGTCAATCCCATCATCACCATCATCATTCACATCATAATCATCTACATCATTATCGTAATTGTCATCACAATATGTACTGCCACTTCTACTACAACTTTCTTCCTTACGTTCACCTTGATAAAGTCATGGAGTATAGAATTTATCTATGCCTCAGATTAGAAAGTGATTATATACCACATCTTGACTATGGAAGTTGATATTTAAGTAATCGATGCACGGACAACGAATACTACATTCATCACCCATTTGATCTTTTATAAATTGGGTGAAACTCTTAACTCCTTTTATATATTTAGTTGACCATTTTTGATGAGACACCCAACTCTTATCCATTTAGCTATACATAAAGAGAAGTAAACAATTATAGGCTCGTGAAATCAAAAAAATGAACGCATTCACTTTAACTCTTTATATTTGCATAGATGTATAAATTCAAGAAGTGAGCATAAATTCCAACAAGCATTTACTTTGGAGAAATGGCAAAAAAAATCAGCATACACATAACTAAATTTAATGTATTATGAATTTTTAGCACCATATAGAAAAGTATACAATAAATCAACTATTACACAGATACTCTTACACATAATTTAATGCTTTAAAAAAATTCCAGCAAAGTGATTTTACCCAATCAGTACTATACTTTATAAGAATCAAATGATAATTTATAGAAATAAATTTTAAGTAATTATATCATGCATATACGTCATAATTATACATATCAATACATATTTGTATAAAAATTAAAACAAAAAGTATCCTTCTGGAGATCCTTTAGCTCTTTCAAGATTAGCTAACAGAAAATATAACATTATGATTTAATTTTTAACATAACAGAAACTTGGTTCTCCAACATCACAAACTCAAAACACAATCAGGACTTTTGTCGAACACCTTATGGGTAAGTAAATTTCAACTTAAGAACATAAAAAAAGTCTTTTTTTCCTTTCTTCAACAACAATAACACAACTTCTGCACAACTTAACCCTTATCATCACTAGTAAATGCAAACAATTTGACAACAAACTCAAAACATAACACAAAACCATCAGACATTTTTCGACTTCAATGACACAACAAAATCTCCAATCAGCACTACTCACCAAATGAAGAGAGCAAGCGCATGGAGAAGATTCTTGTCCAATATAGAGGAGAAGATAAGGCAACTTCGGCAATGTCGATTTTGAAAAAACGAAGGAGAAGGGGGGCATTGATATGGTGTTCAAAGGGAAAGAAAGGAGGGGGCTGTGGGTCTGCTTTTAAACAGACGCTAGGACGACATCGTTTGTCCTCCCATAAATGACGTCATCCTAGCGTCTGTTTAATTTTTCTCACCCTGTATGTTTGGCGATGAATCTATATTTCGCCTCCAAATGTTAAACGTTTGCTACAAAAATAAAATAGCATTGAAAATTATACAATATTTTGCTACCAAATTGATAAATCATCGCCAATACTAAACCTTTTACCTTTTTGCGACTGTCAAAACTATCGTCACCTATCACTCCAATTTGCTACCAATAATTCACAACATCGCCAAAATCCAACTATTTTCTTTACATTCTTAATTTTCTTAATTAATTAACATATATGAGGCGTTCTTATTACCAATAAAAAAATTAAAATTTTGTCTTTTATACTTACACATGGAGTTGTTCTTGATTTGCTTCATTTTTTAGAATTACCAATCTTTATTTTTAATTTGGTAGATAAACAAAATAAAACGGGGCAAATTTTAAAAATTTGTATCTTCTTTTTGTTATTAGTTGAATTAATAAGGAATGCAAACCACATTTCATTTTAACCAAATTTATCACTAACATGATAACATACACCCTTTAGCCCTTAATTTAGTTTTTCTAAATTATAATAATTAAAATGTATTTTTTAAGTAGTTTTTTGAAATTATAATAATTAAAATGTACAATTTTCTGAAAATTGTAAGTCAATTATAATTTATTTGAAGGGTCAACAAATTAATTTGTAAATAGTTTTCAATTGAATAATTTAATTTTTAATTCAAATTATGTTTTATTTGGAATAGGAAAATAAATTTATAAAAAAATATTTATGAACCTGCGGGCTTTAGCAATAAACCACGTATTAGTTGCTACATCTGACGTTTGTCGACCACATACAATAGATCGTAGCAAATTAATTAATAGTACATATAAACAACTGCAGTAAACAAGATACGACCTCATGTACCTAGACAAGAAAAACAACGTCGTTTTGTATTAGGTTTTCAATCACAACCACAATAAAAGGCTACTCCATTCTTGTTCAAGCCATCAATGTTTCTCAAAATCCTCCATCCTACAAACCACTTTCTCCTCTCTTCTGTTTGGGTTTTATAATGTGGTCATCACCGTCAAAGAACCAACATTAACTGAATCGGTATTGTTGTTTTGTTCTATTTTCATTAACGAAGTTGTGCTAAGTTTAACTTATACCTTTAGGTGTTTATTGTGAGTTCTTCATTATGCATTTGATGTATAGGTGTGTTTCGAAGATGATTTACTGTCTGTCTTTGTTATTTGTATATGGGTTGCTTCTTCTGAACGACCTTTAATACTTTCCTCATCAAAGCTTCATAACTATTTGATGAAAGGTCTTCAAGAGTATTTTACTTTTATTCATTTCCATTAATAGTAATATAGCCCAATATAGATAATACTATATTTCTGTACATCAAGAACATAGTCATGTCTATTCTACTTTAAATTCTAAATTTTGCATGTGATACAAACTACACAATAGATTTCTGAAATTTTAGTAAGGGTAACTTTCATATCATTAGGCACATTGAAGATGTATAAGTGCTAAACTAGACTACTTTCACTTATCATCAAAATTGGAGTTGAACATATCATCATTTTATTCTAAATCGACATTTGCAGAATATACCTCTTAACATTATTAATCAAGGAATGTCGACATAGGGACTAGTTTAGGAAGGTATTAATTCATTCTATTGGGAAGAATATGGAAAAATTGTCCCTACTGAAGAAATAAACAATGCAAAAAAATCTCCATTTCATACACTAATGATCGTTTGCCTTCCATGGCTGATCTTCTACTTAAAGGTGTTTAGTATCATCTGAGCAACGTCACTTTCCTTATAATGTACACTTTTATGAAGCTATTATATATATTCACATTTGATGGTATATACTACATATTTTAAGCTTCCTTGAATCTCAAACATGAAATGTATGCCCATGGAGGCGGGAGAGATGTCATAATGGTCCGTAAAGGATTAGGAAAATCGATTCTTTTGGAAAATTTACCAATTCCATGGACTGCTTCTGGTCATTCACATATGCGTGCCACTCCATTTTTGATTTGTTTAACGCTTTACTAATGTGAAAATATATAAGTTCTATACTGATTGTGTTTTAGGTAAATCGTTTCATACTAGCAATTCATCTGGAGAACTTGTCTTCCATAATAAATATGGTGACCCATTCACTATATCCTCTACAAGTTTAGTTATAGCAAAAATGTTGTTGCAAGAATGTGTGAAAAACCTTACATTTGAGGGAAGAACTATCACTATTTTAATTGGTGCCTTCAAACGTGCAAAGACCCTTATCGTAAATCCAGACATCGATGACTCATTTACCTTTACCAACTCTCATGTCACTTGGAATCCAAAAAAATAATTATATCATTGTCATTTATCGATGCAATTAACTGGACTCAGCTTTAAAGTTGATTTATTGTTGTATCTGTAAGAATTTGTCAAACAACCTCTCTACTAGTTAAGGGTTAAGTTGTATACTATTCAGTGTAGACTGTTATTGTTCTTGTACTATGACTGTAAGAATTGTTAATTCAAAGTTCGTACTACTCCATATATCATATTATTATATTGATACAATTATTAAAATTTCTATAACTAATTTTTGCACTGTTACTAATTATTAATGATTAATTAATACTACTATTTAACATTTAAAATTATATTGTGTGTGTTTTTTCAACAATACGTTGTAAACATCCAAAACAAATATCTAATAAAACATATCTTAATTATGATAGATTATAAAAATGTTAGTTTAACAATTTTAGAAAATGTTCCCAATTGTCACCAAATGTGTTGCAAATTACTATGGATCCTTTGGTGACATTTTTCAAAAATCGTTACTGAATGTTGACCATTTGGTGACAATTTTCAGAAATCGTTACTGAATGTGGACCATTTGGTGATTCGTCACCAAATGTTGATCCTTTTGGTGACGCTTTCAAATATTGTCACCAAATGGTTACTTTTAGCGACAATGTGAAAAACATAGCAACAAACACGTAACTAAATGTCTACGAACTGTTGGTGGCGATTTCTAAAAATCGTCACCGAACATCATTTTGGTGACGATTTTACACCATTGTCACCAATTGTAAACTTTTTGGTGACGATTTCAGAAATTAGTCAATAAATATTTACCAATTTTTGGTGACGATTTTTGAAAAACGCATCAAAAGTTCATTCTAAAATTATCACCCATTGTGGACCATTTTATGATGATTTTTGGGAATTGTCACTAAATGTTCACCATTTGGGAACAATTTTTTTTATGACGATTTTGAAAATCGTCGCAATATGTTCACCTTTAGTAATGATTTCTGGATTATCGTAAAAAAATGTAGCTAAATGTCTACTTTGTTATAGTGTATTATTTGGGGTAATAAGGAAGAAAAGTCACAAAACGATATCAACATTCATGTACTTAGTTAGCTAGAATAGTATACTATTACCGGAGGCAATATTTTAATAAGTAGTTTAATTTTTAAAATTTTAAAACTAAATTAAAAAATTGAAGAAGTTGGATATTAAATTAAAAATGTTAAAAAGTATATCACTTTTTTAATATGTTTTCCCTTTTAATTGTAAATTATTTTAATCAAATTCTATACGAAAAGATGTAGTTTAATTTATCCAAATCACTTGTAGCTATTGTTTCATTATTGAAACTTTGGGTGACTCACTGCAATTATTTAATTATAATATCATATTTACTTCATTTATATATAATCTTGATCTTCAATTTTAAATTAATTGGTAACATGATGATCAATCTATTAACTTGATCAACAGCTTCATAAAATTGTGATCATATTAAATTGTTTGTGTAAAATATTTTCTATTAATATAAATATTAATTCATTAAAAATTATTTTATGTATCATTACTATGGATGTAGTGATAATTAAATTTACAGGTACAAGAATAATTTAACAAGTATTTAATAAGATAATCGTTGAAATTTCATAAAAAATCAGAATATTTCAACTTATAATCAACAACTCTGAGCTTAAATCGTGTTTAAATTGTATTAATGTTGTTCACCTGGAGTGATGTTTTATGAAAAAATATTATTTTTCAACGGGAACGCGAGGGAAGATCTTCAGTGTCACTGATTCGTTGGGGCTTCCGGAAATTTCCTGTAATCCTAAACGCACTTGGTACTAGTAATGGTATTGCCACTACGAGAAATCAGGAATTCCACGTGGCAACAGCTTTAGCGCACTATGAGAAATCAGGAATTCCACGTGGCAACGGTTTATGCCACTAATCCTCAACTAGCTGGCATTGTTGACGTGTGATGCACCTCCTCAATAACGCATCACTTCAATTTTACATGTAAAAACACCTTTTAGAGGTTCCGTTCCACACCTGAAGTCATACTGTTCACGAGTCAATGGATGCCACTAACTTAATAAAATTGCGTCCCTGTGCTTTCACTTCCCGCAAATACATTATTTAAACAGAAACTATGCAAGAACATTAACCTTATCAGATGAACCATAGATCGCAAGAGTTAATTTCTTTCAAGTTATTTGTAGTCATTTGTAGTCATACTTTCCAAAAAAAAAAGAGTTATTTGTAGTCGTCATAACTAGCTAGCTACCGAAGCATTTCGAAAGGATTTTGATGGAGATGGTGCAAGTTGATAACTTGATAGATGGGCTGAAGCCAACGTTGATGATGGTGGTGGTTCAGGTTGTATATTCAGGAACTAATGTTCTTTACAAGCTTGCAGCTGCTGATGGGATGAGCTTAACGGTGATCCCCGCCTACAGATTCATTTTTGCGGCTGCTTTTATTACTCCTCTTGCTCTCATCGTAGAGAGGTCAGCTATGCCTACTTACTTCCTTCTTTTTCTTTTACTATATATACCTCTCTTTCTATTGTTGGTCACATTACAAACATCTGCTCCTTTTTCAAAGTTCTGATCATAGATAACGTGCAAGTTTGCAGAAGAAAATAGTAGTCTCACTAAACCCTTAATAAATTCGTAAAATATATTTTTTATAACAACTTAAGGGACGTGACCGTTAATATGTTTAGTTTTATTCAATTGTGTAAAATCCTTACCACAAAGGTAATTTTAAATCATAAAACAATTAATTTTATTTTGATATGTTTTATAATTTCTATTAATAATAAATTTATCGTATTAATTAAAGATATTATCTAATAATAAAATTCTTAAACTTTATTTGTAAATTAACATTTATTTATTAAAATTTGTTTCAGAAACAATTTTATTATATGGGATTAAATATTTAATTTTAACTGAATAATTAAATTATAATAGTTATAGTTTATATTATTAATTAATTTCAAAATCATATTATGATAGAAAATGAAAACAGAGAATTCAATCCAAATTTTATTAGTTTTTATAAATTATGAAAATAGGAAATTTTGAAATAAAAATAGAAGCCAATAACTCAAATAAATACAATTTTCTTGAATTTAAAGTCAAAGAAAACAAAAGTGAGGAACTTAATTCCGAACAAAGAAAACCATATCAAATAAAGCTGTTGAGATATACATTAAATGGAAAAACTGGAGGAAATAAAGAGTTAAATTCACCAATATAATGATTATAAAAAAAAAGTTGGTTTCCTAAAACTTAGTGATGTGTAGTCCCGGCTCCCATGTGATTAAACTTGATCGGGGATACTATTGACACATTGATTCAATGTTTTATGATATTTTATTTTATTTACAGGAAGAGTTGGACTAAACTTACATGGAAAATACTCTTTCAAGCATTTGTTTCTGGATTGTTAGGGTAAGTTGCTCTTCAGGAAACTTAACACCTCGTAACCAGGTGCTGAGGTGGTCCAAAGTGTTTTGATAATAAATTATACCAATTTGGGGGAAGGCATGATTGACAGAGAGAAGTAAACACCAATTCTAATAATTGTAGATATACTGTCAGAGTATCATATATATATGTATATATACATATAGAGAGAGAGTAAAGGTAAGATTGCGTATTGTTGGAATCCATAATCATGGTGAAGCATTCATTTCCTAGAACTAGTCAGTTCTCTTTTCTATTTAACATGAGCTTAAAGGACATACTGACCTACAAATAAATGTAAATTTGCAGGGCAACAATGTACCAGAATTTGTATTTGGAAAGTTTAGTAATGACATCTGCAACATTTGCTGCTGCCATGACTAATTTTATACCAGCCGTGACCTTCATATTAGCCATCACTTTTGGGTAATAGTCTATGCTTCCAACTTTTGGTAATTTAATTAATTAAATAACTGAGTGATGTAAAACTTAGGTTGGAAAAGGTAGGACTTACAACAGCATCGGGTAAAGCAAAAGTTTGTGGAACGATATTGGGAGTAGGTGGAGCCATGCTGTTCTCATTCTGGAAAGGTATGGAAATTGACTTATGGTCAACTAACATTGACCTTTTGAAACAATACCACCACCAAGGGACACGGACACCTCAGGGAAATCATATCATCGTCGGTCTTTTGTTGGCCATACTAAGCTGCTTCACCTTTGCTGCCTGGTTAATTGTTCAGGTAATTGATTCAGCGATACCCCCATTATCATTAGTTCTCTTTAATGTGTTATTTTTTCTTTCAAAATTACTGCTTAAAACATCATAAATTTTGTATAGTTGTATTGGTAAAAGCATTCCTTTTGACTTAATATTTCTTTATGTTTCTTTGGAGGCAGGCCACAATTAGTATTAAATTTCCATACCCTTACTCAAGCACAGCTTTAATGTGCATGATGGCCTCAATTCAGTCAACTGCTTACGCACTTTGCATTGAGAAGGACAGGAGTCAATGGAAATTAGGATGGAACATCAGGCTGCTAACAGTGGCTTACTCGGTATGAACTGAAGCGAAAGCACATGTTTGAAATTTATAAATGTATAAACGCATTGTTCATGTTTTGAATAAATCATAAATGCTCGTTTTTCTCCTTAAAGTCTCTAACTTACTGAAAATTCATTGGAGGGTTTGGTCATCAATCACCAATTAACCATTTCATTTAATTTGGCTACGTTTTCCAATCTTAGTTATAAAATTTCAGTAGACGAAGGGGCGCATAAGATCTTTGACCTAGAGTTAGCTTATTGATTGGTTAGGTTATTCGTGTGTTTTAAGTTGATTGTCTTGAGAACAAATTTTAATGTGAATATTATATCTTTGTTTGATAACCTATTTTAAATTCAAATGCGTAGCGATTTTCAATATTTTCATATAATTTACTCAGAAAATTTTCTAAGCCAGCCAACAAAAATATTACTTTAGCAAATGTATAATCTGAGGGTTGACCTTCTGTATATATGTTTTAACTGTTGTTGTAGGGAATACTGGTCTCTGGTCTGATGATAGTGCTCTGTACATGGTGCATCCAGTTGAGAGGGCCCCTATTTGTGTCGATATTTTCCCCTCTGCTGCTTGTATGTGTAGCTGTTGAGGGATCCTTATTACTTGAAGAGAAGTTACACTTGGGAAGGTATATGATAACCATTCTTTTCCTCTATATATTGTTATATGAAGTAAAATTAATTAGGATACGCATTATTACCATTAAACTATTTAAGACCTGCGTATCGTCCCGTCTAGATCATCTGCAAATAGATATGACTAATGTTTTACCTATGTGTCACCGGCCATATAGATTTCGTCAAATTAGAAATGAGCTACATTCCATTTTTACATGTGCAAAACTATGTTCAACATAAATGTGCTGCTTGTTATATTAATCCCTTTTCAACAGACTTGTTAGCAATTCGATCAGAGGATGAAGGGAACAATTTATCAGATCACATCTTTTATGTGCCTCATGAGCATGCAAATATCAAGTTAATGCATATACAAGATAGTTAAACAGTTGTATTAAACTTTGATTTCTGTGTGATCCTTTTTTTCCTCTGAAAATTTCAGCGCATTGGGAGGAATTTTGATTGTTTGCGGGCTATATGCCGTGATATGGGGTAAAAGAAAAGAGACGAAGAAAATATCTCTGCCAAAAGGTTTATCAGAAAGTGAAGAGATGGAGATCATTGTCACCACTCCACCAGCTCAAATTGATGAGAACAAAAGCTGCAACATTAACAATAAAGATGAGAAAATATTTATAGCGGACAAATAGAGAAGAGGAAAATGAAAATTGAATTGACCTAATGAAGTAAATGTGACAGGAAGCTTTTTGCTTTTGATTTCAATAAAAAGTCATTTGTTTAAATTTCTAAGTTTTATTTTAAATTCTTCCACTTTTCGTAACTTATGAAAACTAAAACTAGAAATTTTCGTTTTTATTTTTATTATAATTTGATTTACTATCGACTAAATATATTATTTGATTATTTAATATTAATTATTAACAATTGTTATATTAATTTTGTAGATAATTTAAATTTTGCTTTTTTGAAAAAATAATTTTTAAATTTTAATAATTATTTCAATTTAAACTTAAACTTAGATTATGTGAATTTCAAATAGAATTGGTTTTAATTAGTAATTAAAACATATGTTAACAAACAAATTTTTAAATATTTTATAAGAGATAAAATGAAATTGTTTACTTAATCAATTCCTGAAATTAATTTATCTTTAAATTTTATCTAATATTTAATTATTATCGTTAACAAAAATATACTATATTCACATGAACAATTAGATATATAATTTTTATTAAAAATAAAAACTAAAAATAGGAAACACAAATAAAAATCACAACAAAAAATGAAAAATCAAATGGCTCTTAAGTAATTAATTTAGAAATTGGAAATTTCGTTTTCTAAGTTACACATCTTTTTGCGATACGAACCCTTTGAAAATTTGAGTTAGCTTTATGGCAGCTATTTCTTGCATTTGAATAAGAGAATTATATTGTAAAAAATAAAATAGTAATCCTAATTTTGGGAGCTTAATTACATCACTTGTTATGTTTACTCTTTTTTTAATTTCTTAAATTTTGTTTAAACTAATTTGATTTTTTTTAAAAAGGATTTTGACAAGTAATAAGCTCAACTTAAATTTAAAGAAAGGAGTCATGTTTAAAATTTTGTTCACATTTTCATTTATTCCCTACGCTTCTAAACCTATTATATAAAAATGTTGATGTTTGATCAAATTAGCATACAGTCGCCTTTCAAAAAAAATTAGCATACAGTCTTTATTTGTAAAACTTTGATTATATTTTTATCTAACGTATCTTATAAAACAATATTGTAACTTCAAACCACGTCATAGCTTGTATGAAATCAAACTGTCTTGTGGATCATCTGACTTTATTTTTGACTTGGATAAAAGTATATGTTAATTAAATGCATCTTTTCATTGAGTAGTTATACTAGTATAGAATCTATGGTTCAATAAATTAAATGATGGTTGGTCTACATGATAGTTTAGTTTTATGGTCTCTCCAAGATTGATAAATCAAGTGGTTTGTTATAATTTCATCAAAATTTTAAGGGTAATATTATAGATTTAGAAATGTATGCATGGAGATAAATGAACAAGTAAATAAAAAAATTCATGCATATTTAGTCCTTTATAATAACAAGGAAAACATAAGAATTGATCCTCAAATTTATTTAAAGTGTTCAAATGAGTCTTTTATTTAAACAATAGTTAATTACAAAAATTATTTTAAGTTTTACGGTAACAATAAAATTATTCAAATTTTAAATTTTTTATAAAAATAATCTGAAGTTAGTCTTTTCATTAATATTGTTGACGTAATATACTATGTCGCCGATTATATTTGCTACACTGATGAAACATTAACTTTAATTTTCACGTTGGCAAAATATAAATTTTAAATAAAATTATATTATGAAAATAACCTTTTTTTTTCTCCCTCTCCCAACACTTCCACAGTCACTAAAAAGGTGATAAAAATTGCAAAAAATGGTTACCAATGACAGCATCAGTCCAATGAGGGGAAAAATATTGTTCTCCTTCTACTTACAACGCATTCCAAAAATAGTTCACAGAAAAGGCAAGAATATTGAATGAAAGAATAGCATGGAGGTCATAGATGAAAACCCGGTTGAAACTTTAAAAGCATTTCGTAAACAACAACTTGAAAAGGTAACTAAAAGAGGCAGACTGACATCCATCACAAAATTGTAAGTTTAGTTTCAACTTGGGTCACATTATAAGAAGCTTTAGCTTGAAGGGGAATTCATTTATCCCTCGGTTGATATCCAAATATTCGTCGGTTAGTCCAATTTCCAACGGTTCTACTAGTTTGGGTGTTGAGGAATAGTCACTAAAGAGGTAGATCAAGCCTTTAAGAAATTGAAGCTCATTGGCTTATTTCCGATTCCTTCAACTAAAACTAAAACTGATTAAGGCAACTTGATAATTAGGTCTATTTTCTTTTACTTTACTCACTAATTTAAATTATTTATAGAACTACTTTATTATCTTTATTTGATTAAATTTACTAAAATTGTTAAAATATAATTAATTATTGTAACCAAATTAAAAAGTTTTTAAAATTAAAGATATTCAGAGGTATAATGGAACCGTAAGAACCACTGCACCTGCTTTGAAAGCAACGCATGTGATGAAATAGGATAAAACAGCACAGCTACAATCTCATTTGTTGCAATAAATACTAGCTATCTTGCTCTTTCAAACAATTAGCTTCACAAATAGAAGTTTTGCTTTCCAGCTCAGTTGATTTAAATGGCACAAAAAGGGTATTAAGTAGAAATATTGATTTTAATTAATGCTCATTCGATAAATTTAGAAGCTCATGGCAGTGCTTTAATATGCAAAAATTGGAAGCTACTTTTACAAGACTCGAGCAATCTCAAATTCAGTCATAATTCTAAGTTCGGTTCGTGAATTTCAGTAACAGTTTGTTCATATCCACCTGTTGCTTTGATTCATGTTAGAAGTTGAAACATCGTTTCTTTCATTTTCTTTTCTCAATCCTGTGAAAAGTATAATCCGTTGATGATGATCACTCTAATCACCAATAGATTGATTAACGTAGCATGTTAAAGTCCAAATTCGACTTAATCAACGGAGTCGTGTTAAAATTTTGAATTTTCCTTTTAGCATAATGTTTAATTTTAAGTGTGTCGAGACAAGTAACACAAAAAATATATGTACAGAAAATAATTAATTTTGTGTGTGATAGATTGTGACTATTTAATTTGATAAGGAAAAATTATTTACAAATTTTATTGATAATTTTTAAGAAACTAATAATTAATAAATATCTTAATATAATTATCTTATCATTAACCACGTTAAGTTTTACAATAAATAACATAACACCAATACTAAAATAGAAAATCAAAATCTCAACTTTAATATATTTGTATGTAAATAATGAAATATTTTTGAATTCAAACTTTTTAATTTGATCAGAATCTCTAAAGTTAATATATCTATCTCGATATCTTTTACTTTTCCTGATAACTTAATAATGAAGAATTCAAGTTAAACATAAACAAAAAAATTTGAAAAAGTATAACTATTTTAATGTTTGTATTAAAATATTAAATCTATCAAGTATTACATAGATTAAGAAGATGTAATTTATTACCATTAAAACACTGCATAAAAAAAGGTGCAAGTATTTAAAGAGTAGTTAATGCTCTTTTCATATTTTGATGTTTTCCAATCAGACCCTTCTCTTGCCATTTAAAATACAGCATTTTCTTCAACAGATAATGACTATCTTTTTCTCTCTTTCTTTTGAACGCATTTGCAACTTTTGTCTCTTCGTTTCTCCTTTATTTTGAACATAAATTAATTAAGGAGAAGGAAGATGTTCATATACTTGGTTTTATACATTTTGAATTGTTTCTAACAATTCCTTTTCAACACCAAAAATTGTTGTGCTTGGAGTCGGTGATCAATCAAAAAGGGCAAAAGGAAAGACCAGTGAGAATGGCAAGACTGTATAATATGGTACCTGGATTGATGCCTATGGTATTGATGGTGGTGGTTCAGGTTGCAAGCTGTGGAGTGAATGTGCTTTACAAATTGGCAGTAAATGATGGAATGAGTTTGAGAATTATTATTGCATATCGCTTTTTGTTTGCAACGACTTTTATGGTACCCATTGCAGTCATTACTGAAAGGTTTGTGTTCCTTTTCTAAGTTTTATTATATCAACCACATTCTTTATGAGAAATATTAGCTGTCAACTTATTTTGAATAAAGGTGAGAATGGTAGCGTGAAAAAAACTTTCGTGACTGACCGACTTTCTTTTAATTTTAAACAAAGTGAAAATTAGCATGTTAAAAAGTTCTTTGTAATGCTAGTAGGGAGTGCATATTGGCTGTGTTTGTACTATTAATACGCAAAGAAGTTAAGAAGGCTCTTGGTAGAACGTTTTCGATCGTCTTCAGTTGAAACAAATTAACAGAAGATTACTAATTTATCCTAGAGATGTTTACATAAAGAATCAACTAGGAGAAGAACAAGACCAACGTAATTAATTACTCGTTTGTAGTAATTTGTTTTTTGGAAAAAAATTTGTTATTGTGGAAAAAAAACCAATCTAAATGAGCACTTTTGATAATTAATGTGAGCATAGTTTTAATCACTGTCAATTCATTATCTAAAGCCTTTGGTTTTACTGTGCTTTAGAAGTTTCTAATATTTACCTACTGTTAGCTGAAGCAAAATTTGACAGGAAAAACAGGCCAAAAGTTACTTGGACGATACTCTTTCAAGCGTTTCTTTCTGGGTTATTTGGGTAAGATCTTGCCTTGGCATATGCGAAGTTGGTGAAATAAAGCACTACGTGTGAATTTAAGGTCATGTTTGGTAATCTATAATAAAGAGACGAGAAAGTGAATCTAACTTTTACTTATTTGGTTATTCGGAATGGATAAAATAAAGAATGATAAAATTATAATAAATTTTAAATAATTATAAAATTTTATTTTTAAAGAAAGTACAGGGATAAACTAGAATCAAATTTAAAAAATAAGAAATAAAAGATATGTTTAGAATAGTATAAAGTTATTAACAAAATATTATTAAGATATTAATTCTTATGATAATATTATCATCAAAATCATATATTTCTTTTTTATATTATTTTTAAATAATTATTTTATACTTTAAATCTTATCATATAATTATTTAAAAATTAATAATATTTGATACCAAATATTAACATAATTATTTAATTTGTTTAATCTCGTACCAAGCACGTAAAGTTAGTAGTTCTATTCTTGATTCCGGTTTTCACTTTCTCTTTGTGTTTTTATTTTTTATTCCGATTCTTTTATTATTGGTTATGAAGCGAGATCAAACTATTTGATTAAATGTATGGTCTAAGATAATAAATGATATGAAAGTAGTTGGACATAAATACAGATTCATATTTATCTCCCAGCCATTGCCAGCTTTTACATCATTCGCCAGTTGCATCGAAACAGATACTTTCTAGAATTGATGTTAATAACACTTAATTTGGGTTATCACATGAAGACAAAATGATCATCCAGGGGCTCGTTGGCACAGAATTTGTACGTTGAAAGCTTGGCTCTGACATCTGCTACCTTTGCTGCTGCTATGACAAATCTAGTTCCGCCCATTACCTTCATCTTGGCTGTCTCTTTTGGGTACATAATTATGTAACTGATGTTTTAATAATTAAATATATATGTTCTATGATATTTTATACTAAAATTGTTATGTTCAGGTTGGAGAGAGTAGGGCTAAGGTCCTTAACAGGAAAGGCAAAAGTTTTGGGGACAATACTGGGGATGAGTGGAGCAATACTACTAACATTGTATAAAGGGCCAAAAGTGGAAATATGGTCAACACTTGTTGACCTTTTGAAGAACGGTGGGCACTCGGCATCTTCTTCTCGTGGTGGTAATATCGGCTTAGGGTCTTTAATGGCCGTAGGGAGCTGCATTTGCTATGCTATCTGGTTAATAGTCCAGGTGAATTTAATTGCTCCCGTTTTTGTTCTTTCTTTCTTTCTTTCTTTCTTTCTTTCTTTCTTTCTTTCAGGAACATAAACTTAATGAAAACTTGAATGGCGGCAGGCTAAAATGAGTGAGACCTACCCATTTCCTTATTCAAGCACCGCTTTGATGTGCTCAATTGCATCAATTCAAGCCAGTGCCTTCTCTCTTTGTGTCGAAAGAGACTGGGCTCAATGGAGACTAGGCTGGAACATTCGTCTTTTTACTGTAGCTTTTGCCGTATGTATATATATTTTCTTTAATTTTCTAATTGTATAGAATAAGATATTACTGTGGACTTGGGTAAATTGTATTTGTAGGGGATAGTGGCTTCAGGTTTGACGGTGACCCTGATATCGTGGTGTGTGAGAAAACGAGGCCCATTATTTGTGTCCATTTTCAATCCTCTCATGCTTCTTTTGGTTGCCATTGCCGGATCATTAGTACTTAATGAGAAACTGCACCTGGGCAGGTATCATCTCATCTTTGCTTCCCTTTATTATTTTTATTATTTGATAATCACCAAGGTGTTTTACTAGTTCAACAACTTCCTCACTCGTTTTGTTTCATGTCAACCACATTTACTCGAAATTGATTATATACATATTATGTATCCATGGTGGAAGTTGATCCAACTTTTTCATTTACTAATTGCAGCATAATTGGGGGTATCCTCATTGTGTTGGGATTATATGTGGTCCTGTGGAGCAAAAGCAAGGAGCTAAAGAGCTTAAAGCAGCAGCAGCTGCTACCTCCTTCCAAAACCGTTCCTCAAGTTGATAATATACAGATTGTCGTCACTTGCAACAGCGCTGATGATAAGGCTCCGGTAGAAATAAAGGCTCGTCCAAATGAACTAGCCCAAGAGGAAGAATTACAGTGGAGAGAGAAACAGACCAATTACCAGCTTAATTAGATTTTATGTTTTATCAAACATACATAAAATCTAATTAATATTACTTTTTACATATTTCACTTATAAATGATAATTACAATTATTATAAAAAAATTATTTAATCATCATACAAATATAAAATTAAGGATAATACAAAGTATTTAAAAGTGTTATAGTTTCAACATATAATAAATAATAATTATATCAAAATAATAATAAATACCTATGACTAACAATTATAATTTACGACTAGATTTTGTGCTGAGGAAATATGAAACAAAAACATTTATAATTATAATTATATTGTTTTAAAAATTAAAAGAATTGATTGATAAGCCATGAAAGGCATCCAAAGGAGACATTACAAGGCTATGCCAAACAAATTTAATAATATTATATTAATCTTTCCAATTGTTATCTGTAAGGATTACTAGCATTAGACCCTTTAATCGTGTCTTTAGTTTTTAGTCTTCTTCTAGCTACCAACCACGTGATAAATGAAGCCTTGGGATTTAAAGAATCTTTTCAAACAATGTTATCCCAAGGAATGAGAGAAGTGTAAGGCCTGAGTGCTTTAAGACAGGAGGAATTAGAGAATTCTCCATATTGTTGATGGACCAAATAGGTTTATAAGTCAAAAAGGAGTTAGGCAAGTATTTTTTTTAAGGAAAATGATTATTAATTAATTAAAGAAAATGTTACAAACAAGACATAGTGCTTAAGGTGTACCCTTATATAAGTGACAAAGCATCTTGCATTTGTGTGCAAGAAGTAGAGACAAAATTAAAAGAATTACATTAGATGTTTAGAGAAGATAGCAAGTTTGAACAACAATTTTGATTAATATTTTTCAGCAGCACCAACTCCCTTATTCCATTGATGATCTATGATTTTATAGATTCCATTGGTAAGGTTTTGTTTGCAGATATGTTGGAATTCCTTTCCCCATAAGTTATATGTACAAAGACCTAAAGCAAGTATGTAATTAGCTTATTAGATTTCAGGTGGGAAATCTGGTTTAAAAATCCTTGTGTAATATCTATAAAAGAATTCCCTAGAGCAAGCCATAGACATTTCCTTGTGACATATTCCCATATGTTGTTGTTGAATGGAATTAGTGGTGTCTTAATTCCTCATGCACCTAACACATTGGAAATTTTTTGTCAACTTATAGGTAGGGTATTCTATCAGTGGTTTTGAGCTTGTTTTTAATTGCAAGCCACATGAGAAAAGAGATTATGGGTGTTAAGACCTTGCTCCAGAAAATCTTATACCAATCAACCTTAAAACATCTTCTTCTTAACAAGTTCTTGATAGTTTTGTTGGATAATTTGTAGACAGGTTGGTCTTTTCAGTAGAAAATATCTGGAATGTTTGGATTAGGAGGGTATACAGGTTGTAAACGTCTCAATCTGTAAGGGAGCTACCAGGAATTTCCATTAATCAATGGGTTTATTTTGGTGTGAAGTGGCAAGATTAATGAAGTCCTTGAAGTGTGCAGGGAGTGCAGAAGTTATCTTTGGCATGACCAATTATCATTCCATAATGAGATCGACCTACTATTTCCAATTCTGCAAGAAACATTAGCTTATACCATATCCCTCAACTTTAGTAACTGGTTCGGGAAGTGTGAATTTGAGGTATTCTTATTGATTTCACTTAAGCATCTTGAGAAAGTATGAGTGTAACCATTTGATCCATAGTGAACCTTTATCCACTAATATCCACCAGAATCTTTTAAGGATTAGTACATAATTGGTAGTCTTGATTGGAGAGATATTCAATATACCTTCTTCTTTAGGAAAACACAAATCAGTCCATTTCACTTTAGTTGCCCCTCTTGCACCATCTGGATGACTCCATAGAAAGTCTTTGAGTAGTCTTTCAATTGACTTAATAATGTTTTGGGATAGGAATATATATGAAACTTAGTATATGTGAAGAGAATTAAGAACTTATTTGATAAGTTGATCTTACCTACATATGATAGGAATTTGTTCACCCAAGACTTGATTCTTTTTTTAATGTTTTCAATGAGAGGTATTCAGTCCATGAAATTGAGTCTTTTGGTTGACACAAGTAACCCCAGATATAGGAGTGGAGGGCATTTGGATTGCATTTGTGTAATGTGAGGTTCTAATGTGGTGGCACTTTTGGAGATAAGGAAGTGACTTTTGCTTAGATTGATGTGCAGTCTAGAAAAACATTTAAAGGTGTTAAGAGCCTTTGTAAATGTTTGGATAAAATCCAAATTGGCCCTTCGAAATATGAGGAGATCATTTGCAAAACAAAGGTTAGTTAAACCAATGTTCTTGCATTTTGAATGATACTTAAAGCTGGTGTTGATTTCCACTTCTTACTTGATGATTGAATTGAAAGTCTCTATATATAGAATTAAACATAGGGGATGCCTCTATTTGACGCTTCTAGCAGATTTGAAAATTTAGTGTGACTCCTATTTATCATCACATATAAGGTCATAGAAGAAATACATTCCTTTAACCATTGAATGAAGACTTCTAGAAAGCCATAAGCCTTTAGCATCTTCCATTAAGAGTCCTAGCTTACAATATCAAAGGCCAAGTTAAAATCAATTTTAATGGTGTAATTGGGAGTATAATTGGATCTAGAGTAACCCTTTAGGAGTTCTTGCGTAAAATAACATTGTCTTCAATTTGTCTATCCATCAAATATGCTCCCTGGTTATCAATGATTATAGGGGTAGTTGTTTTCTTCAATTATATTGCAAGGATTTTGGGTATTTTGTAGCGAAAGTTGGTGCAAGCTATGGGTCTAAAATCTCCAAAATTAGAGGGATTAGAACCTTTAATGATGAAACAAAGGAAGGTTCTATTGATCTCCTTGAGGAGTATACAATTTGAGAAGAACTCATGGGTAACCTTTTAATAAAATTTCTAACAATATTCTAGGTCTTTTGGAAAAAAATTATCCATTAAGACCATCACCGAGTGCCTTCATTCCATCCATACTAAAATCCACATTCTCAATCTCTTTATCTTCCTTAGGTTTGGTTAAAGATTCCAAGTCTAGAGGGGATACTCGTTTTAGAGTGATTACACAAAGATCAGCGAGTGAAATAATTGGACTATAAGTGCCAAGAAGAGAGTCAAAGTACCTTATTGTTTCATCTTATATGTCCTAGTGCTTTTATAGAATTAAACCATCTTTGAAGGTGATATAACAAGTTTTGTTATAGTTTTTCCTTGCAAAGATACTATTGAAAAACGACCTTGTGCAATTGTCACCATCTTTAATCTAATTAATCATGGCCTTTTGCTATAGGAGAAATGTATGATTTTTGATAGCTAGTATGAATTTAGGAAGTGCTAGTTTTTCTTTGTCTAACAGTTGTGGATCATTTAGTATAAGGGTAATTTGTTTTTGAGTATGTTCAAGTTCCAATCTAGTGGAGCTTAGAATATATCTAATGGATCCTTTAAAGGAGTTTAATAATTTAAGCTCATTTTTTTATGGCTTTTAGCTTTTGAAAACAACTGAACTACTAGGTCCCCACAAAAGAGCTATCTGCCCTCTTTTGCATCTCTCAGAGATACTAGATTAATTAACTGGGTAGTTATTGAACTTGAAAAGATAGTGTTTAAAATTTTTTTGTAATAGGTTCTCCATTAGAATTGGTGTGTGATATGAGAATAATGGGTTTTTAAACTTAACAATATTGTTGGGGAATTGATATAGCCAAATATCATTAACAAGTACATGATCTGACTTGTTTATTAGACCAAGTAAATGTGTATCCCATAAATTTAAGATTAGTCACCCCTAACTCTTTGACACTGTAACATCCCACTACTATAGGGTACATACCTAAGCTTTTAGGCACATAACCTACGATAATAGTATGTTAGAGCAATAACAAATCGAACTCGCACACGGCATCATTTAACATACTTAATATCGTTATTATTTCTCTTAAAACATTCACTTTATTGATTGATAAGATATACATTGTTGAGTATACAAGAAGTTCCGAATTAAATAATTCGATACAAGTTCAGAAAAATGCAATACAGACGCGAACTGATCCCGACCTCTATCCTTCACTTGTATGCTGTAGGTATAC